>CM076411.1:13346589-13769688 GCA_038363315.1 Mugilogobius chulae | reverse complement strand
AGTTTTTGCAAGTGTATTAAAACTGGTCTGTGCCTGTTTTGAAGCTGCATTAAAGTTCTGCTGGAGCCAGTTTTGGAGCTGCATAAAAGCAGTGTTGAAGCTGTTTTAAAACTGTTCTGGGACCTGCGTTTTGAACTGGTGAAAACTGTGCTGGAGCCAGTTTTGCAAGTGTATTAAAACTGGTCTGTGGACAGTTTGGGAGGTGCTTGAAAGCTGTTCTGAAACCTGTTTTGGTGCTGAAATGAAGTTGTGCTGGTGGTGTGTTAAAGCTGGTCTGGGGCCTGTTTTGGAGCTGCCTTAAAGTTCTGATGAAGCCAGTTATAAAGCTTGGCCGATGCCAGCTTAGAAGCTGCAATCAGGTTGTGCTTGAATCAGTTTGGAACTGGTGAAATCGGTGCTGGTGACAGTTTTTGAGGTGCGGTAAAACTGGTCTGTGGCCAGTTTTGAAGCTGCTTGAAAGGTGTTCTGGAGCTTGTTTTGGTGCTGAATTATAGTTGTGCTGGAGAGTGTGTTCAAGATGTGCTAAAACCAGTTTTGGAGCTGCTTTAAAACTGTTCTGGGGCAACTTTTGAGCTGGTGAAAACTGGTCTGTTGCCAGTTTCTTTTAGCTAATTGAAAGATGTTTTGGAGCTGCATAAAAGCAGTGTTGAAGCTGTTTTAAAGCTGGTCTGATGCCAGCTTTGAAGCTGTTTTAAAACTGTTCTGGGCCAGCGTTTGAACTGGTGAAAAACTGTGCTTTAGACAGTTTTGGAGGTGCGTTGAAACCTGTCTGTGGCCAGTTTTTAAGCTGCTTGAAAACTGTTCTGGAGCCTGTTTTGTTGCTGATCTATAGTTTGTGCTGGAGCCTGCGTTCAAGATGTGCTGAACCCAGTTTTGCAACTGCTTAAAAGCAGTGCTGACGTTTTTGAGCTGGTGAAATCTGTGCTGTATCCAGTTTTGAAGTTGTTTTAAAGCTGGTGTGTGGCAAGTTTTTTGAGCTGGTGAAAACTGTGCTTGAGACAGATTTGGAAGTGTATTAAAACTGGTCTGTGGCCTGTTTTGAAGCTGCATTAAAGTTCTGCTGGAGCCAGTTTTGGAGCTGCATAAAAGCAGTGTTGAAGCCGTGTTAAAGATGGTCTGATATCAGCTTTGAAGCTCTTTCAAAACTTTTCTGGGGCCTGCGTTTGAACTGGTGAAAACTGGTCTGGAGCCAGTTTGGAAGCTGCATTAAAGTTCTGCTGGATCAACATTTGGAGCTGCATAAAAGCAGTGTTGAAGCTGTTTGAAGCTGCTCCGATGCCAGTGTTGAAGCTGTTTAAAAACTGTTCTGGGGCCTGCGTTTTAACTGGTGAAAACTGTGCTGGAGACAGTTTTGCAAGTGTATTAAAACTGGTCTGTGGACAGTTTGGGAGGTGCTTAAAAGCTGTTCTGAAACCTGTTTTGGTGCTGAAATGAAGTTGTGCTGGTGGTGTGTTAAAGCTGGTCTGGTTTTGGAGGTGCGTTGAAACCTGTCTGTGGCCAGTTTTTGAGCTGGTGAAATCTGTGCTGTATCCAGTTTGAAATTGTTTTAAAACTGTTCTGGGGCCTGCGTTTGAACTGGTGAAAACTGGTCTGGAGCCAGTTTGGAAGCTGCATTAAAGTTCTGCTGGATCAACTTTTGGAACTGCATAAAAGCAGTGTTGAAGCTGTTTTAAAGCTGGTCTGATGCCAGCTTTGAAGCTGTTTAAAACTGTTCTGGGGCCTGCGTTTTAACTGGTGAAAACTGTGCTGGAGACAGTTTTGCAAGTGTATTAAAACTGGTCTGTGGACAGTTTGGGAGGTGCTTGAAAGCTGTTCTGAAACCTGTTTTGGTGCTGAAATGAAGTTGTGCTGTTGGTGTGTTAAAGATGTGCTGGAGCCAGTTTTGGAAGTGAGCTAAAAGCTATTCTTGGGCCATCTTTGACTTGCTTGAAAGTTGTGCTGGTCGTATGTTAAAGCTGGTCTGGGCCTGTTTTGGAGCTGCCTTAAAGTTCTGATGAAGCCAGTTTTAAAACTGGGCCGATGCCAGTTTAGAAGCTGCAATCAGCTTGTGCTTGAATCAGTTTTGGAACTGGTGAAATCGGTGCTGGTGAAAGTTTTTGAGGTGCGTTAAAACTGGTCTGTGGCCAGTTTTGAAGCTGCTTGAAGGGTGTTCTGGAGCTTGTTTTGGTGCTGAATTATAGTTGTGCTGGAGCCTGTGTTCAAGATGTGCCAAAACCAGTTTTGGAGCTGCTTTAAAACTGTTCTGGGGCCAACTTTTGAGCTGGTGAAAACTGGTCTGTTGCCACTTTTTTTTAGCTAATTGAAAGATGTTTTGTAGCTGCATAAAAGCAGTGTTGAAGCTGTTTTAAAGCTGGTCTGATGCCAGCTTTGAAGCTGTTTTAAAACTGTTCTGGGGCCAGCGTTTGAACTGGTGAAAACTGTGCTTTAGACAGTTTTGGAGGTGTATTAAAACTGGTCTGTGGCCTGTTTTGAAGCTGCATTAAAGTTCTGCTGGATCAACTTTTGGAGCTGCATAAAAGCAGTGTTGAAGCAGTTTTAAAGCTGGTCTGATATCAGCTTTGAAGCACTTTCAAAACTTTTCTGGGGCCTGCGTTTGAACTGGTGAAAACTGGTCTGGAGCCAGTTTGGAAGCTGCATTAAAGTTCTGCTGGATCAACTTTTGTAGCTGCATAAAAGCAGTGCTGAAGCTGTTTGAAACTGCTCCGATGCCAGTGTTGAAGCTGTTTAAAAACTGTTCTGGGGCCTGCGTTTTAACTGGTGAAAACTGTGCTGGAGACAGTTTTGCAAGTGTATTAAAACTGGTCTGTGGACAGTTTGGGAGGTGCTTAAAAGCTGTTCTGAAACCTGTTTTGGTGCTGAAATGAAGTTGTGCTGGTGGTGTGTTAAAGCTGGTCTGAGGCCTGTTTTGGAGCTGCCTTAAAGTTCTGATGAAGCCAGTTTTAAAGCTGGGCCGATGCCAGTTTAGAAGCTGCAATCAGGTTGTGCTTGAATCAGTTTTGGAACTGGTGAAATCGGTGCTGGTGACAGTTTTTGAGGTGCGTTAAAACTGGTCTGTGGCCAGTTTTGAAGCTGCTTGAAAGGTGTTCTGGAGCTTGTTTTGGTGCTGAATTATAGTTGTGCTGGAGTGTGTTCAAGATGTGCCAAAACCAGTTTTGGAGCTGCTTTAAAACTGTTCTGGGGCCAACTTTTGAGCTGGTGAAAACTGGTCTGTTGCCAGTTTTTTTTTAGCTAATTGAAAGATGTTTTGGAGCTGCATAAAAGCAGTGCTGAAGCTGTTTTAAAACTGTTCTGGGGCCAGCGTTTCAACTGGTGAAAACTGGTCTGGAGCCAGTTTGGAAGCTGCATTAAAGTTCTGCTGGATCAACATTTGGAGCTGCATAAAAGCAGTGTTGAAGCTGTTTTAAATCTGGTCTGATGCTTTTAAAACTGTGCTGGAGACAGTTTTGCAAGTGTATTAAAACTGGTCTGTGGACAGTTTGGGAGGTGCTTGAAAGCTGTTCTGAAACCTGTTTTGGTGCTGAAATGAAGTTGTGCTGGTGGTGTGTTAAAGATGTGCTGGAGCCAGTTTTGGAAGTGAGCTAAAAGCTATTCTTGGGCCATCTTTGACCTGCTTGAAAGTTGTGCTGGTCGTATGTTAAAGCTGGTCTGGGACCTGTTTTGAAGCTGCCTTAAAGTTCTGATGAAGCCAGTTTTAAAACTGGGCCGATGCCAGTTTAGAAGCTGCAATCAGCTTGTGCTTGAATCAGTTTTGGAACTGGTGAAATCGGTGCTGGTGAAAGTTTTTGAGGTGCGTTAAAACTGGTCTGTGGCCAGTTTTGAAGCTGCTTGAAGGGTGTTCTGGAGCTTGTTTTGGTGCTGAATTATAGTTGTGCTGGAGCCTGTGTTCAAGATGTGCCAAAACCAGTTTTGGAGCTGCTTTAAAACTGTTCTGGGGCCAACTTTTGAGCTGGTGAAAACTGGTCTGTTGCCACTTTTTTTAGCTAATTGAAAGATGTTTTGTAGCTGCATAAAAGCAGTGTTGAAGCTGTTTTAAAGCTGGTCTGATGCCAGCTTTGAAGCTGTTTTAAAACTGTTCTGGGGCCAGCGTTTGAACTGGTGAAAACTGTGCTTTAGACAGTTTTGGAGGTGTATTAAAACTGGTCTGTGGCCTGTTTTGAAGCTGCATTAAAGTTCTGCTGGATCAACTTTTGGAGCTGCATAAAAGCAGTGTTGAAGCAGTTTTAAAGCTGGTCTGATATCAGCTTTGAAGCACTTTCAAAACTTTTCTGGGGCCTGCGTTTGAACTGGTGAAAACTGGTCTGGAGCCAGTTTGGAAGCTGCATTAAAGTTCTGCTGGATCAACTTTTGTAGCTGCATAAAAGCAGTGCTGAAGCTGTTTTGAAGCTGCTCCGATGCCAGTGTTGAAGCTGTTTAAAAACTGTTCTGGGGCCTGCGTTTTAACTGGTGAAAACTGTGCTGGAGACAGTTTTGCAAGTGTATTAAAACTGGTCTGTGGACAGTTTGGGAGGTGCTTAAAAGCTGTTCTGAAACCTGTTTTGGTGCTGAAATGAAGTTGTGCTGGTGGTGTGTTAAAGATGTGCTGGGGCCTGTTTTGGAGCTGCCTTAAAGTTCTGATGAAGCCAGTTTTAAAGCTGGGCCGATGCCAGTTTAGAAGCTGCAATCAGGTTGTGCTTGAATCAGTTTTGGAACTGGTGAAATCGGTGCTGGTGACAGTTTTTGAGGTGCGTTAAAACTGGTCTGTGGCCAGTTTTGAAGCTGCTTGAAAGGTGTTCTGGAGCTTGTTTTGGTGCTGAATTATAGTTGTGCTGGAGTGTGTTCAAGATGTGCCAAAACCAGTTTTGGAGCTGCTTTAAAACTGTTCTGGGGCCAACTTTTGAGCTG
Organism: Mugilogobius chulae; assembly: GCA_038363315.1. Lineage (NCBI taxonomy): Eukaryota > Metazoa > Chordata > Actinopteri > Gobiiformes > Gobiidae > Mugilogobius > Mugilogobius chulae. The sequence goes on along the minus strand of CM076411.1, from coordinate 13,764,807 downwards.
GTGAAAACTGGTCTGTTGCCAGTTTTTTTTTAGCTAATTGAAAGATGTTTTGGAGCTGCATAAAAGCAGTGCTGAAGCTGTTTTAAAGCTGGTCTGATGCCAGCTTTGAAGCTGTTTTAAAACTGTTCTGGGGCCAGCGTTTGAACTGGTGAAAACTGTGCTTTAGACAGTTTTGGAGGTGCGTTGAAACCTGTCTGTGGCCAGTTTTTAAGCTGCTTGAAAACTGTTCTGGAGCCTGTTTAGTTGCTGATCTATAGTTGTGCTGGAGCCTGCGTTCAAGATGTGCTGAAGCCAGTTTTGCAACTGCTTAAAAGCAGTGCTGACGTTTTTGAGCTGGTGAAATCTGTGCTGTATCCAGTTTTGAAGTTGTTTTAAAGCTGGTGTGTGGCAAGTTTTTTGAGCTGGTGAAAACTGTGCTTGAGACAGATTTGGAAGTGTATTAAAACTGGTCTGTGGCCTGTTTTGAAGCTGCAATAAAATTCTGCTGGAGCCAGTTTTGGAGCTGCATAAAAGCAGTGCTGAAGCTGTTTTAAAGCTGGTCTGATGCCAGCTTTGAAGCTGTTTAAAACTGTTCTGGGGCCTGCGTTTGAACTGGTGAAAACTGTGCTGGAGACAGTTTTGCAAGTGTATTAAAACTGGTCTGTGGACAGTTTGGGAGGTGCTTGAAAGCTGTTCTGAAACCTGTTTTGGTGCTGAAATGAAGTTGTGCTGTTTGTGTGTTAAAGATGTGCTGGAGCCAGTTTTGGAAGTGAGCTAAAAGCTATTCTTGGGCCATCTTTGACTTGCTTGAAAGTTGTGCTGGTCGTATGTTAAAGCTGGTCTGGGGCCTGTTTTGGAGCCGCCTTAAAGTTCTGATGAAGCCAGTTTTAAAGCTGGGCCGATGCCAGTTTAGAAGCTGCAATCAGCTTGTGCTTGAATCAGTTTTGGAACTGGTGAAATCGGTGCTGGTGAAAGTTTTTGAGGTGCGTTAAAACTGGTCTGTGGCCAGTTTTGAAGCTGCTTGAAAGGTGTTCTGGAGCTTGTTTTGGTGCTGAATTATAGTTGTGCTGGAGCCTGTGTTCAAGATGTGCTAAAACCAGTTTTGGAGCTGCTTTAAAACTGTTCTGGGGCCAACTTTTGAGCTGGTGAAAACTGGTCTGTTGCCACTTTTTTTTAGCTAATTGAAAGATGTTTTGTAGCTGCATAAAAGCAGTGTTGAAGCTGTTTTAAAGCTGGTCTGATGCCAGCTTTGAAGCTGTTTTAAAACTGTTCTGGGGCCAGCGTTTGAACTGGTGAAAACTGTGCTTTAGACAGTTTTGGAGGTGCGATGAAACCTGTCTGTGGCCAGTTTTTAAGCTGCTTGAAAACTGTTCTGGAGCCTGTTTTGTTGCTGATCTATAGTTGTGCTGGAGCCTGCGTTCAAGATGTGCTGAACCCAGTTTTGAAGTTGTTTTAAAGTTCTGCTGGAGCCAGTTTTGGAGCTGCATAAAAGCAGTGTTGAAGCCGTGTTAAAGATGGTCTGATATCAGCTTTGAAGCTCTTTCAAAACTTTTCTGGGCCTGCGTTTGAACTGGTGAAAACTGGTCTGGAGCCAGTTTGGAAGCTGCATTAAAGTTCTGCTGGATCAACATTTGGAGCTGCATAAAAGCAGTGTTGAAGCTGTTTTAAAGCTGGTCTGATGCTTTTAAAACTGTGCTGGAGACAGTTTTGCAAGTGTATTAAAACTGGTCTGTGGCCTGTTTTGAAGCTGCATTAAAGTTCTGCTGGATCAACTTTTGGAACTGCATAAAAGCAGTGTTGAAGCTGTTTTAAAGCTGGTCTGATGCCAGCTTTGAAGCTGTTTAAAAACTGTTCTGGGGCCTGCGTTTTAACTGGTGAAAACTGTGGTGGAGCCAGTTTTGAATTTATTTATTTTTATTTATTTATTTATTTGACAGGGACAATGCAATCAGACATAGTTACAAGCAAAGCATGCAGCTGATGCGACGCATATAGCTACTGCTAATTTTCAACTTCTGTCCCTGGTTGGGCTTTTCCCTACAGATAATATAACAATAAAATGTTAATATTTACAACAGTGCAGTTTCATATTTAACATGTACACACTCAACACTCTCACATAAACACGCTACAATATTTACAATTGGGCACAGCTTTGATTCATTTTTAGCCAAGCCTTGAGCTTTGTGGTGAACAACTTTAGCTCTGATATGCACTTGAGTTCAGTGGGAAGTGAGTTCCATAGAACTATAACATAGCTGCTTAAAAGAAGTGTTGACATTCTTTTAAAGCTTGTCTGTGGCAAGTTTTTTGAGCTGGTGAAAACTGTGCTTGAGACAGTTTTGGAAGTGTATTAAAACTGGTCTGTGGACAGTTTGGGAGCTGCTTGAAAGCCGTTCTGTAACCTATTTTGGTGCTGAAATGAAATTGTGCTGGTGGTGTGTTAAAGATGTGCTGGAGCCAGTTTTGGAAGTGAGCTAAAAGCTTTTCTTGGGCCATCTTTGACCTGCTTGAAAGTTGTGCTGGTCGTATGTTAAAACTGGTCTGTGGCCAGTTTTGGAGCTGCCTTAAAGTTCTGATGAAGCCAGTTTTAAAGCTGGGCCGATGCCAGTTTAGAAGCTGCAATCAGCTTGTGCTTGAATCAGTTTTGAAACTGGTGAAATCTGTGCTGGTGACAGTTTTTGAGGTGCGATAAAACCGGTCTGTGTCCAGTTTTGAAGCTGCTTGAAAGGTTTTCTGGAGCTCTTTTTGGTGCTGAATTATAGTTGTCCTGGAGCCTGTGTTCAAGATGTGCTGAAACCAGTTTTAGAGCTGCTTTAAAACTGTTCTGGGGCCAGCTTTTGAGCTGGTGAAAACTGGTCTGTGGCCAGTTTTTTGTGCAAGATGTGCTGAACCCAGTTTTGCAACTGCTTAAAAGCAGTACTGACATTCTTTTAAATCTTGTCTGTGGCCAGTTTTTGAGCTGGTGAAATCTGTGCTGTATCCAGTGTTGAAGCTGTTTTAAAGCTGGGCTGATGCAAGTCTTGAAGCTGTTTTCAAACTGTTCTGGGGCCTGCGTTTGGAGCCGCTTCTTTTTCCCACACACAACACTCTTCTGCGCACGCGCTCACTCGTTCCCCTTGTCAACAAAACGCAGCTGCCGCTACACGTGCATTTTAGCGCATGCGCAAAATCGTTCGAACTATGCAACGATCGGATCGAAGGGCCAGGATCGAACGATTCGACCCTTTTTGCAGACTCGTTCCATCCCTAGTACATACTGTATATACATTCTTTTTTTTTTTTTTTTTTTTTTTTTTTTTTTTACATTTTCTGACTAAAAGCATTGCAGTGTGGTGGGAAACATGTGAGAGGAAATGTTGGTGTTTTTGGTTAGAAGAACAGGTGCACGGTGTAACTTTTTGGAGGTGAAAAGTCAACTACACAATTTGCTGGAAGTAGAACTAGACTTTGGAACATTCTGAATGGGTCAAAATACATTGTCTGTGTCAATGTGAAAAATACAGCTACAGCAACCTGTTTTCTATAGAAACAAACATGAGCAGGCCTCCTCCAGGACAAAGAACTGTCCACACTGTGGCTATTCAAGTCTGTTCAACATAAAGACAATACATTTGATTATTTATTCAGTTAATATATAATTAGTGTTTGGCCAAAAAGTTACACAGTGCACCTTTCCCATGTTGACATAAAATGCTAGGAAACCCTGCCGTGATTGGAGAGGGGAATGTGGTAAGTGTGTGTTTTATTAGTACCTGTACCAGACCAGGATGGAGACCAGACTTGTGATCCACCAGCGTGATGTTATCGGCCTTCACATCTCCACGGAGACAACTCGGGCTTTCAAAAACAGAAAAAAAATATGTTAGAGACAAGAGCAACTATAGCTGCAAAGAACCTTTATTTTATTTGTGTAGAGCATTACGACTTTTAGAACATATCAAACACACAGGTTGGATTTTGTGATTGGGTGAACCTTACACTTTTATAACAGAACTAAGCAACTTAGCTAGTTTTTCTTCTCAATATTCCATTTTTGGATATCTTCAAAACAACAATCATGATATGATCACACGTTCGAGAACAGCTCTAGTTAAAAAGTACAAATAAAATATTAGTTTTAGTTTTCAGATGTTATTTAGCCACATTACTTGTCAAAGCTGTCAAAGTCGTTATAGTAGACTAACTGTTAAGCTTCTGAAAAGGGTTGAGTTTAGAAACAGGCAAAGGTAATGGTCAAGATTAAGTAAAAGTCTGGATTATGGTTCAGTTTGGTGTTTGGAGGCAGCATAGTTTCATTTTTAGAAAGCCATTTGGGTTGATGTTGAAATGAATACATTGACTGTGTGGTAACTACAAAAGTTCAGAAGCATTTATTTTTGCACGTTTCTAACGCTTTACCATGAAAACGGCAAAATAGCAAAAAGTTTTGACAGCCAGACAGTTTAACAGACACTCAGCCTTTTTTTATTTACAAGTTTGATTTTATAAACCAGTCACAAACGTGAAGAAGTGACGAGTTAAACAATGAGAAATCATTGTTTATTGTTCATTGCTGTATTATGTGCAATGACAAAAAAAAGTCTAAATAACCAATCAGAGCTGTGCCATCTTTAGATAATATCAAGAATGATGTTTTCAAGATATCCAAAAATTGAATATTGAAGAAAAAGAGGCAAATAAAACAAAAATTTTTTTTAAAGTGATGATGTAAATTTTCAACTAATAATTTAATTTTGCCATCCTTCGCCATTTATCTGACAAGAACTTACATTCACGTGACATCACAACATTATATAGGCCAATAACAGTTCATACAGAAACGTCAGGATTTTCTAAAATCTTGACATACATAAAAACAGTTTTATTTTTTTAATCATTGCAGTATCGAGTTTTATTCACAAAACTATCGACTACCTAGATCTCTAGGTTAATACAAACATATACACCTGTTATAACAATATAACAAACCCTTTTTTCTGTTTATAGGTGTGAGTTATATGACCCATAGTTTAGTCACATCTGGTTAGGTCCTGTTCTGGATCAAATAAATTAATCCTGCCTTTATTTGCTCTAGAAAAGATGGTAAATTCTACTCATGAAAGGGCAATTAACTGTGTGTTGTGTTCAAATAGGTTTGTGGTCGTAAAAAGAATGAAACTTGTTAAAAACACACTTTATCTTGACATGTATGTAAAGCCAGTGTAGACAAGTACAATATCCCTTAGATTGCTCTGAGAGAAAAATAAACATTATGACTTTTTATTTAATTACTGTAAGTGGAAGCAGCAAAAGAATCAAAAACGAATTTAATATGAATCAGTTTACCATTTGTTATTTTATTTGCCAAGGACACAAGTTGAAGTTTACCATAAATAAATAAATAAATAAATAAATAGTCAAAATGTCCCCACAGCAACAACAACATTTACAATTAACAGCTATATTGTAAAAGTAACTAAATTTACATATATGTGTGTTTTAACGAGTTTCGTTTTGGTAATGCTACAAAACCATTTAAACAGAACAGACTGGTAAAGGTAATTACAAGTGGAAATTAGCATTTTTTTCTACAGCAAATGAAGGCAGCTGGCTTGGTTTATTTCATTCTACAACTAGTAACAGTTAAACTATAGAAATTACTTTCAGCAGCTAAATCAAACTGTCAAAATGCTGTACGTTGTTTATTTATCCGCAAGACTGCTGAAGCTGTATCTTGAGTTAACCGAGAAGCTAGCGGCTACATAACTAGCCGCTGGTTTAAACACATGACTAGCTAGCTATTGTTAGCGCTGTTTTCTACTCTTTAAACTGTATTTAAAGTGAGAAACTCAACCAAACACACGACCAGCTAAGTTAGCGCTGTTTTCCTCACTATAAACTGTATTTAAAGTGAGAAATTCAACCAAACACAGCTAATGATAGCCCTGTTTTCTGCTCTTTAAACTGTATTTAAAGGGAGGAGCTTAAACAAACACATGACTCGCTAACGTTAGCTCTGCTTTACACTCTTTAAACTGTATTTTAAGTGAGAAGCTTAAACTGTACCTTCTGTTGAGCTTCATCCACGTGTTTTCGCTGTTTGGTGACTTTGTCATCCACGGTCTGCTCGGAGCTGGTCCTCTGAACGGAGCTTCACCTTTACTAAAGTGTCCTCTCCGGGATGGAAATGAGTCCGAGCGAGCCCACCTGGAGCCCGGCCATCGCAAACATGCCTCCGCACAACCACTGAACGAAATCATGCGGAAAAAACAACAAGATACTGGCCCAAGTGCCGGAGATCACAAAAGTCACGGAGCTCAGACAAACACGTCCGTCCCCTTCCACGGCCAGCGGCCGACTGAACTGCAGCGCTGAACCAGCCTATATATAGTCCCCGAGAGGCAATACGTCACAAAGTCATCTCCGTGGCGACGATCTAGCGATCTGATTGGTTGTTCTTTATCCATTATGTCCTAATGGTGAAAGACCACAGACTTAACTAATGTGTTCAAGATACAAAAATCTTTGACTGGATTCCAGACAAGCGTGAAAGTTTAAGGCAAGGGGAGGAGTCAGGTCCACAGAGTCACGGAGACAACACAGGTCTCGCGTTTGTTTGGGCTGCACTGAATAAAGTAAGTTTGCAAACGCATTTCTGATTCACTCACACATCACAAACTCACTCCCATCACCAGAGCAAAGAATGAACAGTTCCTCATAAGGTTTACACACTTGAGCTCTGTCTGTGAGAAAGTGACTCAGCTCATAAAGATCATGAATTAGGCTAATGATTCTGTGTGTAATGAACAACATTCATGATAAACATGTGTGAAGTTATAAAAGTACATAAAGATAAAGACAGGATGAGGAACTGCAGGGCGACATATCAGCTGCTGACAACAACTCAGCGCTGTCATTTTCAGTCATGTACAACTTACAATTCAGTCAAATATATTCATACCTTCAGCGTTTACAAAGTTGCAGAAACAGATTTTAAACAAAAAAGTAGGTCTTTCTGCTGCTTTCTGCTTTTTTTTCTTTAATTAGTCCTTACCCACCTATTAGTGCCAATAGGTTGAACTATTAATTACACTAAAACGAAATTAGGATTGTTATATTTAAGATTTAACTGGACATATTTCATCAATATTTTAGTTTTATTTCTTAGGATTAAAATTGTATCCGTTCATAATTCTTGGCATTACACAAAAAACTTACCAGGCAACCTTAGGTTTTTTCCCACTGTAGAAACTTGTTTCAGTTCCTAGTCCTTATTTTAGTTCCAGTCCCTATTTTAGGCGCGTTCACACAGAGCAGGAACCATGCACTGGGGCCCACACTTTAGTGACTTTTTAGCTCCTGTTCTTTGGCAGGAACCTTTTTGTGACACAAGCACATTGACACCACTTTGTTGGAAACATGTTTTATAAGTTCTCACATTTAAATAACATTTACTTAGCCTTAAGAAACAGGATGATTAAAGCAGTTACTCCAAATAGAGTTATTTAAATTGTAAATATTATTAGGAATTACAGTAAATATCAGTAATGTTGTTTAGTTGTTGTATTCAGTCAGTGGTTTTTACATTTTGTAAAACATAATTTGATGTTGAATTGAATTGTTTTCTCACACCACTTAACGACTTATTTAAATGTTCCAGACTTAACAGAAGCTAAATGTGAAAACTAGTTAGACCAAAGATGAACAATCTTTTTGTCTCAAGGACAAATAGTGGAGGACCAGACTGCAATCTCTGCAAATACTGCAAGACAAATTCATAAAGAAAGACTATTATTTTGTGTATTTATTGTGAAATTTCCTGAGACCACAACAGCTAAAACAAACAAGATAAAAAGCATTATAAAGATCACCAATTATTTAAAAAAAAAAAAAAAAAACTTTTGGAGGGCCTGATTAAAACTGCTCTTCAAGATTCCCAAATAGAAAAACATGAGCACAATGACAAGAAGATGTCAACAAGGATTTTTACTTTCTTTCTCTCTTTTGGAGATCTTTTCTTCACTGCACTCTTCTAATGAAGATCTCCATCCTTCCACCACAGGTCTTTGCTTTCTCTGGAGACAAAGTTCTTCAGTTGGATTCACAGGTTTAAAGTTCTTCTGATGCCTCCACCTGCACCGTTACATTCAATCACAAGACTGTTTCTATCTGGCTGTAAATCCTGGTAGAAATGTGCTCTTGGCTCTTTGGAGATCCTCCTTGTTTCTGTGAGTCTGGCTTCATCTGGTCAATTTCATGGTTTCCTTCTTAAACAAAGTCAAAGTGTCATTAGATTGTACTTCAGAGTAACAGTCAATCACACACACTGAAGCTTTTCTCACTTGTCATGTCTCTTTTTGGATCTCCTCTTCCTCATATACATACAAAACATACTTTTATATTTTAGTTTGTTGACAATCTTTTAAGAGCAATAACTCCAGGAGTAACACAACACTTGCCTGACCAGCCAGTCCCTACACGCTTTGACAGACACTGTCCAAAGACGTAAGGGTCTGGGATCAGAGCGCCGGGGATCAATTTCGAGGACGGGCTTTCCGAGCGCGGAATCAACCAATCACAGAAAACCCGGAAATTCCCCCGATGCAGCGACGCGCTAAACAGGTTGTTATAGTAAATATGTAGCGCAAGGATTTTTTCAATGGAGCATTGATCTATATGAAGGCCCTGAACGCGGTTTGCTGCTACGGTTTGATTGATACGTCCCTAATTGTTTAAAACCGAAGCTATAGCCGAAAACAATGATCTATCAGCTACGTCCGCCGTCTTGGTTATTTTGAAACGGTTAGAAAAAAAGTTTTGAAATTGCGGAGGGGAGGGGGAGGAGGGGCGTTTGTGATTGGATCGTCCTAACTTTGGACGACGAAATCGTTGGCTATCTCTTCAGTTTCAGACCCTTCTGCATTCAAACAGAATGTAGGAGGGGCTGACTGGTCAGGCAAACACAACACAACAACAAAAGGACTTGTCCCTGAGTCAAATCAGTCTCCATGTGAGTGCAGGTCCAGGGCTCCCTCTGGTGGTGCTTCACTGCAGTGTGTGGATGAGACCATGGACAGCTCCAGAAGGAACACACGTGTCTGTAGAGACAGATTCATGATAGAGAGACAGGTAGAATACTACACATCACACTACAGGACAATCTAAACGCACTTATTACGTGTCTAATGTCTAGAATGATGACATGTATTTTGTCTAAAAACATGAACAGAAGCTTCTTATGTGCTCCATCTGTCCACTGTCCACTCTCCTTGGTTCCCTCTGAATGAACAAACACACTCATAAATGAAGTGGACTAAAGCTCATGTACAGTGTCATGGACTTTTGATAGAAAACCTGAGTTTTCTCTTGTAAAAGTGACAGAAGCCTCCTCCTCCTCTCCATCTCTCCACTGTCCAAAGATCTGTGTGAATGAAAGAAAAACACATGATTACATTCACTGTTCTTTCAGATTTGAACCCTTTGTGACAGATCCCAGCTCTTCTTTTTCTGTATCAGAATCTAGAAACTTGCAGAAATGAAAACTTGTTTTTGCTTCTAAAAGTGGACACAGAAGACGCTCTTTTCTGTTGCCTCTAGTTTTCCTAAAAAACTGAGAATCAGAGGTGCAATGTCTTTTCAAAGAGAATCAACAAGCTGCGGCTGCTACATTTGCTTTTTTTTTCATCAAGGCCTGATTCACCATCGTATTAGCTTTAATTTTCTATCTTTCTATTTTTAACCCCATCTCTCAGTTAATACTGTAGGTCAGATTTAGGAAATCCCTCGCTCTCTTTCGCACACACTTGCACACAAACAGGCATGCGCAGTATTTAGGAGAGCAGCCCCGGAGGAGGAAAACAGATACAGGATGGACTAAAACAGTTCATATAAGGCCAATATAAAAGAGGGAACAGCGTTGATTTCATGTTACATGCTCAGCTGTAAAATGATGTGGTTTATAACAATACTCATATTCATGGGTTTAAAGTTGGAAACAAACAACAAACTTGTTCTAATTCATACAACAGTCATTCGCAGAGCTTCTGAACACGACACACGTTGTTTTAGCTGCTGTAATCTTTTCATTTGATGTATTTTAAAAGGGCATCGGAACTTTTTCCTGCTAAAAAGCTCAGCAGATCCGCCGTTGACACTGAAGGATCAGTCTGTGGATTGATTCTGCTGTTGATGCCAGATCTGGAAGCTTTTGTAGAATATGACAGCACTGAAGAAGCGTGCATGTCTTATTGAATGGCCCACTATCATTGTGTTTGAAGTAAATAATGGAGTTATTGATATCGCTCAGCGGCGTTTCCTCCCAGACGCAAAGGGAAGCCATACCTGCTCTCTTTTTAAGTTGTTTTTTGTCTTTCTAATATAGTGATATTTTATTAATTACTTATTAATTACTTATTTTTGTACCTCTATAGTTTACTATTTATTTTAAGAACAAAATTGCTTATTAATGTGTTTATGTGCTTTGAATGAGCTGAGAGTGAGAGGAGGCCAGGACAGATCAGCCGTGCTAACTCGTACGAAGGGCAGCGTGTGGTTCTGGGCTGGTGCTTCATAATCTACAGAGCTGCTGGTGTTGTGACTTATGTGTGAATGATAAGGCATCAAACACAAGTGTTTAGGAACAGAAACTGTTCTGACAGGTTTCCTGTAACTCTGCTGGCGTGTGCACAAAGTGTCTGTCCTGGTGTGTGTGTGTGTGCGTATGTTGAGGTACTGGGAGTGTGTCAGTCACTCTGCTTTTGTATCTGGTGCTGTCAGAATAACCACATAGTAGCCTATTTAGTCATGTATAAGGCAAGGATATAACCATGCAATGTCAACACTTGTGGTTTTAATTGCATGTGTATGTAACTGGTTCATTTATGTTATAATTACACAACTTTGTCTCTGTTGTCTTTTCCGGTGTAGAGACGGAGGTGTGCTCCGGTGTCCTGGTTGCACCCACGTTAGCCTGCGCTAAAGCGGTATGTTTACAAACTAAATGCAGTGGCAAAGATAGCAGCTAGAGTAGGCTATAACGAACTTAAAATGTACTTTACAGATGTGACTGGAGTCGTCTGCCCGCTGCTGTCTTGCCTTTTTGCTCAAAATGCTGTTTGCTTGTCCGCCTCTCTTTTGCCTTGACTTCCTAAGCTTCATGTGTGAAACTGTTGCCCAAATGGTGATCCTCTGCTGCCTGTGGGTGGAGGGCGGCAGTCGGTCCTCGTCACCTAGATAACGTCGTGATCAAGGGAGCAGAAAGAAATGGACAATACATGGACTGAAATGACAGGTATAAACAAAACAAGGTTTCATGAGAAAGAAATGTACAAATAAATTGTTATCTTTTTTCCTAAACTTAAGTCATGCCTCTGTCACAATCAATACAAACCTGTGTGTCCTTTTATTAGGTTCACATTATTTTCTGGGCCTAGCCCAGTGGCGTTGTAGGTCAACATTCATCACTATTAAAACATTTACTTATTTATTTTATAGTGTAGGCAGCCCCTCTGATGCCACAAGAAGTTTCATCTGCTCCACTTGGACCTGTGTCATCTGTTCTCTCACTTCAGTTTCCTCCAGCTAAGGCCCTGACTGAGCCAAACCTCCAACTGCACCTGCTCCTCCAGCTAAGGCCCTGACTGAGTCAAACCTCCAACTGCACCTGCTCCTCCAGCTAAGGCCCTGACCGAGTCAAACCTCCAACTGCACCTGCTCCTCCAGCTAAGACCCTGACCGAGTCAAACCTCCAACTGCACCTGCTCCTCCAGCTAAGGCCCTGACCGAGTCAAACCTCCAACTGCACCTGCTCCTCCAGCTAAGGCCCTGACCGAGTCAAACCTCCAACTGCACCTGCTCCTCCAGCTAAGGCCCTGACTGAGTCAAACCTCCAACTGCACCTGCTCCTCCAGCTAAGGCCCTGACTGAGCCAAACCTCCAACTGCACCTGCTCCTCCAGCTAAGGCCCTGACCGAGTCAAACCTCCAACTGCACCTGCTCCTCCAGCTAAGGCCCTGACTGAGTCAAACCTCCAACTGCACCTGCTCCTCCAGCTAAGACCCTGACCGAGTCAAACCTCCAACTGCACCTGCTCCTCCAGCTAAGGCCCTGACTGAGTCAACCACATCATGGAGATGGTCCCTGAGGCTGTTCCGTGGTCTAAGCTCCAAACCTGCGACGATAGAGCCTTCTCCATCACTGCACCACCCTCTGGGACAGAGACTGCACCGACCTCACCACTTTTAGGAAAAAATGTCAAGACCCAGCTGTTTAAATCTGCTTTTAATGTTTGATTAATGTTGTAATTACTGTTTTTATGTATTGTACCTCTGTTTAATTGCCTTTGTCTGTAAAGCGTCTTTGAGTGTCTAGAAAAGTGCTAAATAAATAAATTGTATTATTAATAAAATAATGTAAAATAAAGACTTTGTAACTATAGAAACCAGCTCTGGCTTTTGGTATACTTACCTGTGCGCCTTTGGGGAAACTATCTTTTAACTAGGGCTATTTAATATTCTCCCGGTGGAATTCTGAGGGTGGTGTTGCTGCAACAACTTTAAATTTCGACACTATTAAAAATTCCTAAATGCTCATCACTCGACTGACACATTTATAAAACATGCATAAATGTTACACTTTCCACGTTAAGTTTGTGATTTACAAAAAGACAACTTGACATAGCAATGAGAGTTCAACTTTGTGTCTCTGAGGTTTTAGAGGTAAGATAGAAAGACATTTATGTTGAGAGATATGAGAAATGATCATGTTTGTCAGATTTGGTGTTCTGTGGATACGTACACTCAAGGAAAAAAGATATGCAACATTTTAATTTTTGAAGATTCCTTAGAAAGCCAGTTCATTTGTAAAAATGGGTGAGCATCATGATTTGAGTCCATAGTAAGCTGAAGACAGGTGAACAGATTTCTTGGTTTGGCTTGACTGATTGTGAGAACAATAAAGAGTGTATTACAGAGTCGTTTATTCACACAAACTCATGTTTGAAACTCAGAGTTGACTTTTACCGCTGGTTAACTGTGCTCAAGTCTTCTCTATAAAAGGCACCAGAATGAAGCCAAAAACACACGATTGTCCAACCAGAGGGATGGAGCTATGGACAGTGTTGTCTTGTGTCTCCAGGGTGTTTGGAGTCACCGCTCTACCTTTAGTCGTCTTGTTCCTCTAACGAACACCCTCGTACTGGTGGCCCCCGTGTAACGACCGCTGCACAAGACCAACCGCCCCGTTAAAGGTTCAGCCTCCACCAGGTCCACAGCCGAGACCATTGGGACACACCACAGGCCAGTGTCGGCCAGAACGATCCGTACTCGCCTCCGTGCTGACAGTATTCCACCATATCCACTACATGTTGGATCAGTGCTTACTTCCTGGAGGAGAATGATGTCCATGTCCTGCCTTGGCCAGCCATGAGTCTGGACTTAAATCCCATTGAAAATGTCTGGGATCTGCTCATCCTTTCAAAACTCAGCAGCAGCTGAGGGCGGCACTGGTGGAAGAATGGATCAACTCAGACACTACTGCCGATCCATGAGGCTGAATAACCTCTGTCCAGGGCCAACGGGGGCGACGAGAACTATTGACAGTCTGGTGAAACTCTGTCACTTTTGGTTTGGTGGTTGCTCTATTGTTTGGTTGTGTTATTGGACTGAAAATGTGTAAACGCCGCAAGAGTTGGCCTGAGGATTAGAAATGGATGTAGGGTTCATATGAAACAGGCGGATTAAAAACACAGCGCAGTGAACGACAAAGAGTGCTTCAAAGCCTTAAAAGGACCAGCACAAACAAACAATGACTGTACATATAGGTTATGGTGCCTGCAGCTTGGAAAAGACGGACTTTTCATACAATTTGGAGGATTTACCTGCGGTGAGGCAGATGTCCTTCTACTTTGAGCCAAACGAAAGCCTTCAAAAGACTTGAAGCTTACGATTATTTTGTTTCTGATTGGGTCAAACATTTGGGGCATTTCCAAGGAAGCTCTAAATGTCAGTCGTCTCGTTTTTGCTTGGGTGCGTAGCAGCTTAACGTTCTCACGATTAGACAGGTTAGCACAACCAGACCCACAGAATTAGGGCTGTTGAATGGGTAGTGAGTGAAACACATATACAGTACATACTATATATATAAGGAGTCCTATGTTTGTTTATTAATCTGGACTATGCCTTCTTAAAAGAGTGATATGTTGTTGTGAGGAACTATCTCGTGGCGTAGTAATACCGCTGTGATAAGGTCACATACAGTTAAATGGCTGTTTTGAGGCAGATCTGTACTAATTCTAACTAAACATAAACTACCAATCTGAAGAGCTGCCCCTCTCCTGTTGAGTCTTCTTATATTCACGACTTTCCCACTTCAGTAACACTCCACAACAGACAGTAAAACACTGTTACACATACGTCTTACACGCTCTATGGTGAAACGCAGTTCTAAACGCGGCTAATTAATACCTATTTAAATAATCTCACAATGCTTCTGACATTTAACGAGGCTCTTACCTCTCTTAAATGTGGTCTATGGGTTTGCTGACTTTGTCTGAATTATTCTTAACTTTCGTTTATTTTTGGGCTAATGCTAACGTCTATGGAAAAATACATTTGAGTTAACTTCCTGCCCCCAGTCAGCATTTCGCGCCGTTTCCGTGACGTCATCTGAAACCCAGCAATACACGTCCACGCAAAGCTTTATAAATGAGACTCCTAACTAATGCAACTAATGCAATTCAAGGCAAAAATGAATAAATAAATTATAATAATTAAAAAACAAACTCTATGCAGTCTTGGGCTCACTGCTGTGTATGTGCTTGGAAACATGATTCTTAGTGAAAAACATCTTTGGGCATCTTAGTCAGGTGAAAATATTTTGTGCATCCTGTTCTTGGTTTGGCATTTTGATTATGACCAACCATTTCCTGTGCTGTGCTGCTTCCTGAGGTAAAAAAAACAGATTCTAATCAGTCATGTGTTAAGAAGAAGTGTAAATGTTGCTGAGCTGTTGTGTGAGGAGCTGCAGTGAGGACATGATGGAGGAGCAGGTGGTCAGGAGCAGAAGGAACATCAGCGCTCGCACAAGTAAGAACATTTACTCCAAACATTAAGAATAGAACAAACAGAGGAAACTAAAGTGCTCATGTGTTTTTGAAGGATTGTGTGTTGCACTGGTCGTCTTCTGCTTTGGACTTGTTTGTGTCGTACAGGCTGTCAACATTTACCTTCGCATTGGTAAGATCTGCACATAATATGAATATTAATGATAAAATAATACATAATTTTATGACTCAGGTGTAACAGAAGAGAAGGATTTCCTAAAGAAACGTAAGTTTGACTTGTGCAACAGTGAAAATAATAAAGAGCAGAAATGATTAACGTGAGACGATACAAGCTAATTTGTTTTCAAATATTTAGTTTTTGTCAGTTTGTTCTCTCAACTCACAGTAGAAAAATATCATGGAAGATGTTTTATAGCCCAGGTGTTTCCTCAAAATGCCGTTACTCATAAAACAGAACAAGCTTTTGGCAAAATGTCTAGAAAGGCTTGTTCTTTTTCTGTGTATTGTCTGTGTCGTGTTTTAAAAGAGTTTTTCCTTTGTTTATTATTATTCTCTCTTTTTTTTTTTTTTACTGATGTGTGGTTGGTGTTAATAGTACGAATGATATAATGAGAATAGTAATAGATAAGTAAAAAAAAAGGCAAGATAATGATTAAGCTTGTCAAATCTAACTTGTCCAGTCAGACGGATATTTGTGAATTCACAAACTGGAGAGAAATCATCTGTCCTTCCACCTGATTGGTTCACAGTCTGAACCGGTGGTTTATAAATTATGCCCATTGTAGCAGGAGGGGGGGGGGGGGGGGGTTTGTTGGACTGAATCAAAACAAAGACAGTAGCTCCTGTGGATGTGTGTTTTTGTTGCAATTGATTCAGTTTTAGCAGAAATACAGATTACACTGGATATACGTCAATACAATTAATTGCTGTGATAGTTTGAGCACAAAGGTAGGCATTAGATGTCAAGTCATCAACTCATTTCATTAAACCTTTTCCTAAACGCTTTCAGCAGAGAAGTTCCAGATGGATAAGGTGGAAGAACTTAAATTAAACTCGTCTGGTGTGAGCCAGGTTAAGTCGAATCTAGTTGAATCAAAAACCAAAAAGGTAATAATAAAAAAAAAAAAAAAAGGTCTACTGTTTAGTTAAGCCTAGTCTCCGGAGAAAACGTAGATACAATGAAATGTACGACAAGTATGTTTTCACAAAAACATATGTGGCTTCAACCAAACTCGTGGTTATTTTATTTGATGTAGAGAAGACGTTTTTGACATATTTATATCTACGGTTTCTCCAGAGACTGTGTTGGTTTTGTTAGGTTTTGTGGGTCAGGATGGGAGTTGGGTTTCTGTGATGACACATGGGGCTGTCAGCGTGCCTTATGAGGTCACACTGTAGGATGTAGATACTTTTCTAACTGTTATGTGCACATTTTTTCTACCAACATTAACAATGTTTATTGTCTCACTAGAAAACTTCAACCTCACCCGTGAAAGAGATGAATTGAAGCTAAAACAGTCGACCCTGTGTGAGTACAAATATCCCTAACTTGGTTAAAGCTGGGATGAAGGACTTTATTTTTTTTATGAACTTGAGAAAATTGTATGCAGATAAAACAGGAGACGAACGCACCACATACTTAAAGGGACTGTACTTGATTTTTTTGCAACAAGATAACTTAAAAGCAATTTTCCCCTGGCACTGATGCCATGTTAATGTGTCTATTCAGGTGGAAATTAGTCCCCAAAGTCCTGTCTATGTCTAATAAAATCCCGTTTGTGTGCAGCTTTTTCTGTTTTTGTTTTTAGCATTGTGGCTAACTGTTGTTAGCATAGTGACTCACCTCGCTGTTAAAAGCTGTGAAAAAACATTAAAACTCATCATGATGAACAATTCTGAAGCTCAGAATGCATTAGCTACGTGAGGAAATCATGTAGCCTGAAGGAAAAAGGTTAAAATTAATTATTTCTGTTTGTTTACATTTTTAGGATGCAAAAATCAGGTACAGTCCCTTTAATTGTGATCATACAAAAAGACCTCGAAATCACAGAGATACGACGACCCGTTAGACTTCAAACCAATAAACACCTCATTAAATATGCGCACGGAGAATCAGCCCTGATCAGCGGCAATGCGCAAACTTTTACACACATGTTTGTAATGTTTACTTTGAACAGTGATAATCTCACTTATCAATAGAAATCTGTAGAGAGGCTTTGTGTGTTATAGTGTTTTTTTTTTTTTTTTTTTTTTTTCCCAATGTCAAAATAAACACCATAGGAGAGGTAAAGTGTGCTTATGATGCAAAGTGGACAATGACATAGCTGTTTATTTGTATTTAAAGAATGTGGATTTGCATCAAGTTAACAGCAACTAGGGGGATGAGGCTGTTAGTTGCTAGTGTGTCGATGGATGTAAAAACACATCAAAGTAATGCTGTAACTGCTGCGTTTTGGGTGATCAGCTCCAGTGCGGTTCAGCGTGCACAGGCAGACACACGCACACAACCCCAAATCAGATCGAAGCCTTCTACGTCAACATGTGATGATTATGTGTGGCCACGCACTGTGAATAACACCAGCAATTGACAAACTGATCATCAACACTACTCACTGCTAGCATTCTTGATCCAAATCTATGTGGTTCATTATGACTACAAATATACAGCCATCTACTGTAACTCTACCTCTAAAAATGCCTAACATTAAAAAGTGTTATTTCTGGTCAAAGGAGGCGACTGTATCAAACACTCAATTTATCTAGTCATTTTTCTCTCAGTAGTTTTGTCTGATCTTTAATTGAATCTTAGGCAGGTTGTCACTATAACCATTTCATATTTAGTTTTTCTCTCTCCATGTGGACATTAATAATCTTTTGTTTCCAGATAACTTCACAACATCAGGCTGGGTGTATTTCAAAGGCAGTATGTACCTGAAACCTGACACATGGCAGAACTGGCACGAGAGCAGGAAGTACTGTCAGCAGAGAGGAGCTGATCTTATCATCATCAACAATGTCCAGGAGCAGGTCTGGAGCTATGGACCAACACTAAACTACTACAGCTTCTGTTTAACCCCAGTGGCCCGTTTCGAGATTTTTTTAAGCTAGGGTGACCAGATTGGGATGATCAAAAAGGAGGACACATAGAATAAATACGGAAAGAACACTTACTGTTTTTAAACATAGCCTATATTTAACTCTGTAAAAATAAAACTTATCGAGCTGTTATGTTTAACATCTAATAATGAATATTAAACTTCCTAACACTTTGCACTGTAACTTTCTGAGGGCGAAAAGTCAATGATGACACAGTTCAGTGAAAACCATGCTATCCTCTGAATGAGGATAAATATGTTTAAAGCCTTCAAAACTAAGCTAAAGGAACAGCTTTTGTAAGGAAACAAACAAATAATGGTCCATTTTGTGTTTATATAAGCTGAATAAAAGTAAAAACACAGATCCAGCTTAACAATAAAAACATGCAAGTAGCCCAATCTATTTTTTAATTAAAAGTTGCATGTTTATTATTACATTTATAGGACTGGTTTACTAAATGTGACATCACAATGGTATCTATTCTTTATACTGCATTTATCTTAAGTTACATGTCATAAAAACCTTTCTGTGCCACAGTTTCATGGACAAATTTTGATTCTGTTAATAAAACATCTATTTGTTTAACAAAACTTGAGTTACTTTGCACACCAGACATTCTGCCTCGAACGGGTCCCGACCTAGACTGAAACTGGGATCTTTTTTCATCAAATCTTCCGTGAATGGACGTGAATACGTGCGCGCCGTGATTCTAGAGTTCAGATTCTAGACCCGAGCCCGAACTCAGCCAGGCCCACATTTCTCGCTTAGTTGTCGGGCCTGAGCTGGGTCAAGACTCCGCAGATGACTGTCAGCTGCGCCAGAGCTAAACCAAATGCGGTGACAAAAAGCGAGTGCCCAACTAGCGTGAGAAGGGTAGGTGCGTTTAATGCGCGCCGAGGAGGAGGGGGAGACGAGCGAGAGAAAGCGCGCTGGGAGAGAGAGAAATGTGGAGAAGAGTCTGGCTGCAGCCATCTTGTGGAGCTCCACCGGAAGCTCCACTTTTTATTTTTATCGGCACTTGTGGAAAGTTTGATAAAAACGCCGGAGACGATACAAAATTTAAAACCTCGGTGAATAGATGAACTCTGTGGATGGAAAGTTGAATAATTTAATTATTATTTGTACTTTGGCAGCATTTTCACCCAAATTACGTTTAGAATTATTTAATAATATTGCCGGAATTATTAAAAGTTTACCTGGAAAATAATGTCTTTATTTTAATTGCTTTATTTATTACATACTTTTTATTTTGTCTGATTTTACGTGTTTTCCGGTGGTTAGTGCTAAACAGTCAGGTCCGGAGGGACAGAGGCAAGGTGGTTGCCATGGCAATGAGTTTCTAACTCTTGCTAAACGGGCCTAAACTGTTATAATTTTTATCTTAACCTTTACCCAAACCTTTTTCCTAACCTTAGCCATCACCCTAACCCTTCTCCTAAACTTACCTGTTCTCCTAAACTTAATCCTCATCCCTCTGGTCCCGACTATAACGTTTTTCTAGCACCGGAAATGGAGCAGCTCCACTTCCTGTGGAGCTCCACTCATCATGGCGTTCCGCGTCAGCTGCAGCTAGATCCTCTTGGAGAAGTGCGGTAAGGAGGAAAGCGCTTCTCGTAGAAAGAGACGCTGATCTAAACTCGACGTGTTACGTAGCGTACCCACGTCGCTCTTCTTCTGTGTATTTAATGTTTAAAGGCTTGCAGGATAAAGAAAGGGGCGTTTATTAACAGGCTTGAGGACAGCGCTGCCTGACTGACAAATGTAGTGGAGAGGGACAATATGAAAATCCCGGACATTTTGTCTAATTTTCATAATTCGTTTTTTTAGGTCTCAAAAGGAGGACACCCTATTTAAGCTGTCCACCATTGCTACAGTTTTAGAGATATTTCAAATATTTCTTGTTACAAACCTTAGATCGAGTCATATTTAAAAAAAAAAAACAACTCGCAATTTTGCAAAACCCAGAGTCTTGTCATTTACAAATGTGCTGTCCTTATGTTCTGTTAAGAGTCTTTTATTCCACCTTTTTTAACGGCTGTAAAATTATAGTAAAATGTTTATTTTTCAATTTTTTGGGGGTTATCTGTTAATCTACTTCTGTTCTGACTAAAAATACTAAATTTGAAAAAAAAAAAAATCGTCAGTGTTTTATTCTTTGTACAGACTTATAAAAAAGCAGATTATCAGAGATGCACAGTGGCCCATTTTTTGAAGGGTGTTGGGGAGTATTTGTGCATATATTGGTGTATTCAAATATTTCTGTTCAAACACAGATTATCCTATTGTAATAAGGGGACTACATTCAAATATTAATTTTGTTCAGAACACCCCCCCCCCCCCCCCCCCCCAGGTGAGGCCACGCCCCTCCTAAATCCAAACATGTCCTGTTTCCTGAGAGCTCCATAGAAAAGCAGAGAAACTATTCACAGGTCTGTTTCAATGGGAAAAACTCACAAGGATTTTTTTTTTTTTTCATTTGGTATTTTTAGTCAGAGCAGAAGTGGATTAACAGAGCAAAAAAAAAAAAAAAAGCTTGAAAAAGATATACAGTATTTTACTTTAAATTTGCAGCCGTCCAACAAAGTGGAGTAAAAGGGCGTTAACAGAAGATTTTTTCTAATGGGACAAAAGGGTTAACTTCTGCTTTTGTTTTCAAAGGAATTTGCAACAGAAAGATTTGGCAGACTCATATGGATTGGACTGAGTGACCTGGAGCAGGAGGGAGTCTGGAGATGGGTGGACGGCTCACTGTTGAACACAAGGTTTGTAGAACATTTCCTGAGTGAAATACAGTTTCATTTCATTCCACCATATTGTAGCAGAAGAGTTTGTAGAACTGAATGTGTAGCCTGAGGCCTAATGCTCCTGGTAGAATCTCCCATGACAAACAGGTCCTGGTGATGGATTAGACTAAGTGCTGGGGATGGGGCTTGAACGTGAGCTCCTGGAGGATACACTGTCAAACACAGGGTTGAACCAGAATGAGACTGTAAGAAGCATGTCTGATGTCCTGTTCACTCACCATAGAAACACACAGTGACTTGAGAAAGTTTTCACACCTCTGGAACCTTTCCATCTTTTGTCACGTAACAACCACAAACCTAAATATTTTTTTTATTGAAACTTTATGTGAATGAGCAAAATGTCACACAATTGTGAAGTAGAAAGAAAATTATACATGATTCCAGAATAAAATAGAAAAAAAAATTGGAAAAAGGAGCGTGCAAATGTATTCAGCCACTCTAAGTCAAAACTTTGTGGAACCACCGGCAGGTTTTTGGGGTATGTCTTAGTGATGCGCGGTCAGCTTTTTTCGTGACCCGCCCCGCCCAGCCCATTTTAAAATTCAACCCGAACCACCCGGCCTGAAAAAATGTGCTTAAATTTTAGGACCCGACCCAAACCTGAACCTGCACACATTAAAACTGCATAAAACTGTTGTTTTGCGAGCTGCGGCAGCTGTAGGTACGTATGTCTGCGGAGGCGCACCTTGTGAGCGCACAGTCCTAGTCTCATTCGTTCATTTTCTACCGCTTAATCCCGTTAGGGGTCGCGGGTGACTGGAGCCTATTCCAATGACTTTGGGCCTTAGGCGGGGAACACCCTGGACAGTGGCCAACTTGTCGCAGGGATAGACAGACAGCCACTCACTCTCTCACTTACAGACAACCATTCACTCTCTCATTCACTCACTAAGGCAGGGGTCGGCAACCCAAAATGCTCAAAGAGCCATTTTGGACCAAAAAACAAACACTTAATCTGTCTGGAGCCGCAAAAAATTAAAAGCTTTATATAAGCCTTACAATGAATACAACACATGCTGTAAGTGTCTATATTAGCTTTATCAACCTGTTATTAAAATGAGAATTCGCTGACATACCAAACATTCATGATTACTGTAGCTACTACAAGTTGCTCCGGAGTGTGAGTCACACAAGCCAAAATACATATATTAGGGAAAAAAAATATGTATAGATCGCACCGCGGACTACAAGTGGCACTTTTGGGGGGAAATTAATGACATAATTCGACACCATGAACAGACGCGGGACACGTTTGTCTCACTCCTGCGTTCGAGATTACACAGAGGCCAAGGGCTGCGCTGCGCTGACATAAGGCAAAACTACAAGATGCAGATCAAAACATGACTAAACTCCGCATAAATCAGCTCTTAAAGTCTCACTAAATCATCTGCAATAAGTGTTCATTTGATTTTCAACACTGCGTGATTGTGTGTGACCTGACGCAAAGTTCTGCACATCTCTTTCCGCTGAATCCAAGTTTATTTTGAGCAAACTCTACGGGCCGTATCTTATGAGTGGCGCTAAACTTGACGCTTGCGGTGGTGCGAATATTGGCCGCCAGCGCGGTTTCAAACACCAGACGCAAAACTAAGTTCAAAAGGCGGAACCAGTTGGTGCTGATTAGAATAAGGTGGAGCTAAGCTGCCTGCAGGTGGAGCCCCCGTGAATTTGAGGACGCACATTGGACAAAAACCTGGAGTGTGGCCTGACCCACGCTCTCAGAAAGAAAGTGTGAAAATGCAAAGAAAATGAACAATAGGCTATGGGCCTAATTAATAAAAATATAACACATTTTTTTCTTTAATTAATTATAATTTTTTGTGTTTGTTTTATAGGCTGCACAACAAAGGCTGCATGATTCACGAAACGTGGCCTAGCCTATGTGAGGGTCTAATTGTGACACAAAAGAAATAGGTTTGTGTCAGTGAAAAAAATTAAAGTTGTCCTCTCAGTCAAAAGCCTACAAGAAGAGTTTTCCTAAATGTGTTTTGCCAAAAACTAGGCCACAACTCGGATTGGCCGTATGGAGATATCAACAGAGTAAATCATCACCTCTATGTCAGTTTTTATTTTTTCTAAATCCGTTCAGTAACCACGTAGTTACAGAACAGTAAAATAACTAAACCAAAAGCAACATAATAATGAATCTAGCGCGCGTCGCGGAGATCGCTGCCGCTGCTTCTGCTGCTCGAACCGTGGAAAGGCGCTGCATTTTATTAGAAAGACAAGCAAAAACAAAATGTAAAACGTTCATTATCATCGGCTTCGTTCATGTCATGAGCGGGTTGTGGAGTCTGCGGAGGAGCTGACGCAGGCACAGAACCACAAGACAGGACTGACGCAGAGCCAGAACCAGGACTCAGTACTGAATCAGACAGTTGCCTCTCTAATGTATTTTTAATAGTTTATACGTTGCACTTTTACAGATCACATTTATTTACCATATAAAACCACGTTTAAACACAAGCATGCAAGTATTACCTTGTGTCAGAAGCAGCACATCCATGTCACGTGTTGGCAACTGTCCTCATTGAAGAAAAGTTAAATAAATCCAAACAACGACCGCTGTCCATAGCGTGTTCTACAGTTCTGTCAGACTGCTGTCGCTCTGTCTCTGGTCCAAGAGTCCGTGTTTCAGCTTAAAGCGCTCCAAGTAGCCTAAACAGTCCTCCAAACGCATTTGATTACGGGGCCAACTTGCTCCTTGTTCCCGGTGTGATGAATGATGTCGTCATTCCTTAGTCACGTGCAAAAGGTTTTTTAAATACAAGTTATAATAGGAAAATTATAAAAACTATAAAACAGCAAATATTGTAGGCTTTTGGCCAGAACGCATCCTCAAATTCATGGGGCTCCACCTGCAGGCAGCTTAGCTCCACCCTATTCTAATCAGCACCAACTGGTTCCGCCTTTTGAACTTAGTTTTGCGTTTGGTGTTTGAAACAGCGCTGGCGCCCCTTATTCGCACCACCGCACGCGCCAAGTTTAGCGCCACTCCGTAAGATAGCGCCCTACGTGTTATTTCTGTGTGTTAGTGCATAAAAACAGTCCTTCATTCATTCTTCTAGAAAACTTTTCCTCCGCGCTGCTTCTGCTGTTTATCCCCGAGTCCTCCTTCGTCTGTGAACGGGGTTCCCCGCTTGTTATCTTCCTGGATGCAATAAAACTTCCACATTTGCAATGAAAGCAAATGATTCGGTCCAAAAAACAAAAAACCATCTCTCTCTTTTTCTCTTTTGGATCCATGGCCCGACCATGGAAGTAAAATGGCCCGACGCATCTGCCGGTTTGTTTACAACAGTGCGCAGACCGCGGACGTGAAAGAAACACGTGTCGCGTGGCTATGACGTAAATCTTCGTTGACAGAAATGTTGAAATTATATATTTATTCTACATGTTTTACAGCAACAGAAAGCGTTATGTTTATGTGTTTGACATATCTTTCCTCCTACAAAAATTCTATTAAAACAAAAAGAGCCGCGGGTTGCCGACCCCCGCACTAAGGGAAATTTACAGTGATACCCAATTAACCTAAGCATGCATGTTTTTGGAGGTGGGAGGAAGCCGGAGAAAACCCACAGTGACACGGGGAGAACATGCAAACTCCACCCAGAGAGATCGTGAGATGTTGATATGGTCCAACCCGGGAGTCGAACCCACGACCTCCTTATTGAGAGCTCTAACCGCTCTGCTACCGTGCACCCCCAGTCCTAGTCTACGATGTAGTAATACGGCGTGCTTTGCTCTCAAACCATGGATCTATAAAAAAAAAAAAAAAAAAAAACGCACTGTTTGGGGACCGTGTCAAATCGCAGCATTCAAAGGCAACGTCGGCACAGAAGCTCTTTTGGAAAACTTTGGATCCCGCAGTAGGATCTGACGTCAACATGTCCTGGAGTCTGGATGTTTCTCCAGGTGAGGATTTGACTCTTTCCATTCGTAGTTTCCGGTGATGAAGTTGTTCAGGCTGGATTTATTTATTTATTTATTTATTTATTTATTTATTTGACAGGGACAATGCAATCAAACATAGTTACAAGCAAAGCATGCAGCAACTCCTGACCCTGGTTGGGCTTTTCTCTACAGATAAAATATAACAATAAAATGTTAATATTTACAACAGTGCAGTTTCATATTTAACATGTACACACTCAACACTCTCACATAAACACGCTTCAATATTTACAATTGGGCACAGCTTTGATTCATTTTTAGCCAAGCCTTGAGCTTTGTGGTGAACAACTTTAGCTCTGATATGCTCTTGAGTTCAGTGGGAAGTGAGTTCCACAGATTACCATATTTACAAGAAAAAGCAGACTGTCCGAATGTGGTTCTGCGGTGTGGGATTGCACAGTTGTTACTTGCTGTGTGTAGCCGTTATGAACCACCAAAGATATATTGTGGACTGTATTTTTCATCTTCTTTAAAAGGGACAAAGGTATGCAGCCCTTCCCCCAAAGTGATCGAGTTTTACGACTCTCTGTCCCTTATCAACGGCCTGTTGATTCTACCTCAAAGCCCCTGCTGTGACTTTACAGACACTGGCAGGACAAAAAACTCTTACAAGGACATCTACTTTCATGTGTGTTTTCATGTGTTCTCATGTCTGTATCCTTGTTGAGATATGCATTTGGAAATTTTCTGTTCTTTGTCATTGCTTCATATATTTGTGATTGCGGCAGTTATGCTCAATATCCCAATTGAATTTCACAATTGAAAATGTAACAGTTTGAGATGTCAAAATGATTCCAATTGCATGTATGTTCTTGTTAATTGAATAAGTGAATAATAGCTAACTATTTACTGATTTAAATTAAATTAAGGACATAGCAAGCCATAAGCCACTCCCAGGTCATAAGAGTCCGCCTCTTCGACTCCACAAAACCCCCCAACTTGAGTCTTCTGACACAAACGGTTGGTCACACTTCTACTTGGAACTTCCTGGCTTCTTGACATCTACCTCCTTCACGTGCTGAACGGGGGTTGGAAAAGCCGTGAGGGCCTCTGGCCCTTGGTGGCCCCCTGCGGGGGTCAGCCACCCTGCTGCAGGAGCTGATCAGGCCTTTGGACAATTCTCCAACCAGCATCAACATGCTACAGAATGGGACTCAACTGCTGCTAAACCCATCGAACAGCAGCAACTGCACCCCTTCGATCATGGCCCAAACAAGGAAAGGCCTCAAACTCGGTGGACACCAAGGAGCACCCCATCTTCAACCAAACGGGACGCGTAAGACCAAAAATGGTGGCTGAACAGAGTGGCTCAAGGGTAGTTAGGAAAGTCTTGTTACTCCTAATTTAAACCAAATCAGATCTTACCATTGAAACTAGTGTTTACTGTAACTGTTTGGAAATGAGTGATGAATGTTTATGTTTGTTTTTGTTTATTAAACCACACAAAATGTTACTGGTTATGGTTTTATAATTAGGGCTTTGTCACTGTAATGAGAGAGCGCGCCTTTAGAGAGACTTGACGAGGAGTGTGTAGGTTTTATTAAAAATTTTGAGTTAGACTTTAAATGTTAACTCTGGTGCCCCAAATTGATTAACTTTATTAATCACCTACCCAATATAATAACTAATAATTAGCAATTAGTGCGTCATGCCACAATTAGCCGATTTTTAGCTTATTATATTAAAACAAACCACTACATATCTGGTGCCGCGTGAGGCTGGTATCACACTAATGTAGTAATAAATAAATCTGTTACATATCTGACGCCCCGTGTGAGCCTCAATTCAAACAATTCCTAATTACTAAAATCTCTAAACTAAAGCAAAATCTGCATTTAGTCATTCCCTCCAAAATTAGCCAGTAACACTCGCTTGAGTGGTTCATGCTAATTTGTGTTGCCCTCTTTCCTCTTTGTATCCATGTGCTTTTGACCTTATTTTCAATAAGGCCTTGGTAGATAAAACGTATTACTGCCTGCGGTACTCCAGAGTAAATACTTTATCTACAATATTTGCGCTTTTCTTAAATTGCAAATATGTACAAAATAATTATTAACAGTAAAAACATTGCTGCGTTATTCCAGAATGTTTAGCCTGTTGAAGTCTGTTGTTTCAGCCTAGCTAACTGAAACACAGGCCGGGCACAGGCCGCCCAGGCGTCGTCGTGTCTATTGTTTGAGCTGCACTGTACGTTAATGCTACATGCAAATGCTTGAACTGAAGTGAACCAAATCACTTCTTTAAACGTGACCCTTAAACCGCTCCAGGTACAGGCCGTTTTAAAAGGACTAACCATGTCCAACTAATGTTCTTTTACCAGAAGAGCATGCAAACTAAGGATTCGACTGAGTCTTTCCTGAGTTTTAGACCTTATTCACTTTAACCGGTTAAGTAAAGGTCGGTCGTGTGTTGATTACCGCTTTCAGGTGACAGCCACATACCCACACATGTGTACCTACCGCTCAGGTGAGTCACATTGTGTAGTCAGCGTATGCCTGTTCATACACTGTGTTTATGGTAAATAGTTAAACTGCGTAGAGTCCAGTCTTAACATATTATCATATTTAAACTGCTTTGCTGCGTTTGAGTCCAGCTTAGACAGGATAGTTGTGACATATTTAAACTGTTTTGCTGTGTTTAGCCCAGCTCACCAGAATTGTTGCAACAGACTCAAATTGACCAAATTCAAAACTTTGGGTTTTGGTTAAAAATGCTTCTCCTCTCAGTCAGCCTGTAACTTGCAAAACCACAGCCCACCTGCTGACTTTATGACTCTTTTGTTCTCAGAGTAACATCTCCTCACAGAGTCAAATTACGCTGAGCTGCAGCTCTGGCGCTGCTGCTTCTCCCCCGCTCACCTCCGCTCACAGCAGGAGCAGGAGAGAGAGATCGGTCAGCTCCGAGCTGACTTTTGCTTCCTTGAAAACAAAATAAACTTTGTTTTCTCAGTGTCTTCTCACTAACTAAATTTTCTCTAACTTGTCAATCTGCTCACCTCTTCGGATTGGATAAAGTTAACTTTACAGCTTGTTTATTGTTCCACATTGCAAGCTAATCTTTAGCCAGTTGATCTTGCACCAAACTGAATTTAAAAATTAGGAAACTGAATGCCCCAGCACAAGTATTTTCTAATCCCCTCAGGCAAGAATCAACAAAATAGTTTACATCAGCGCACGATGAATAGCCCTGAGCTGTTGATTATGTAATGTAAATTATCACTGTTGGTGACAGTGACATTTTTTTTTAAGGCCTTTTATAGGTAAAGATTTGAGCAATCAAATCATTTTGCTACTGCAAAGTTGCATGCTTTTACTTCAATTTTTCCCTTCTCATCTTATTTTTGCCAAGGCATAAATTGAGATTTAGGTTAAAATAACATTATTTGACATTTTCACCACTGGAAGCAGAGAGTGGACCCCAAGAGAGAGGGTCCCCACTTCAAAGGTGACATGCTCAAATCCCTCCCCCTGCTGCTCCACGAGAGACATGCAGATGTTTGAGAGCAAACCATCAGATCTCTCAAAGTTTTCTTTATCATAGGCTGATTTGGACCTCAAGTACCAATGAATCAGTGATTGATAATGTTTTGTTAAATTTGAAATAAGAACTTCAATTTTAGCAACAACATAATGTTTAAGCTTAGGCTATTAATGACCACATTAACCAAAGCCTTATGCCACTAAGATTAAACAACTAAACTCTTAGACTTAATCTGAAGGTTGTGAGTTCGGATTCATATCTGTTTTCATTACTTTTAGATGCTGAGGTTAAACATTGCCTCGTCTTACTACAATCGAACTAGTTTAAAATGCTTCTGTTTTACCAGTGTCTAATGCTTTTAAAACTAGTTGCTGCGTAGTTGCGTTAGAAGTCATTAACGCTATCTCCAAACTAACATCTCGTACTCATGTACAACAATCTGCGCCCAGATTATTGTGACATGACCAGACAACAAATAAGAACATTGTTGTCCCTTTCTCGTTTTGTGTTATTAGAGTAGTTTGTTAAATGACTGTTTTTGTCTCGTCTGTCTTGTCGTTTTGTTGTTAGAAACGTTTATGTTTTTATTCTTCTTTTAAGGCAACCTGGAATATCTTGTGTGGTTTACCTATTACCAAAAGTGCTAGATAGGCTAAACAGATCTCCAGATGTTAAAGAAAGCGGAGTCGAGCCAAATGTGTTTCATCAGTTGAAACTCTGTGCCACTTTATTTTTGGTTTCAAACCTGAGGACTTCTGGACTTTGAAAACTATTTTTTCTTTTGGAATAACAGTTCCCAAAGAGAGAGGGATATGTAGCCGTTATGAACCACCAAAGATATATTGTGGACTGTATTTTTCATCTTCTTTAAAAGGGACAAAGGTATGCAGCCCTTCCCCCAAAGTGATCGAGTTTTACGACTCTCTGTCCCTTATCAACGGCCTGTTGATTCTACCTCAAAGCCCCTGCTGTGACTTTACAGACACTGGCAGGACAAAAAACTCTTACAAGGACATCTACTTTCATGTGTGTTTTCATGTGTTCTCATGTCTGTATCCTTGTTGAGATATGCATTTGGAAATTTTCTGTTCTTTGTCATTGCTTCATATATTTGTGATTGCGGCAGTTATGCTCAATATCCCAATTGAATTTCACAATTGAAAATGTAACAGTTTGAGATGTCAAAATGATTCCAATTGCATGTATGTTCTTGTTAATTGAATAAGTGAATAATAGCTAACTATTTACTGATTTAAATTAAATTAAGGACATAGCAAGCCATAAGCCACTCCCAGGTCATAAGAGTCCGCCTCTTCGACTCCACAAAACCCCCCAACTTGAGTCTTCTGACACAACGGTTGGTCACACTTCTACTTGGAACTTCCTGGCTTCTTGACATCTACCTCCTTCACGTGCTGAACGGGGGTTGGAAAAGCCGTGAGGGCCTCTGGCCCTTGGTGGCCCCCTGCGGGGGTCAGCCACCCTGCTGCAGGAGCTGATCAGGCCTTTGGACAATTCTCCAACCAGCATCAACATGCTACAGAATGGGACTCAACTGCTGCTAAACCCATCGAACAGCAGCAACTGCACCCCTTCGATCATGGCCCAAACAAGGAAAGGCCTCAAACTCGGTGGACACCAAGGAGCACCCATCTTCAACCAAACGGGACGCGTAAGACCAAAAATGGTGGCTGAACAGAGTGGCTCAAGGGTAGTTAGGAAAGTCTTGTTACTCCTAATTTAAACCAAATCAGATCTTACCATTGAAACTAGTGTTTACTGTAACTGTTTGGAAATGAGTGATGAATGTTTATGTTTGTTTTTGTTTATTAAACCACACAAAATGTTACTGGTTATGGTTTTATAATTAGGGCTTTGTCACTGTAATGAGAGAGCGCGCCTTTAGAGAGACTTGACGAGGAGGGTAGGTTTTATTAAAAATTTTGAGTTAGACTTTAAATGTTAACTCTGGTGCCCCAAATTGATTAACTTTATTAATCACCTACCCAATATAATAACTAATAATTAGCAATTAGTGCGCCATGCCACAATTAGCCGATTTTTAGCTTATTATATTAAAACAAACCACTACATATCTGGTGCCGCGTGAGGCTGGTATCACACTAATGTAGTAATAAATAAATCTGTTACATGTGCTTCTAGTGACTCTGCTGCTGGTTGTCTTTCGGCATCTGTACAGTCCTCCTCATGCTAACAACAGCCGCTAACATTGCTAACAGTAGCTGGAGCTTCTGTGCATGTTCATGCTTAGTGACTTTTTCAAATTGAAAAAGAATCCAGTGATTGAATAGTGCAGAATCAGAGCTTTAAAAAGAGGTATAGCAAAGTTTGAAGGTGGTTTTTAGTTAAAACCACTCCACAAAGCTAAACGTGGTGCTACAGTTCAGCGCGGCACGCACAGTCAGCAACTTAAATAACACCACAAAACACAGGTTTGAGGCCTTGCTACAGTTGTTTAGCTTAAATAAATAACTCAGATGGCTATAGCGAAAAAGAAGCTCTGCAGTAACTGACAGGAGGGAGACAGAGAGGGCACGATTAGTTATGGTCAAATCCTTTCCTATTGGCTACGTTTAATGAAATAAATAATAGTTCTATGTCGTATGTGCCACGCCCTCTACGGGCTTTGCTATTCTCTAGTACACTCCTAGGCTCCGCCTAGCCCTGAGAAAAAAATATCCACCTGCTCCAATCATGTGAGTTGGCTCCTAGACCCTATATAAGCCATGCGACGCCATTGTGGAACCCTCTTTTACACTCAGCGCCCGAGAAGTTTTTCTTCCACCACAAAGAAGAAGAAAATAAAGAAGGACAGGACTTACCGTCTCTTTGCCTGAGATCTTCTTCACCTTCTGGTGACAGATGTAGTTGCTATGAAGAGGACGGCCTACCCCGATGCTAGTTTAAGCACAGCCACACAAGTACCGTTTAGAATAGGTCCTAGTGTTTGTATTAGCTTACTACAACACAGGTTGTTGAGTTAGCTAGTGGCTTAGGTCATGTGCCCTTTGGACCGGATCCTCATGCTGGTTTGGAGCTGCATGAAGCTGTCCCCAGAGGCTCTTTAGTCGGCCGGTATCGTTCTGAACGTGACTATGGCTCTATGAAACAGGTGAATGTCACATTGAACATAGAACTGTGTGTAGCGTTTTATCCAGAAGTGTGCTACATTATCTCATGTGCAACCTGTTCCACTGCAAGATCAGTGGCGTGTTCGCACTATTATTACACAATCACGTGTCCAACGTGATTGTGATTAAGTGGCGTGTTCGCACTAGAGGTGTGCTACACAGTCACATGTCCAACCTGTTCCCACTGCAAGGTCAGTGGCGTGTTCGCACTATTATTACACAATCACGTGTCCAACGTGATTGTGGTTAAGTGGCGTGTTCGCACTAGAGGTGTGCTACACAGTCACATGTCCAACCTGTTCCCACTGCAAGGTCAGTTTATCTATATGAGTTAGTGCACTGAAATATAAATAGTCTTATAGTTTAAAAAATATATATCAAAGTATTGGAAAAGGTGTGAATGGCATTATTTTCACTGCTCTACAAATTGTTATAAAAAAGAACCTCATTCTATATATTTTTGACTTTTTCTATGCACTTTTAATTCGATGTTGAATCACAGCATTATAGAAGTGTTTTAGGCCATGAGAAGGGGCGTGGCCAAGATGCGCACGAGGTAGCTTACCTCCGCAAAGCTCCGGTGAATTTGTAACGTTTACCTTTAATTTCTGCTCGTAAAATCGATCAACACAACAGTACGTCGCTAGTTATTGGTTTAGTGTTTGTTCTACACCGCCTGATAACAAACTAACGCTAAAAATGCCAACCACGAGGAAACCAAAGCAATCAGATGCAGGTGCTACCCTCGAAGCTCAGGCTGGAGCGGAGGACAACTCGTCGCCTACGCTGGAAAAAGTTTTGGATATTGTGCTTGACTCAATGAATAAGCGATTTGATTTGCTAGACGAAAAGCTTGAAGCCCTCACACAAAACCAGACTGTGTTAATGAAAAGAGTGGATGGGCTGGAGGATCAAGGCACGGACCACGAGCGACGTATACAAGCCCTGGAAGAAAGTTTGGCTGAAACACGCAAATTGAACGACAAACTGTGCGCCAAAGTAAACGATTTGGAAGGGCGTTCGAGAAGAAACAACATCAAGATTGTGGGAATACCAGAGGGAGAAGAAAAAGGAAGACCCACTGAGTTCGTTATGAGTCTGATTCCAAAGCTGTTCGGGGAGAACAGCTTTACAAAGCCTGTGACGGTGGACCGTGCACACCGGGTGCCACTGTCCAGCGGCGGCAGAACCGGTGGTACCCAGCGACCCCGGAGCATCATTGCGAGGATACACTTTTACCAGGAGAAACAACTGCTCATTCGTCTGAGCCGAGAGCAAAAACCAACCTACAACGGCGTTCGTGTTTACGTGTACCCGGATTACACTGCTGAGGTGATGGCGCTGAGACGAGCCTTCGGTGAGGTAACAAACACCTTGCGAGAGAAAGGAATACAATTTGTGCTACACTTCCCGGCCAGACTGCATGTGAACTACAACGACCAGGTAAAAGTTTTCAATTCCCCCACAGACACATGAGACTTTTATAAAAAGCTTACGCGAGTAAGCCACGTCCAATACATAAGGGCTGGGAAATCAGCGAGCGAGGGCAGACTTAAAATCTCACTAATGGAGACGATTCACCGGAGGGCGCGAGTGAAAATACATCATCGCTGTTGGGTGTAATTCCCTTTTCAGCGATTGTAGGCCACTAACGTGTGTCCTGCACCTCTTTTTGACTTTAGGGACCTTGGGGCGTTTTGGGGTGATGATCTTACACGTCAGGGGGGACTTTGAGATAGACTCTGTCTTCTGGACTTGGTTCACATTCATTTCTTACTCTGACAAGCGATCGTTGTTTTGTTTTCCTTTTTTTGAGGCAAGGGTGGGGGGACTACAGGGGTGTGTCTGTGTTAACGTGTGTGCCTGTGAGTGTGACTGTCTGCATGATGGGAGGAGAGGTGCTTACAGTGTACGGATAAATGTATTAATTGTTTTGAACATATGTTGTATTAATTCAAATAGGAATGCCAACTAAGAGTAAACTTACATTTGTCACATGGAACGTTAGGGGACTTGGAAATAACATTAAAACTGGAAAAGTTTTTTCATATTTAAACACATTGAATGCTGACATCTTATTCCTGCAAGAAACACATCTTTGTAAGGATAAAGAACATAAGCTAAGACCTAACTGGATCTCTCAGGTCTATCATGCACCATTTACTTCACAAGCAAGGGGCGTTGCTATATTATTTAACAAGAATGTGCCGTTTATACTTAAATCTAAAGTGATAGACCCAAATGGTAGATTTGTCCTTGTATCAGGCCACATAGCATCTTATCCAATCACATTACTAAATATATACGGTCCTAACTCAGATGATCCAAATTTTTTTATTAAAATATTTGCATTACTCCCAGATGATAGATCTTCCCATGTATATATTGGTGGTGATTTTAATTGCTATTTGGACGAGTCTTTAGACAGGCTCTCATCTAAACCTCCTGCAATTGTTAAATCAGTCAAAATATTGAACAACTTAATGAAATCTAGAAACATTATAGATATATGGAGAACAAAAAATCCAAACAAAAAAGAGTTTTCATTTTATTCACATGTGCATAATTCATATACACGAATTGATTATTTTTTAATGGAAGCAGTAGCACTCACCAATGTCAGCAATTCTCAATATCATAGTCGAATTATCTCAGATCATAGTCCCCTTAGCTTGCAGATACAAATTAATCTGCCTAAAACCAGGAAGAAATGGAGATTTAATCCACAGCTATTACTATCTCCAGAGTTTAAAAATTACATGTTGAAAATTATTCAAGACTTTATTGAGGTAAACGACAATGGTGAGGTTTCTGATTCTATGCTTTGGGAGGCTTTTAAGGCCACCATGAGGGGTTATATTATCTCGTTTGAAAGCTCAAAAAGAAGGGAAAAAATAAAAAGACAAAACGAACTAGACCTGGAGTTAAAACAAGCAGAGGAAAGACATTCAATCTCGCTAGCGCAGTCTGACTATAATAAGATATTGCAATTGAAAACCGAATACAATACTATTCTTCAAGAAGAAATCGGTAACCTTTTACTTAAAAATAAACAAAAGCATTTTGAGATAAGTGATAAACCACAAAAACTTCTTTCAAGACAGCTAAAAAGTGATCAGTTTAAAGCAGCTATACATAAAATACGTGCACAAACAGGAGAAATACTCACGGATCCTGACAAAATAAATAATGTTTTCAAAGAATTTTATGTAGAACTATATAAATCAAATGTTGGATTATCCTCTAATAATGTTTTAGATTTTTTTGATAAATTGTCTATACCTAAGCTGAACACAAAACAACAACGATTATTAGATAGTCCTATTTCCATGGAAGAAATGCTAAAAGCCTTGAAATCTTTTCCACAAAATAAGAGTCCTGGCCCAGATGGTTTTGGAGCAGAGTTTTATCAAGCTTTTAGTGAAAACTTGGCTCCTATTTTGCTTAGAATGATTAATGATTCATTTCTTAAAAATCAACTTCCAGAATCATTATATGAAGCTCATATATGTGTAATACCAAAAAAAGGAAAGGATTCACTCGATCCAGCCAACTACAGGCCTATCTCTCTGCTCAATTTAGACCATAAATTTTAACGAAAGTTCTTGCCACAAGATTAAATGAACATATAACTGAAATTATCCATCCAGACCAGTCTGGTTTTATCCCAGATAGACCTGCGTTTGGCAATGTACGAAGACTGCTAAACTTATTATACTCAGACTGCATAGATAACCAAAAGGCAGCCATTGTGACGCTAGACGCCCACAAGGCTTTTGATTCTATTGAGTGGGAATATTTGTTCTATGCTTTGAAAGCATTTGGGTTCGGAGAAAATTTTATAAAATGGGTAAAAATTATCTATTCTGTCCCAAAATCATACATTATAACAAACAATACAATATCAGAAAGCTTTGCTCTACATCGTGGAGTCAGGCAAGGTGATTGTCTTTCTCCTTTATTATTCAATATTGCAATTGAACCACTGGCAATTGGTTTGAGGAGCCATCCAGATATAAAAGGAATTACAATAGGTTCATTTCGTAGCCTCACCTTGCTATATGCGGATGACGTACTTCTCACATTATCAGATCCAGAAGTAGGAATACCCAATTTGCTAAAATACATAGAGTCATTTGCCAAAATATCTGGTTATAAAATAAACTGGTTGAAAAGTGAACTTATGTTTATAGGAGAAAACAAGAAAATTAATCAATGTCCCATAAAAATTGTAGAGGATTATATAGTATATCTTGGGCTAAAAATATCAAAGAACTATGAAGCACTGTTAAAGTTGAATTTTGATGAAGGTCTAGAGAAGTTAAAGCGATGTATTGAATATTGGAAGACCCTACCACTCTCTATGATAGGCAGAGTGAATGCCATTAAAATGGTTTCACTTCCAAAATTCATTTATCTTTTTCAGAATCTACCAATAATGATACCCAATGAATTTTTCAAGAAACTGGACTCTGTGATTCTTGACTTTGTCTGGGGATACAAAAAACATAGGTTATCTAAAAAACATATATTTAGATCAACAAAAGATGGGGGTCTAGGTCTTCCAACATTCAAAAACTATTATTGGGCATCTAATATGAAAGCATTGACCTATTGGCAAATGGGTTTTCCAAACAATGAATCACTCAAGTCTGCCCCCATGTGGTTAAAATTGGAGTTGCATTCTTTGCAGAAACCTTATTCATCATCACTTTCTTTGCTTTTTACTGACCCTATTTCGACAATTAAATCAATAAGTCACAGTATTGTTGTAAGAAATTCTGTTAAATTATTAGGTCAAATTAAAAAAATATATAATATTCCTAAAATTACAGCATACACCCCTGTTTGTAACAATCATGCTTTTATTCCATCTACATTAGATAATTTCTATTATAAATGGCACTCCAAGGGTCTTAAATGCATTAAAGACATCTTGTTTGGAGGCAGGCTTGCAACCTTTAATGAATTGAGAGAAAAATATAACCTTATACAATCTAGTTTGTTTCGGTATACACAGTTGAAACACTTTATTAAAGACAATATGCCAAATGTTGAATTATTAAATGAAAAATTTAAACTATTGGAAACTCTAAATTGTTCACCAAAAAGTAGAAAATTAATATCTAAATTTGTCAACTGTTTCACAATATCTAATGCTTCAACAGATTGTGTTAAAAAAGCATGGGAAAAAGAACTGAAGACTGTTATACCGCAACAACAATGGGAACAATCACTCTCTCTAATTCATAAATGTTCAGTCAATAGCAAACACAGATTAATGCAATTTAAAGTGATTCATCGTTTCTACTACTGTAAGGTCTCATTGCATAAATTTTATCCTGATGTGTCTTCATTGTGTGATAAATGTAAAGTAGCTGAAGGTTCATTGTTACATTCTTTCTGGGACTGTTCTACCATCCAACAGTTTTGGTCTAGTATCTTTTTTTTCTACTCTGGTGTATATGACAAGGATTTAGAACCAGACAGGGACTTCGCTTTGTTCGGATGCTCTACAAAGACACAGAAGCTTTCAAAACATTTGAGGCATGCTTTGTTAGTTGGAACTATTGTGGCTAAAAGACTAATCCTTACGGAATGGAAATCAGCATCTGCACCATCATTTAGAAATTGGTTGAATGAACTTGTCTCTATAATAACTATGGAAAAACATAGATTCCTTAATGCAGGCAATGTGCACAAATGGGACAAAGCATGGAACCCCTTATTCAACTATATTAACTCCACAAGAACATAAGCTTTGGACTTGATTTTTTTTTTTTTTTTTTTGTTTATTTCTTTTACTGCTTGTTTTTTTTTTTGTTTTTTTTTTTTGTAGATATTCACTATTTTTTGCATTTATTAGTATTTTTATTATGATTATGTTGATGATGATTATATTTTTCCTCGTTTTTAGTTGTTTGGTTTGTTTGTCTTTATAAGTCCTTATCATTATTATTATTATTTTTTTATAATATGTTAATGAAAATGTATGCACCTCTCCTCTCGTGTGTGTGTGGGTGTGAATGGGTGTGAATGGTTGAATGTGGGATTACTTTTTTTATTTGAAAAATGTAATAAAAATATTTATAAAAAAAAAAATAGAAGTGTTTTAGAAATCATATCTATTGCACCAAGTTATTTTGAAATAGTATTTAAAAAAAAAAAGAAGCAAAATAAATAAATACAATAAAAAATGAAAAACAAATAAAAAAACAAATGAGCAAGTAAATAATCTTTATTTGTATAGTGCATTTCACAGACACAGAGTCACAAAGCGCTTCACAGTGAGATGAACCCCTCCCCTCCTCACTCAGTGATAGTAAACTGCCCTGGGGCAGCTCAGAGGCGATTCACCTAACACCTGGCGCCTCAACCTCTGACTACCACCAAGTGTTCCCTAACATGCATGTTATTGGTTGGTGGGGAAACCGGAGTGCCCGGAGGAAACCACCCAGACACGGGGAGGAACATGCAAACTCCACACAGAAAGGTCCCGGGCCGTGCGGGAATCGAACCAGCGACCTTCTTGCTGTGAGGCCAGAGCGCTATCAGCTCCGCCACCGTTTTGGGGCAAAATCATGCAGCCCTTAGCTGCGCCGTACTCTTTCCACTTCCTGATGATGGATTGAACAGAGCTCTGAGATGTCAAAGCTTGGGAAGTATTCGTATAACCCAACCCTGCTTTAAACTGGAGAGGCTCCGATCAGGATTTTTGACGCCGATCACCGATCATGGCCGATACCAATCAAATTGTTTTGTAGCTTCTTTAATATATATTTTTTATTACTATGGCCAGGTCAAATTACATTTATTATAGCAAATTACAAACATTTGTTGTCATTTTTAAACAACAATCAGTGTTTTGCATTATGAGCCTGATGCAGTTTAAATCTAACATGCATCACATTATCCAACCAACACAACCACACTGTACTTATTATTCAATATGTCTAAAAAACAGTGAATTTTCAAAGTAATTAAGTGTCTACAAATGTTTGTTAAGGCTTAATAGATAGTTGTTATTACATATTAATAAACTGTTTATTAAATGCACAACGTTTTTAAGCATTTACTAATGCAGTTTTTATAAATGATTTATAAGGCTTTATAAAGCATTTATTAATGTTTACTCATTTTTTATAAATGCTTTTTTAATTATTAATTGATGCTTTATTAAGGCTTAATAGTGTGCAGTGATTATAAAGTGTTACCCAGAAGGTAAATTTTATCTTATAAAATATTCTAAAATGTCACATTTGTGTCACATTTTGTGTTGCTCGCTCACATCAAATATGAACAGAAAATATTC
The DNA here is from genome assembly GCA_038363315.1 of Mugilogobius chulae. Taxonomy (NCBI): domain Eukaryota; kingdom Metazoa; phylum Chordata; class Actinopteri; order Gobiiformes; family Gobiidae; genus Mugilogobius; species Mugilogobius chulae. The sequence goes on along the minus strand of CM076411.1, from coordinate 13,725,987 downwards.
TACCAGCTCCACATCACAGCCTCTGCCTCTCCACTGTAAAAGTGTCTTGTCTTTTACCTCTACTTATTAATGTGACAGTAGTTGTGTTTATTTCAGCTTCTGGTACGATGATGAGCCCACCAATTACGGTGGTAATGAAGACTGCGGTGAATTCCTCTATTTGTCTCCATTGAAAAGCTGGAATGATGATGTCTGCACTGAAAATCGCAGCTGCATATGTGAAAAAACTGCAGAGTTTGATGTCGACAGATTATATTTACCATAATACGAAAGCTACGCCATTTAGCGGCTTTGGTCAATCAATATGTTCTATGTAATTAGGATAAAACCTGTCTTTTTTCTCAGTGTCAACTGTTATTTTCCTGAAATCTATTCTTGAACTTTTAAAGTACTTTTTTTTGTGTGTATTTAAAAGTGTTTATAGTTTAAAGTTTTTTAAAGTATTGTACATTGTTTAAATGTAGAATGTTCGAGTTCGAGTATGTTCAGTTGACTTCTTTTTCAACATCTAAACCTGGCTCTGTGTGATTTGTAAAGTTTGCAGACTGTTCTTGAGCAGACTCAGTGCACCTCAGGTCGGTCCAGTCCTGTTCAAAAGCTTATGTTTGTGAATTAAATGCACATTGTTTCAAAATGACTTTACTGTCTTAATTACATTCACGTGACTTCTGGAGGAGTTATCCCAATCAAGCTTTTCTTGTTAAGGGCCACATGTTGAAACACAGACTACATGGAGAGTTTATCTGGACCATAAAAAAACGCCATATTACACAGTACAATTCTTTGTCTATAGTTTACAGAGGTAGATTTTTAGAACTTAGAATTTCATTATTTGTTGCTTTGTAGTCAAATTCTTGAGGAGGTCAAAGGGCCAACAAAAGTTGGTCTGAGGGCCGCATTTGGTCCTCATGCCTGATATACAATGGCGTGCTGGCTAATCGGGAGTCAGGATGTTTCCCGGTGGGCCGTGGGACTTTTGGACCAGTGGCCTCTGTGGTTCAAGAGAAAGAAGATAAGAGATAGAGAGACAGACAAACACACAGAGAGAGAGAGAGAGGCCCGGCTGATACAGCTGCAGCAGAAAATGTGCGCACAGTGGTGTGAGGGGCGGAGCCAGCTGCTGCCTCTAATCTATGATGTGTTTCACAGCACATAGCGCATAATCAAAGACGCTCCACATCCCATAAGCTCTCTGCCAAGCTCTGTTTCAAGTAAATCCGTTGTATATTCTCTGAGTTACCAGCAAAAACGGCTGATGAACGGGGTCAGACCTTTCTGCTGACGCCCCCTTCTATCAACATGCCGTAACTCCGAAAGCCCTTTATTTCGAAATTCTGCAGTTACAATATCCCTGTCCCCCGAATTTGTCAGTCCCGCTCCTCCGATACACGCTCACACGGTGAACGCCATAATGACTCTTATGTCTCTTGCTTTACAGTCTGTTTTATCAAAAAGACCAAACGTTCCACGTTTTATGACTGCATGAAGGTTACAGTCGTAACTGAGAAAATTTATTCCAGTTCCTGATCAAAGTTACGAAGCAGCAAACCAGTAGGATAATGCTTTTTAATAGACAATATTCAGAATAGATGGCTAAACGTCATTTCACTACAGTAAAAGTCACATTCACAACATTCGCTTACAAACTCTTATACTATTTTAAAATATAGGCCTGCATAAAGACAGTGTTTAAGACTCTCGTGATTTAGACGCCACAGCGTCTAAATATCTACATTTGTAAACAGAAGAGGCCTGAGCAGCCTGGGCGAGGCTGCAGACGTGAAAGGCACAAGCCCGTGCCTGGGGATTGTTGGATGTGAATGATGCCAAACGCGCAGCCAGACTGTGTCTCTATAAAAGAAGGATATTTTAGGATTTTGTATGAATAATTCAAACATCATCCTTTCAATCTATCCATTTACTATCATCTACTATCACTACCATTTATCTTATTATTGATCGATGTGCTACATTCAGGACCATGGACAGCAGCCGAGACAAGGGCCGTACGCGTAGCTATAGAAGTTTTTTGTTCGCAATGCGAATCAAACATTTATGTAAGAAATAACAGTATGAAGAAACAGACTGTTTTTTATACTTATCGTCATGTTTGGATCAGTAAACAGTCGTGAGAAAACGAAATAATGATTTAATAGAAACACCCACTTAAGTTTGTCGGAGAAGCGACATTTTTAAAAAAAATAGAAAATACCACTACATCGACAAAAGAAACGTTAGGTGTCGGAGTACGGGGATGTGTGGAAAAATAATGCTAATGCCGCAACATCAACAATTAGACGTCAGTGTCGACATTGGGGGATGTCTGAAGAGAGGCATGTAGCCCTGATGAACAGACACTTCTGCAGATTTATATGCGCGAAACACCGCGGCGGAGCGCATTTTCACACTGAACTTGACAAAAGATTTAGACACAAGTTTGTCTTGTGTGCCAGAACAGTGGCCAGAATGCGCTTTATGTGTTTGTGTGAGCGCGTGCTTCATGTGTGTATGAGCGCGTGCTCTGTGTGGTCAGGAAGAGGAAAGCTCTAAGCTCCAGACTATGACCACGTCATGACTAAAACTAAGTAGTTTACCACTGGAGAAGAGAATGTATGAGAGGGGGAGTAGATATTGGTTAAAAGATAAAGAAAAAAAAAGAGAGAGGTTTCCTGAGCGGGACTCGAACGTGGGTGCAGAAAAGGCAAACGTTTTAACGCACAGTTCTTAACCACTCAACTACCTGCCAAGTCACGTGACTCAATGAACAAATAGGCCAATCTAAGATCTAATTTTCCCGAGCTGAAAAATGATCCCAGCACGCCACTGCTGATATATTTGGATATTCACATACATTTACCAGCTATAAGTGTAACTTGTTGTCCAACAATGCCAGGGCCTGTCATACCCAAACAATGAATAAAAATGAATTCTATTCACTTAAGTTACGATTATTTTATTAAAAAAGTCTACAAGTAATTGCTTTTCTTAGTTTTTAAAATGTAAACTCTATTGAAATTCAGTCCAAAATTTTAGTCAGGTCAATTTCATTCAGTTCCCAGCATCACATTTAACCAAAAACAGTCAATTCATAAGATACCTGGGCTTGGGCAGGAGAAGGCAGGACAGCAATGGGCCGAAGTGCCCATCGTGTCCAGCCCATCTGTCTGGATGCAAGAACATTGGATTAGCAACACAGCAGAAAAATGATATTTATGCCCAACACACTACAGTAGAACCTACTTCATCTGTGCACCCATGACAGGTGACGACTGACAGGACTACAACACATTCAGGCCACAGCTTCAAAAGGAGCACCAGACACCAAGGCACAATACAACGTGCACCATGAAGTTGTGTGCCCGCGCGACAAAACAATAATACAGACATAAATTACTAGATCTGATTGGATTTTGAGAGTAAGAGGAGTCGAAATCTACCTTGCACAGCAGATCAACACAACACCAGACCTGAGACAAAAGGCATGAGACTCAGAGGCCGCTATTGGGGTAGAGGGGAGCCTTTTATACTCTATGGGTCACCTGCTGGACATTATTTTACAGTGGCAGGAACCAACACTGCCAGACTTACATTTTAGCAAAGTAGCACAGATCATTCTCCAAACACATTATTTGTTCTTTCTTCAATAAAACGGTTGAACACAAAACACAGAGCAATAAAAAATTGTCAACCCAACAGTCATGTAATCCCAACTGAAGGTGTCCTAAAAATGGAGCCTTTTCAGACGAGCATCATGGTGACGACACACCTCTAGCAGCAAAAGAAAAACTTGTAGCAGAGTCGCAGACACAGTAAAAGCTTAAGGTTTTATTGTGGATGAAATGCTGTTTTATTGTGAATTGTAACTCAGACATTTGTGTCTGTTGTAAGCCTGACCTTACCCAAGAGTGTAAAGCCTTTGACCAGAGCTAACCGTCTTTCAGAGCAACAAGTAATCAGTAAATAGGAAACAGAGTGGTTGGCAGCTCTCCTGGCCGCGTCTCTAAAACACTGTGATTTTTAGCTTCCTTTTTATCAGGACAAGTTTGGACTTCAACCAACTAAGAAGTGTGGCCTCTGATGTTCAACAGACTTGAGCTAAGTACAGTCAGATTTTCTGGTAACCATGGATACCAAGCAAATGCTATGCTATGCTATGCTAACTTTGAACCTCTGAAATGGCAGACTTTCACACCTGAAGCAGAAGATCTTCCAGTGAAAATACCGTGGAGGATCTTCAGGTGCCACAGTGGGGCAACAGAGGATTAACTCGTTGTTGTGTCCTTATGCAAGGCACTTCACCCACATTGCCTAGTATGGTTCTGGTGTGTGTATGAATGGTTGGTGGTGGTCGGAGGGGCCGATGGCGCAAAATGGCAGCCTTGCATCCGTCAGGCTGCCCCAGGGCAGCTGTGGCTACAAGAGTAGCTTACCACCACCCAGTGTGGGATGAATGAAGAATGCAGAATGTGAAGCGTCTTTGGGTGTCTTGAAAAGCGCTGTATAAATCCAATGCATTATTATTATTATTATTATTATTGTGACTTGTGACCATAGCTTTAACTAGATTTAGAAAAACGTCCATGGTCAGGCCTGCTGAATAGAATTTTTCTTGGTAATGTGATATATTTAATTTCACATGTATTTTGTATGTTGTAAAGAGAAACTAAACTCAGAATCAACTTTTTTTCACTGTCAGACTGTGTATATGGGGTCAAAAATGAATTATCTACTGTTTCCAGGCCTTTTTTGGACATTTTTGTGCAAACTCGCTCATTTTGCAGTTATGTGTGTAAAAACCGCGGCTGTACTGCCACGCAGGGCAAACGCTGTCAGTGCATTTTCAGTACCCTCTGACGTCACAGTGACTTGACGCGCAGACGAGCCGCCCAGAGGGAATAAATAAACTCCTCCCCCTGACACCGCTACTGCGGAGGAGTGTTGAGGAGCGATCACTCGCTGCGTATTGATATCAGCCGTCATTTGGCTCAGCTTGTTGAGCGAGTGGTGCGAAGTGCAGCTGCTTGCATAACGATGCGCTGGTTCGAATCCCGTGTCAGTGAAGTGTTTTTCATATTCATTTTTAGAAAATACCCACATCATGAGCTCATGTGCCTATGTAGACTAAAGCAAAGGTTTAATACATATGTTTTGTAAAGTTAAAAATATCTTGACGTGCAAGTAAGCAAAGACTAGTACAGCTTCCCTCAGATAGACTGTCAGTGGTCAGGACCCGGACTGCTCCGTCACATCATTTGCCAAGCTCACTGTTCATATTTGGTGCTGTCAATCAAAGTCTGTTCACACCCACCTGGGCGTCTCTTAAAAGGCCTCCGGGCATCTCCCACTTTTGCGAGCCTGTTTGAGGTGCAGTTGTGGGCGGAGTTAGTCTCTGAACGTGTGTTTAGCCTCACTTTAAATTAAGGATTTACTGTGAAAAACAAGTCATTTTTGTTCACACCCCAAGACAGTAGATGGCGCTATGTACATACCAGCTATTAAACCAACAAAATAAGATGGAAGCAGCAAAGATAACAGTAAAGTGGACTTTTTGTGTTAAACAAGAGGAGAGAAGGTGCAAAGTAAAAGAACTTAGGCGCCAGTGGTAGCAACATTACAGAAAACAAAGATATAGCAAATTACATTTCATGCCAATGTGGTTTTCTAAACATGAAGGAATACAAAAACTGTCTGAAGACATCAACTGAAGAAGTTCCCTGAACTACAAGCTATAGGCATAAATGTAACTCTGCAAACAAGGAGGTAAGTCTCTTTTGTTTTGTTTGTTGTGTGGTCTGAGAAAAGATACATAATCTAATGGAGCAGAACTCTGCTTCTTGTATCATCACTCACACACCCTCCATCAGCCACATCACACCCGTCCTACAGCAGCTCCACTGGCTCCCCATCACACACCACATTCAATACAAAATCCTGCTCCACACATTCAAAGCCATCCACAATCTTGCACCTCCATCTTGCATCTCTCTGACCTCCTCCACATGGCCACACCTGTTCGCTCTCTCCGCTCCTCCTCCTCTCTCCAGCTCTCTGTCCCCTCTGCTCGACTTGTCACCATGGGGAGCAGGGCTTTCAGTGGCTCTGCTCCCCAGCTCTGGAACACTCTCCCACCTGACCTCCGCAACACAGACACACTCCCACACTTCAAATCCAAACTCACCTGTTCAGACTGGCATATTCACTGTAACCACAACTGCACTGTCCTTTTAAATGTTTGATTCTATTTGTAAATATTTTAACTGTTGCTTTTTAACTGTCTTTTAATGTATATTGTATATTATAATGTGTCCTTGTTGTAAGGCGACCCTGAGTGCCCAGAATAGCACCTAAAAATAAAATGTATTATTATAATTAATAATGCCATGCTCATTATGCATCAGCATATTCAACTTCTTTTTTTCCTCAGATTTCAAGCAAAGGAAGTTATAAAACCTTTGCAACAGGTCATAACTCAGAAGTTGCAAGAATCAAACTTGTTTGAAATCCTGGTGACTCCTCATGCATGTCTTACTATTGAATTGCCCACTATAATTTTTCTTTTTTGCATCCTGTTCTTGGTTTAGTATTTTGTGTATGACCAACCATTTCCTGTGCTGTTTCCTGAGATAAACAACCCAGATTCTAATCAGTCGTGTGTTAAGAAGAAGTGTAAATGTTGCTGAGCTGTTGTGTGAGGAGCTGCAGTGAGGACATGATGGAGGAGCAGGTGGTCAGGAGCAGAAGGAACATCAGCGCTCGCACAAGTAAGAACATTTACTCCAAACATTAAGAATAGAACAAACAGAGGAAACTAAAGTGCTCATGTGTTTTTGAAGGATTGTGTGTTGCACTGGTCGTCTTCTGCTTTGGACTTGTTTGTGTCGTACAGGCTGTCAACATTTACCTTCGCATTGGTAAGATCTGCTAATAGTATGAATATTAATGATGAAATAATAAATAATATTATCATCTTCAGGTTTTGACTCAAGCTTTAAAAATGTCACAGAAGAGAATGATTTCCTAAAGAAACGTAAGTTTGACTTGTGCAACAGTGAAAATAATAAAGAGCAGAAATGATTAACGTGAGACGATACAAGCTAATTTGTTTTCAAATATTTAGCTTTTGTCAGTTTGTTCTCTCAACACACAGTAGAAACATAATGTGGAAGATGTTTTCTAGCCCAGGTGTTTCTCAAAATGCTTTTACTTAAACAGAACAAGCTTTGGCAAAATAGAGAAAGGCTTGTTCCTTTTCTTCTTTTTTTTTTGTTACAATACCTTTTGGGTATTGTTTGTGTTGTGTTTTATGAGAGTTCAGTAATTTTCTTTTTTTTTTTGCTTTCTAGTTTTTTTGTTTACTTGTTTTTCCAGGGTTTTTATTATACAGTATACTGTATGTTTTTCTTGTGTTTTTATGTGTGTTTTTTGCCTTTCCTCTTCCAATCCATTTCCCCTCTTTTCTTATTTTGCTGAAATAAGTGAAAGATGGATTTAAATAATAAAAAATAAAATGAAAAATAATAAAGACTAGCAAATATAAAAAAAACAGATGTGTGGTTGGTGTTAATAATAAGAATGAAATAATGAGAATAGGAATAGATGAGTAAAAAAGGAAAGATGATGTTTAAGCCTGTCTTCAGTCAAATCTAACTTGTCCAGTCAGATGGATATTTGTGAATTCACAAACTCGAGAGAAATCAACTGCCTTTCCACCTGATTGGTTCGCAGTCTGAACTGGTGGTTTATTGGCCCATTGCAGCAGGAGGAGGGGGGGGGTGTTTTGTTGGTCTGAATCAAAACAAAACAAAGATAGTAGCTCCGGTGGATGTGTGTTTTTGTGCAGTTGATTCAGTTTTAGCAGAACTACAGATTACACTGGATATACGTCAGTAAGATTTGTTGCTGTGATTGGTTGAGCACAAAGGTAGATGCCAAGTCACACAATACACTCATTTCATTAAACGTCTTACCTTTCGAAAGACTTTCAGTGGAGAAGTTCCAGATGGATAATGTGAAAGAACTTAAATCGAAATACAACACATCTGGTTAAGTCAAATCTAGTTCAATCAAAAACCAAAAAGTTAATCATAAAAAAAAAAAATAAAAAAAAAGGTCCTAATCTGTTTTGTTAAGCCTAGTCTCCGGAGAAAACGTAGGTACAACCAAATGCACGATAAGCACGTTTTCACACCTTTTTTTGTTTTACAATAATATGTCACAGCTTTGGCCATACCAGCTCGCCAAAGCCTGATCCCGTCAGATCTCAGGAGCTAAGCAGGGTTGGGCCTGGGCAGTAGTCGGATGGGAGACCTCTGGAAGAACCTCAGGTGCCACAGCGGGGCAGCAGAGGAGAAACTCATTGTTGTGTCCTTAGGCAAGACACTTCACCCACATTGCCGAGTATGGTTCTGGTGTGTGTAGGAATGGTTGGTGGTGGTCGGAGGGGCCGATGGCGCAAAATGGCAGCCTCGCTTCTGTCAGTCTGCCCCAGGGCAGCTGTGGCTACAATAGTAGCTTACCACCACCCAGTGTGGGATGAATGAAGAATGCAAATTGAGAAGCGTCTTTGGGTGTCTTGAAAAGTGCTGTACAAATACAATGCATTATTATCATTATTATTATTAAAAAGCCAAAATATAACTTGAAGCCTAAACTTACTTGTTAAACCCAAAGAAAATGTGGCCATGTGGCTTCAACCAAACTCGTGGTTATTTTATGTTTTGGCTTTTCATAGCATATTGTGTAAAAAGGTGTTTTTGCCTTGTTGTGTATCTACGGTTTCTCCAGAGACTGTGTTGGTTTTGATAGGTCTGAGGTTTATGGACTGACAATACAAATCTTTTTAAAAAGTGAAACATGAGGCTGTCAGTGTGCCTGGTGAGGTCAGGCGGTAGAATGTAGACACTTTTCAAACTGTTATGTGCACATTCTTTCCACCAACATTAACAATATTTTTGTCTTACTAGAAATCTTCAACCTCACTGATGAAAGAGATGAACTGAAGCTAAAACTGTGGACTCTGTGTGAGTAGAAATAGATATCCCTGACATGGTTAAAGCTGGGATGAGTGCTTTTTATTAGTGAACTCTAGAATATTGTAAGTGAAGCACGTTATTATTTCTGGATGTGAGCAGACACACGCACACAAACCCAAATCAGATCGAAGCCTTCTACGTCAGGATGTGATGATTATGTGTGGCCACGCACTGTGCATCTTGATAATGTTGTACATGAAAGAATAACACCAGTAATTAACAAACTAATCATCAACACTAAACTCTACTAAGATTCTTGATCCAAATATATGTTGTTCATTATGACTATTAATATACCGCCACCTACTTTAACTCTACCTCTATAAATGCTTAAGATTAAAAAGTGTTATTTTTGTTCAAAGGAGGCGACTGTATCGACATCTCAATTTATCTAGTCATTTTTTTTCTAACCCTAACCATTTCATATTCAGTTTCTGTCTCTGTGAGTGTTTCCATGTGGACAATAATATTCTTTGTTTCCAGATAACCTTACATCTTCAGACTGGGTGTATTTCAATGGCAGTATGTACCTGAAATCTAACAAAAAGCAGAACTGGCAGGAGAGCAGGAAGTACTGTCAGCAGAGAGGAGCTGATCTCATCATCATCAACAATGTCCAGGAGCAGGTCTGGAGCTATGGACCAACACTAAACTACTACAGCTTCTGTTTAACTTTTTTCTTCCGTTGGGAGTTATACTCCATTTTTTGGCACTTTTCATTTTATATTGTCCACCATTGCTACAGTTTTGGAGATATTTCAATGATTTCTCTTTACAAATCTTAGATCGAGTCATATTTTCAAAACATCAACTCACAATTTTGCTAAATCCAGAGTCTTGTCATTTACAAATATGCTGTCCTTATGTTCTGATAGAGTCTTTTACTACGTGTTTTTATAGGCTGTAAAATTATAGCAAAATGTTTGTTTTTCCAACTTTTTGGGTCAAATCTGTTAATCCACTTGTGTTGTGACTAAAAAACTCCTCAGTGTTTTATTCTTTGTACAGACTTATAAAAAAGCAGATTGTCAGAGAAGGTGAAAATGTGACACAAAATGGACCATTTTTCATCTAAAATGTGACTCTAAACTAGATTTGTTTGGATCTTTTATTACAGCCTTGGACATGTTCAAAATTAGTCCCAACTTTGACTTTGATGATTTTGTAGTTTTTGTGCAGAAGCAGTGTTTTTTAGTTATATGTGTGTGAAGTTTAGTGTATGTGCATATAATGATGTATAGGATCGAGCTGTTCAAAGACAGCTTATCCTATTGTAATAAGGACACTACATTCAAATATGCCTTGTTCAAAATTCACACACATTTCCCCCAACACCCCGCCACAGGTGAGGCCACTCCCCCAGGACATGTTTCTCAGGAAACATTTCCTGTCTCCTGGTGGCTCCATAGGTTTACATGAGGAAACTGTGGCTTACTATTCACAGGGCTGTTTCAGTAGGAAATACACACAAGGGTTTTTTTTCAAATTTGGTATTTTTAATCAGAGCAGAAGTGGATTTAAGATTTAAGCAATAAAAAAAAAAGTTTGAAAAAGATATATTTAATTTTGCAGCCATCAAACAAAGTGGAGTAAAAGGGCACTAACAGAACATTAGAAACTTTTTTTCTAAAGGGACAAAAGGGTTAACTTCTGCTTTTGTTTCCAAAGCTATTTGCAACAGGCACATTTGGCAAACTCATATGGATTGGACTGAGTGACCTGGAGCAGGAGGGAGTCTGGAGATGGGTGGACGGCTCACTGTTGAACACAAGGTTTGTAGATCATTTTATAAATGAAATACAGTTTCATTTCATTCCACCATATTGTAGAAGAAGAGTTTGTAGAACTGAATGTGTAGCCTGAGGCCTATTGCTCCTGGTAGAGTCTCCCATGACAAACAGGTCCTGGGTGATGGGTTAGAAGACTAAGTGCAGTATGGCACTGCTGGGGATGGGGTATGCATATGAGCTCCTGGAGGATACATCGTCAAACACAGGGTTGGACCAGGCTAAGACTGTAAAAGCACATGGGTCTGATGTCCTGTTAAAAGTAAAGGTAATGCTTGTTAAGAACAATGTACAATTACATTAAGCACAATGACAGAGATGCTTGTACCAGATTTTAGCTTACAGCTAATTTCCATCTGTAGTCCTGGAGAGGGGTGTGTTTATATAGTGTTCACTCACCATATAAACACACAGCGAAAGTTTTCATACCTCTGGAACCTCTCCATCTTTTGTCACGTAACAACCACAAACTTAAATATTTTTCATTGAAACTTTATGTGAGTGAGCAAAATGGCACACAGTTGTGAAGGGGTAAGAACATTATACATGAATCCAAATTAAAATAAAAACAAAAATTGAAAAAAGGAGCATGCAAATGTATTCAGCCACTCTAGGTCAAAATTATGTGGAACCACCGGCAGGTTTTTGGAGTATGTTTCTACCTGCTTTACACACCTACAGACTAATAATTCTTGGCCAAACTTCTGAAGATCAGTGAGATTTGATGGTGAACATTTGTGGACAACAGGTTTCTGATCTAGCCAAAATTCTCAACTTGATTTAGATTGGAACTTCACTGAGTCGATCGGTCTGTTTTATGCGATTCCATTGTAGCTCTGGCCTTATGTTCAGTGATCTACTATTTAAATTTGACACACTAGAGGACCACTGAGTCCCCCACGACGGCTTCAACCAACTCTAAATTTAGCAATTTTGAGTTTTCACACGTGTGCTGGATCCCAGATCCAGACTCAAGTAGCCCCCAGGACTACCCAACAGTTCTCGCGGCTGCGTAACAGCAGCCTTCTCTGACTTGAAGCTCAGATTTCATGGTTTACACACAATTTACTGGAAACACAAAAATAGAAACAAGTGGAAAAACCCAAAAATATGTAAACCAACCAAGTAGAATGTTTATAAAATCTACGCTTAGAACAAACAAACTCACCACAACAGATAGTAGAAGTCTGTGTGGTCCTGCATCGGTGTTTGATGGACAGTCATGTCTTGGTAGTGCTGTACTCTTTCCACTTCCTGATGATGGATTGAACAGAGCTCTGTGAGATGCAGGGATGTGTAATGAGACCCGGTTCCATAACAGCCCCGGTGCTGCGTCTGAAGGCTACACCCCTCTCTAGCGACAACCCGGAATGTCGACATTAAAGTGTAATTGTCGATGTTGCGGCATTAGCATATTTTCTCTCCCATCCCGGTACTCCGACATCTAACATTTTTTTGTCGATGTAGTGGTGTCGATGTAGTTCTATTGTTCTCAGAAATGCCGCTTCTCCGACAAACTTTTGTGGGTGCTTCTATTAAATAATTATTTAAAAATATATACATAGCGTTTTCTCGCGACAGTTTACTGATCCAAACATGACGCTAAGTATAAAAAACAGCGCGTTTCTTCTTTCTGTTTATTCTTATTTCCGTTTTGTCAAACTCGGCTTCTAAGGCCCTTGTCCCGGCTTCTGTCCATGGTGCTGAAGTTAAACGGAGATCGATCAATAACTAGATAAATAAGTAAATGGATAGATTGAAAGGATGATGTTTGAATTATTCATACAAAATCCTAAAATATCCTTCTTTTAGAGCCGCAGTCAGGCTGCGCTTTTTTACACTCAACAATCCCCGGCACGTTGTTGTGCGCCTTTCATGTTCCAGAGGAAACAATTAAAGTTCCCTACAACAAACTGTCAGAATGTTATAAAAAAAACGCCCTTCTATCATCTTTCTGACTGCTTATTCATCGCGCACATTGCATAGTCCGCTTTGAGAGCAGCCTGCAGCGGCCTCGTCCAGCTTCACGCTGCTGCTCAGGCCCTCTTTTACAAATGTACATATTTAGACACTGTGGCGTCTAAACCACGAGAGTCTTAAACATTGTCTTTATTCAGGCCTATATTTTAAAACAAAAGTTTGTAAGAGAACGTTGTGAATGTGGTCTGGACTTCATGGGGTGAAATGATGTTTAACTTTATCAATCTATTCTGAATATTGTTCATTAAAATGCATTATCCTACTGGTTTATATCCACATTTCACACATGAATTTTCTCAGTTACGACTGTAACCTTCATGCATCATACAACGTGAAACGATTGGTTTCTTTAATAAAACAAACAGTTGTTTTTAAAGCAAGAGACATAAAAAACACCATGGCCTACCTTTCTCTTGATTCTCGTCATTCCCACGGAGCCTTCACATGACAATGTTCACAAAAATCCATGGTCATCAATAACAAAGTCTTCAAAGTGTAAATCCATAATCCATAATCATGTGCAGAGGCTTCTGTCCGTGCGACTCTGCACATCCTTGTGCAATACGTCCCGTTAAAGTGCGTAGCGTTATGGAGAGGTTGATTACAGTCTGCCAGCTCAAAACCACAACGTATAAGGCCAAAAAACACGGACCTTTGAGGCTGTCTTCGGAGGCGGACTGAGGCGGAGCAGAGCTGCGTGTCGTGGCATCAGGCGCGTTATGTTCGTTGCAGCAGCGGCAGCTCTGGTTCAGGAGGACGATATGGGCAAAGTCCACAGCTTTATTCAAGTCAGAAAAGCAAAAAATGTTTAGAAAAAAAGTGCTGCCAGTAGATAGAAGAAAAGAGACGCCGTCAATATGCGGAAGCTTGGAAAATAATGTTAATTCCGAAATGAAATTCCGCCCGACTTTGGCTTAAGCGAGCGAGTCCAAGTCCAGACCTGAGATTCAGTCCAAGTCCCGGTCTGAGACCAGGTCTGCACGAACACTCACATTGCTCTGGCCGTTTGGAGAGTGTTAAAGCAGAGGATAAAGTTTTAAAAGTATTCTGTCTCCACGTCTGTCCAAAAAATACTTCTCTGTCTTACCGGGGGCAGCCTGTCAGAAAAGCAACGTGAATGAAGGACGCTTTGTAACGGAGAAACAAAAGTATCATTTTTAGCCTACTTAATGCGACAATAAAGTTGGCCACCACACATAGGCCTATTGGTCATTATGACGTTCACTGTCTGAGTGTGTGTCGGAGGTGGGGCACCAATACATTCGGAGGACAGGGATGTCGTAACAGTGGGATTTAAAAATAAAGACTTTCGGAATTACGGCATGTCGATAGAAAGGCCTGTCGACAGAGAGGTCTGACCCCGCGTCTGAACGGTCCACTGGATACGCTCCAAGTGTATTTTTCCCGCTTAAGGCTCGCGCAGTGAAGCAGTTTTTAATCAAATTGCACAGAAAATATGTCTGTAGTAGGGGTGTTGGAAAATATCGATTTTGCGATATATCGCAATACTCGATCCCACGATACTCGTATCGATACTAAAGCTGCGTCCCAATTCAGGGTCTGCATCCTTCAAAGGCTGGTTCGAAGGCCGGTTGCGTCACTCCCGCGGCGACAAGTGCTGTCCCATTTCATGCAGCCTGCGAATCCGGCCTGCAAACCGGCCTCCGTTTCCTTGGAAACGCGCTGTGAATGAAGGATACATCTGAGCACACTTCGTGGCCTCCCATATCCCAGAATGCTTTGCGCGACGCTGGTCAGACTCACGTAAACAAACGGAGCGAACACAACTCGTCCTGAAAGCGGCAAAAACACGTGAGTACACGCTTTAAACTTAATAAAAAATTACCAGCACAAGTGTTATCATTAAATAACGGCATTACGGTTCGAAAGATGTGAAAGTTGTTTAGTATTAACTCCGTAAGCCTCGGTGGATTAAGCTTGAAGTGTGTCTAGTAAGCTGCAGCTAACGCGGTGAAAAGTCCGCTCAAAGTTTTGTATTGGGACATATTGCCAACACAAACGCTAATTCTGTTTTTACTTTTAGGAGAAAAGACCCTCACGGATTGATTTGTAAAGCTTTGAAGAGAATTAACCATGTTTTCATTGTTACAAGGACTAAACATTTGGCAAGTGAAGCCTGGAGGTAAGATTACACGTGTTACATAGCTACAATATTAAAAGGCACAGTATAATTGTGTTTAATACAACAACTATTCATAAAATAAAACCTTCAACTATTGCATGTAATTCTGGAAACTACTGGGAAAAAAATTAGTCCATGGATGAAGTCAAATTACTTTGTCTTTTTTATGTTGCATAAGAAACTTAATTGTTTCACAAAGTCATCACAATTGAGTACAACATTAGACAGCAAAATAATCTGGGTGAAATCAGCAAAGGATGGGCAGTAATTTAAAAGATTTGTACTGGCATTACCTGTATGTAGCTCAGAGCTACATACAGGTAATGTCAGTACAAATCTTATATATTGTCTTAAACATAATAACAGTTGCCTACTGTTAAAAATATTTAACATAGCTGTTTCTTTTACTGGGTTTTTGCAGCTTAATGTCTGAGGACAATCCACACTGCAGATGATGTAAAGTGGCTCAAATCCAGAGGACACATTTCCAGCAAGAACAATAAAGTGAACCTAGCACTACTCTGGAGGAGAAAGGATCTCTTCAAAAGGACTACTCTGAGCATTGGTAGGGGACATGTTGTTAGGGTTTGGATTTGTTTTGTGTTCTCCTCCCCCTCCCTCTTTTGTTTCTCCCTGCAGTGCTGGTGGTGACGGGGGCGTGGCTGGGTTTCCTGCTGCAGACAGCACACCTGCAGTTAATCTGGAGGAGCATAAAGACTGCTGCAGACTGCTCTTCAGTGCCAGTTTATTCCTCTCATGTGGTTCGGGTGCCGCAGCAGCTGCAAGAGCTACAACCCAGTCTCCAGTCCGCCACCAGCCTGCCTCCGTCTCCACCACCTGCTAAGTTTTGTTAATAAACTGTTAAGACTTTATTTGCCTCCGCCTCTGCTTTGGGGTCCTATTTATCAACTACATAACACATGTTCTTTTGCCTATTGAAACATTTCTGAATTTGGGCTGCAAGGTTAATCACGAACAAACTGAAATAACAAATAAAATCTATATTAAATTAGTTGTATTCTGAATTCTAGAAGCCAATGCTATGTATTGTTTGATGTGCTTATCGATGTATTTATTTTGGATTTCAGATGTGCACTGTAAGCTTAAATGACCAACCAATCATAATCTTTGTGTGTATTTTATCACAGGATTTGACTCTGATGGTGATGTTTCAATCCAAAGAGAGCCCGTTCTCGACATGGACCATGTTATCGATATCTTCAAGTTGACAAATATCAGTACTGCCCAAGTGTGACACGTCCTCTCCACTGTTCACTGCATTGCTCAGAGTCTGAAATGCTGAAGATGTGGTGGTCTGCTGACTGAAGACCTGTGTCTACATCAAACACTCACCTTACAACACTTGACTAGGTTGAATAAGCTACAGCAGCAATGTTTCAATGAAGTTTAAAGTGCGTATGACAGGTTGGAGTACATTTTTGGTAAAATATAGCAAACATGATTATGATTAAGATTTGACTAAACATTTAGCTTGTTTTTACCCAATTTGGTTGCTTTTAGGAAGTTTATTCTTGTCTTTTGTCCAGTAAATATGACATATGTGGAGGGGAATCTACAAATGTTACCTAGCAACCACATTGTAAATCTGGGCCAAAATCAACATAACTAACCCAGAAGTGACAACGTGACAAAGTATTATAACTTATAAGACTTTAACTGTGTTAAATTAAAAAGTGTTCATTGTGTGTATAATGTCTTTGTGATGACACATGTGGAGGGATTCTGTTATAGAACTCACATTACTTCCTCTAATTTTTACCTTTTGTTTGTCCATTTCTTCATAAATTGCAACTTAACTGCTGTAAAACTATGATCAATATTTACCACAAAGACTAACACACCAAATTAAGTCAAAATTAGAAAAATGTGTTAATCTGTCATATGGGCTTTAAGTTTTGAACAAGTTAATACAACCCACCTAAGTTTTTTTTTTATCAGATCAGAATTTTAAAGTTTCATTCTTTTGATCAGTGATAAAGTTCACAATTAGTAATTTGGTGAGATGATGCAAAACCTATTACTAGTAAAATAAGAACTCAGTTAAAAATCATTATTGAAGAGATGCACAATAATCCCTTTCCAGTTACTGTCTGTAATGTGTTTGAGTAAACTGAGCATTTAAAATGACTTTATCTTTAGCATTAGCTACTAGATGGTACAAAGCCCGTTGTATTAACACATTTAAAAGTATGATATTTTGTGAAACACATGACATATAATTAACAGCAGCTTAGAAAATATGATGGTGCTGACACAATAAACGTGACTAGACGAAATCTACAAGTATCATTAAAGGCACAATTCAAGTAAATAGCAGAATAAAAAACCTTTTAGTTTGTACAGAAAAATACAATGTAAAGTTTTGTCTTCACTCATGTTTACACATATGTCAATTTTGTATTTGTGAAGACTGGTAATTTGTTGGTTGTTTCATAAGGATTTTGAGTTTATGATGGGAATAATTTGATGTGTCTTCTGATCAATTATTGATAAGCACTGGAATTATGTGGTGGTAAAGTCAGATGCTTAAATTCAAACATAATAAAATAATGTAATCATTTTTGAATTGTCAGAGTAAAAAGCTGATGTGAGTTTGTTATGAATACAAGAGTCAATGAAACGTGTGGGTTTTATGTTTTGTAACTTGCTTACTGTACCAGAAGTTCTTATTTAATATATTTGTTAAAAATAAACCTTTTTTAAATGCAAGTGTCTCTCTTTATAGACTGACTTAAATGCACGTCTCTCTTATGTCCCTAAATATAGCCTAGCGTATTTTATAACGCATTTAAGTTAGAACTAAGCTATTTTACAATATTTATTCATCAAGAACGACTTTTCTCACTCCATAGCACTTATGAGAGATTATCCCCTATCTCTAGGATTCACTGAATATTTGCACTTTGGTGCGTAATGTTTTTATTATAGTTTTTATGCAGCCATGTGCGTAAATATGCGGAGTTAAGTGACGTGCGTGACATTAGCTTTAGCGCGCTAGCATAGCAGCGCGTCTCGGGTTGCTACGGGCAACGGCAGCGCTGCGAAGACTAGACCTGTCCCATTTCAACACGGCCTGTGCGGCCCACGGAGGCCATTCGAGAAGCAGCCTCTGTCGGCTGGGTCCTTCAAAGGATGCAGACCCTGAATTGGGACGCAGCTTAAGATATCGATACTTTGATGACGTCATGCATTTTAATGAGGATGCTTTATATTCTTGATTTCAACTGAATTCAATGTCAATGATGGTTCAAAATGTGCATATTCAGCCAGAACAGTAGAGGGCAGCACTGTGTCTTTAAGAAGACAATCTAATGTTAGTCCTTGGAACACAAATATATACTATATAAAAAGAGACAAGTGGTTTATTAATTTTAGAAACTTGATTAGCTTTGTGTTGCCATTAACTATCAATACTGTCAGAGAGAATCATTAAGTATCAATACTGTCAGAGAGGATCATTAAGTATCAATACTGTCAGAGAGAATCATTAAGTATCAATACTGTCAGAGAGGATCATTAAGTATCAATACTGTCAGAGAGAATCATTCAGTATCAATATTGTCAGAGAGAATCATTCAGTATCAATATTGTCAGAGAGAATCATTCAGTATCAATATTGTCAGAGAGAATCATTCAGTATCAATATTGTCAGAGAGAATCATTAAGTATCAAGATAGCGCCTTCTAACAGTACAGTACTTACAGACAGATATCTGCATGGGGCCAGATAACAGTTTACAGAGCATAAACACTATGCCAAGTGAAGAACTGTACAAATGTCTGGAACAGTATGGAGACTACATTATCTCTCAGAGGACTAAACCAGTATTTCTCAAAGTGTGGGGCGTGCCTGTTTGGGGGGGCGCCGAAAGTTTTCAGGGGGGGCGCAGGGAGCAGTGCCGATAAATGCGCGTAAAATACGAGTGAAAGTAGGAAAAATACAGAGAACGCCTCCACAGTGACAACAGCTGCAGCAGCAAGTGGAGCTGCAACATGGACAGGATCTTGTCAAAAGAAAGTCTACTGATGCAGATAAAACAGGAGACGAACGCACCACGTACTTAATTGTGATTAATTATTTTGTCGGCATTGATGTTAGAGTACGATGAATGCCACTATGTTCTGTTTGGCACTATTTTCTTGAGCGCAAGGTTACGCGCAGGTACAAATAAAGGCGGAGCCTCCTGTTTCTTCACTTCCTGAGTGACAGGCATCGTGGCTACCAGAAAGTAACAAAAATGTCTGGTAAGAAAACGAGCTGGATTATGCAGAACTCTGTGGTTGTCTGGATGATAAGACGCTAATGCTAATCCTGTATGAAGCGCCAGACGATGGAAAGAGAAGTCTAGAAATACTGAGACGCCATTTTGAGTCTGAAGAAAAGCCACGCATTGTTGGACTTTACACGGAGCTAACCAATGTGCTAATGGCTGATAAAGAGGAGCTAGCCGATTATTTAGCACGTGTTGAAAAGATCGTGGCTGCACTGAACAGAGCTAAAGAGACCCTCAGTGATTCACTTTTGGTGGCAATGGTATTAAAAGGACTCACAGATGAATACACTCCGTTTTCTGTGCATGTTACTCAGGCAAGAGAAGCACTAACCTTCAACGAGTTCAAGGCTAGGCTTAGAAGTTTTGAATGCTCGCTTCGCTATCGCACAAGGCCACGTGCAGACGAGATAATGATGGCTAACTACAAAGCTAAAGCTGGGCATACACTGTGCGATTTTGCACGATTTTAATACGTACGAAATTATCTCCAAACTCACACTGTGCGATAGAATCTCATACGAGAAGAGCGCGACCTCACGACGGAGGTGCGCACACTGTGCGGAGCGGTAAACGCATACGTTCAACCTGCTCAGACTGTGCGAGGGATCTGAGCCCAGGAAGTGTGTGCGCAGCAGCGCTGGGATACAGCCATCACCAGCCGCTCTCATTCAGAGCTTTTTCCCCTGATCATGTCATGTAGCGTACGTCACTCCGCCACTGTTTTGTCTAGCAGCAAAATGAAGGTGTACCGTCAACAGAAGATGCGACGAGTTATTTTAATATTTTGTACTGGATGAGAGCGTAAAGCCGAAGTGTATATTTGTGGTTTGATACACTAAACCTCGGACCTCGCTGGCCTGATGGACTTTCAGTTTCAGCTGTGTTTTGAACTAAATAAACTTTTTTGGAAACGAAACAAAGGACAGCGCACATGAAGACGGTGGTTTACTTCAGTCTTTGAATAAGAAAGGTAAGAGTTGTCATGGATAAATCTGATTTACGAGCGTCTGACTGCTGTATGTGCCCGTGTTGCGTGTGTTGCTTGATGTAGGCTATGTGGAGAAAACCTGGCGCGTGTTGTTAAGAGTTGTGCTGGTGGCAGCGCATGGCATGGTGTTATCATTGTGGTTTCATACATTGATACGCAATATTCTTTGTGAAAGTGGCTGTGTTGTCAATAGTTGCTAATGTTGATTGTGCACAGTGGGCTTAGTTGTCTGGATGCTGCCATGTAAGCTTCATATTTAGGCTGTGCGCTAAATAGACACGGTAGAAGCGCATTGCGATCTTCTTATTCTGAATACAGCGTGTTTGAACACCAAAAACATAACAAAACCGTTAGCCCTGCTTGTTTGAAGTGTGTGCACTTCTTTGTGTGCGTGGGGATTTGTTCAGAACCTCCGTGAAGCCCCTCATTCACGGAGGTTTGTTCAGGACATGTGTGCTTGTTATCTTTGTACACCTCTGTGCTAGCAAACACGCTGTTTTCCCTGCTTCAGCAGCGCCTGGACCCTGCGACACACGACAAATATCAAACATGTTTGATGTTGCTGCGATGCTACGATCCGCTGTCGTGCGTTCGTCGTGAGCAGGTTATCGCAGCTCGTAACCCCACAGACACTGCACGAATGATTCGTACGGAGGAGCCGAATTTTGCTACGATCTTGAATCTGTCGTGCGACAAAAATTCGTGGCAAAATCGTTTCAAAATTCGCACAGTGTAAGCCCAGCTTAAGCCAGTCAAGTCTAAAGACAATGAGAAGAAGTATTTCAACGGGGAATGCTTTATTTGTGAAAAAGTTGGGCATAGAGCAAAGGACTGTAGAAGCAAAACTAAGAAATCGCAGCGAAACTTCAGGGCTGCTAATACACAAAACAGCAGCAAAGTAGCCGCCATTACAGACACTGGGCAAAGCACTTCACGAGCCAGAGACAAGCATATGACTGAGGAAGAGACCTTCATACTCCGGGCAAGTGAGTGGCAACCTCACTGCGCACAACCAGAGGGATTGCTTGTGGACAGCGGCACATCTGCTCATATCATGACCAACGAGGGAGCGTTCATCAGGTTCGACGAGGCATTCCAACCCAAGAACCACGTCATGCAGTTGGCAGATGGGACCCGGATCGCTGGCAGCGTGCTGAAAAAGGGGGACGCCCAGATCGAGCTTACTGACAGCGATGGCAGAGTGGTGAGTGTCAAGCTCACAAACGCACTTTTGATCCCTGGATACCCACAGAATATTCTGTCTGTGGAGGCAGCAACCTCAAAAGGAGCAAAGTTCAACTTTGAGATGAACAACAACAAAATGATCCTTCCCAATGGTACAACATGTAATATAAAGGTAAAAGACAGACTGTACTATTTGGACATGGCAAAAGACAACTGTGATGATTCATGTAATGCATGTTTTGATCTGAAAACTTGGCAAGAGGTAATGGGTCATTGCAACTATGATGATATAGTCAAACTTGAAACAGTAGTGGATGGCATGAAAATCAAAGATAAAAAGAGTAAACCCAACACATGTGAAACATGTCTGCAAGGTAAATTTACACAAAGCAGAAACAGGGAAGCAGATGTAAGAGCCAAAGCGCCTTTAGAGCTCATACACACTGACCTGGGTGGGCCTATTGCCCCAGAGTCACTAGATGGTTACAAATATGCCATCACTTTCACAGATGATTTTTCAGGTGCCATTCACGTGTACTTTCTAAGAAACAAAAACAAGGCAGTTGAGGCTACAAAACAGTTTCTAGCAGACACAGCAGTTTATGGCAAAGTCAAACGCCTCAGGTCTGACAATGGCACCGAGTTTGTATCTGAAGAGTACCAGTCACTATTACGAGACAATGCTATTAAGCATGAGAGGTCAGCGTCCTACTCTCCCCATCAAAATGAGACTGCAGAGAGGAACTGGCGCACACTGTTTGAAATGGTGCGCTGTATGCTGATAGAGTCAGGTTTGCCAAAAGAGTTGTGGCCCTATGCAGCTAGGACAGCAGCAGTTATAAGGAACAGGTGTTACTGTAAGAGAACTGGGGAAACGCCATATTTCCTTTTCACTGGCAAGAGACCAAATTTGTCAAAAATGAAAAAGTTTGGCTCAGATTGTGTGGTGTATGAACAAAACAAGAAAAAGCTAGACCCAAAGGGCAAAAAGGGTATCTTTGTTGGTTTTGATCGTCATTCACCTGCTTATATGATTTATTTTCCAGAGTTAAACAGGGTTCAGAAGCACAGGCTGGTCCAGTTCATAACCAGAAAGGTGACAGAGAGTCAGACACAGACTGACGCGGACCAATCAGAGGACTTCTATATGGAGTGGGCATCTACACCACCTGAAGTAACTCAATTACAGACCCAAGAAAAAGAAACAGATAATGAACAAAGCTTAAACCCGGACGGTGACGAAAACACTGACACACAGACTCCAATTACAACTGGTAGAGTTAGGAAGAAGCCAAAGTACTTGGAGGATTATGAATGTGCAGTGCATGACAGTGAGTTAACTATTGATGGGCTGCCACAGACCTATAAAGAGGCTCTGGCATCACCATCAGCAGAAAGCTGGAAAAAGGCAATGAGAGATGAAATGACAACATTTAAAGAAAATAACACCTTCTCACTTGTACCTTTACCAGAGGGTAGACAGACAGTGGGGGGAAGGTGGGTGTATGCTCTTAAAGAAGATGACAAGGGAAAGGAGACTTATAAAGCTCGGTATGTAGCAAAAGGATACAGTCAGGTGGAAGGACTTGACTACTCTGAGACATCTTCACCAACCGCCAACTTGACTTCACTACGTGTACTGATGCAGCTGGCTGCACAGCATGACCTGACACTACATCAAATGGACGTTAAGGCAGCTTACTTGCATGCACCTATTGACTGCGAAATATACATGGACCAACCAGAAGGTTTTCAGGCTAAGCCAAAGAATGGTGTACAGTTGGTGTGCAAGTTAAACAAATCTATCTATGGACTTAAACAGTCTGGTCGAAATTGGAATCTCATGCTTCATGATTTCCTACTTGAGAATAACTTTGTACAGAGTCAACCCGACCACTGTATTTACACTAAACTGTCTGAAAATGTAAAGGTAATTCTCTTAGTGTGGGTCGATGATATAGTTGTGGCTGCAAGCAATGAAATGTGTCTAAAAGAGGTCAAAGAGCAACTAAAAAGTAAGTTCAAAATGAAAGACCTCGGGCAACTTACCCATTTCTTAGGGGTTGATTTCATACAAAAAGAGGGCTCTGTCAAAATGAACCAAACCAGGTATGTTGCCAAAATTTTGGAGAGGTTTGGGATGTCTGATTGTAAATCTAGAGCGACTCCCAGTGAAACAAAATGTGATTTAACTCCTGAAGGGACCAAACTGACCAAAGAAAATACAGAGGTATGCTCGGCAGCCTTATCTATATCATGACCTGTACTAGGCCTGATATAAGTTGGATTGTGAGTCGATTGTCACAATATATGTCTGATCCCAGAGAGAAACACATGACAGCACTAAAACATGTGTACAGGTACTTGCAAGGGACTAAAGACTATGAATTGTGCTATAACAAATGTGACACTAAACTTAAGCTTATGGGATACTCTGATGCAGACTGGGCCAATGACCCAGAGGACAGAAAAAGCACTACAGGCTATTGCTTCAGTCTTAGTCAGAGCGGTGCAGTTGTTTCATGGAAAACTAAGAAGCAGCAGTCTGTTGCGCTGTCAACATGCGAAGCTGAATATGTGGCTCTAGCCGCCACCATTCAAGAAGCACTCTACCTCATACAACTGTTAAAGGACATGGATCCCAACTTTGAGCCAAACCCCTCAAGTGTTTGAGGACAATCAAGGGACTATACGTTTAGCAAGAAATCCCGCAAATCGCCAGCGCAGCAAACATGTGGACATAAAATACCATTTTATCAGGTCCAATGTGTTGCAGGGCAAAATAGTTTTGATTTATTGTCCTACTGAAAACATGGTTGCAGCGCAAGGTTACGCGCAGGTACAAATAAAGGCGGAGCCTCCTGTTTCTTCACTTCCTGAGTGACAGGCATCGTGGCTACCAGAAAGTAACAAAAATGTCTCCGGTCTCTTACATTGCTGGACAGTGAGTAGTATTCTGAGAAGATGTCTACTACAGGGGGCACGGGCGAGGGCTCCCGTGCATCTACAGAGCAACCCGCTGCAGTAGAACCAACAATTGACGCCACTCAAACGATGCATGAATGAAAGTGTCACGCTCTGCTGCGGCGCCCTTTTCTCTCTCTCGCTCTCAAAAACAGTCCACACACAGAAAATGTCTTCCGCTGTAGTTATTGCAGTGGACACAAGGAAGAAAGTTTTTAATGAAATGTTTTTAGTGAGTTTTTAAATCATCCAAAAAGACCCAGAAATCACTGAGATACGGCCTGTTAAAGACTTCCCGACCGATAACACCTCATTAGCGCTCGATCAGCGGCGATGCGCAAACTTTAAAGGTGCTTTCAGGCCGAACGCGACCACGGGGACACTTTCAATGCTATGTCTATGTGTAGGTCGCGATTTCGCAAGACCAGAGCAGCGCGAAGCGTCTACTACAACCGGCGTGAGCGTTTAAGGGCAGACGGGCGTCTATGCGCGACCAACATGTGAAGAGCAAAGTGACAGTGGTTCAAAACGACCAATACTACAGCTTGAAGGCCCTGTGCAGACATTGACAGGTAAACTAATCCTCTTGGGATCAGCCCAATACACCATTGTCTCTTATCTATGTCAAATAAGCCCTGTGTTCTCCATTCGGGTCGCTCCAGTTAAAAGAAATCCAGCTGGAGCGACAGCCATAGCTAGGCGCCGATTCCATGGGTGCTACTAGGCTCAAGCACCCACTGGAATGTCTGACCACCCAGGCAGATTTTTCCTTCTTTCATTAACAGGCTTCTCTAAATGTCTGAGAGCGCACATTTATCATAGAGCATCTTTCACATTCTTCTGTCACTTTCTTACATCTGTAGACTATGTGTGAATAAAAGCGCTCATGCAGCATCTCTCCTCAGAGCACTCGTGGTCACTTTCGGAGGCGGACTGGGGCGGAGCGGAGCTGCATGCAGTAGAATCCCCACGTCAGCCGCTGTGCTGCTGCTCTGTCCCCTGCCTGTGAGATCATGGTTTAATTCTGTGATTCAGAACCGAGACGTAAAGAAGTGACGAACTGCACTGCTCCTGTTTGTAGGGCTCGGTGCCGTGAGAGCTGCGCTGACAGGCAGGACAGACCCGGGGCTCTGCGGGGTTTAATGTAGCCTACTGAATGGACTCTGTTCACTGAGAAAAGAACGAGCCAGAAGTTTGTTAGTTGCAGGTAGAAAAGAAACAAAATGAACGTGCAAAAGAAGAGATGTGCAAATGACGCGCATGCACAATATGCACGTGCGTATTATTTTGGGCACCCACGCAAAAAAATATAAATCGGCGCCTATGGCGACAGCGACTGTTGTCATTTCATTGCTCTGATTGGCGGCGCATAAGGGCGCTCCTCCGCCGACAGACACATACACATGAATGGGATTTCAGGCGAAATTTGCCACTCATCGCCTCCTATCTGCATGGGCCATGAGGGCGGAGGAGCGTCCATGCGTGAACAAGTGACAGTACGTGGTTCAAAACGACCAGTACTACGGCTTTAACATAATCAGTCTTCTCATTCACCTATTCTAACCAAAAGCTGCACAAACATAAATAAACACAAAACATGTGTGACTGGGACTTACCCTGGTGCTCCACAAAAGAAAAAAAAAAGATCGTATAACTTTAGTCCAGGGATTCCTCTCGTTTGTGCATATACTGTGCTGTCAGTGTTTATAATTCATATAGGCTAACTCCTTGGTTCTGGCAAAAACAAGCAGCTTTTTTGGCCAAATAAACTTTATGTTCACAACAAAATAAACGCAATGTCTGAGACAAAAATAACCTGTTAATTTGGCACAACCAGAAATATACTGTATACTGTCACATCAACTCCTTCACTCATTGAACTTGGTGGTGCACGAGTAAGGCACAGGGCTAGGACGTGGTAAACTCGGGTTCAAATCCCACAAGTGAAAATTTATTGTTCTTTTTTTTTGCACTTATGCATACATTAAATAAAGAGTGTTTGTTTTGCGTTTTAAACGATAATACAATGTGCTTGTAAACAAAGAAGGATTCTTAAAGTATTAAATTTAAATTTCTGCGACAGTTAACGCTGCCTGGGGTCGAAATGACGCACCTGCAGGCTCTTCACACCAGAATCCTGTGCGTTATCCACTTGACCATTTGACATCAGACTTTAAGCTGCATTCTAATAGAGAGTCATAGATATCGTGGCTGCATGAACACGCCACAGTTTGAAAGCTGCAAGTAACTTTGAATATAATTGATGTCTCTGGTGTGAAAGCACCTTTGCACACATTGAAAACGTTAAAATGGGATTGTTTTACTTCCCACTGTGTATTTAGTGAGCACTGAGTTGGTTTTAACCAGGACTATCCCAGAACTGGACCAGGTTTTCATAAGGACTGAAAATGCTAGTTACCTATGTAACTAAAGTTCTATGAGTAGCTAAGACTAAAACCATGAGCTTGGTTTTATACATTTCTGTTCAGCCTAAACAAGATGGAATAACATCAATAGAGATAAAGAGTACAAACTGAACTGTGTAAAAATGCTTTTAAAAGTACTGTATTCTGTCTCAAAAGGTTTAAAATAGCCACTGATGTGATGTGATTTAATAATAATGCAGTCAATTTTAGGACAGTGTATTTTTATACACCGAATTTTAAAGCATTGTAATTTTTTTACACTGAATTTTTTCACCTGATTCGATGTTTAAATAAATAATCGAATGCTAAAAAAAAATCAGTTACATAAATTCAGTGTTCAAAAAAGTTTCAGAAATAAGAAGACAAATTAACCTTCATATGTCACATTTTGTGTTGCTCTCGCACATAAAATATCAGGAAATATTCTACCAGCTCCACATCACAGCCTCTGCTTCTCCACTGTAAAAGTGTTTTGTCTTTCACCTCTAGTTATTAATGTGACAGTAGTTGTGTTTATTTCAGCTTCTGGCGCGATAATGAGCCCAACAATTCATATAATGAAGACTGCGGTGAGATCAAATATTCTTCCTCGTTGAAAAGCTGGAATGACAATGACTGCACTGAAGATCGCAACTGCATATGTGAAAAAAACATTCCAGAGTCTGATGTCGACTGATTTTCTAATCTACACCATAATACAAAAGCTACGCCATTTAGCTGCTTTGGTCAGTCAATATTATGTTCTATGTTATAGGAATAAATCCTGTCTTTTTTTAAGCAACAGTGTCAACTGTTATTTTTCTGAAATCTATTCTTGACCTTTAAAGTATTTTTTGTATGTGTGTGTGTAATTAAGGTTATAATTTAAGGTAGCTATTGTGATCTTATTGAACATTGTTAAAATGTGTTCTAGTTTGTAAATTTGTTGACTGACAGTGAAAATACATCTTTTTCGGCATCTAAACCTGGTTCTGTGTGATTTGTAAAGTTTGCAGACTGTTCTTGAGCAGACTCAGTGCTCCTCAGGTCAGTCCAGTCCTGTTCAAAAGCTTATGTTTGTGAATTAAATGCACATTGATTCAAAATGACTTTACTGTCCAAATTACATTCATGTGACTTCTCGAGGAGTTATCCCAATTTGTAATTCAGGGGTGATCAAGCTTTTCTTGTCAAGGGCCACATGTTGAAACACAGACTACATGGAGAGTCAATCTGGACCACAAAAAAGTAGTTACAAATTAAAATGAGCTATAAGACATACTGTAGTTGGGCTTAAAACCACCATAGTACACAGTACAATTCTTTGTATAAACTTTAAAGAGGCATAGATTTTTAGAATAATCATAATTTCATTATTTGTTGCTTTGTAGTCAAATTCTTGAGGAGGTCAAACTTAAACTTACCAGTTATAAGTGTAACTTGTTGTCCAACAATGCCAGGGCATTGAGGCAATGCAGCGCATAAAGCACAGGTTTGTTCACAGTGAATAAAAAGGAGGCATATTCCCTTAAGTTACAATCATTTTATTATAAAAGTCTACAAGTAATTGCTTTTCTTAATTTTTAAAATGTAAACTCCCTTGAAAGTCAGTCCGAAAGTTTAGTCAGGTCAAAGTCATTTAGTTCCCAGCATCACATTTAACCAAAAACAGTCCATTCATAAGATACCTGGGCTTGGGAGTCCAACCAGAAACACCAATGTAAACAGTGAGGTTCAACCAAAAAAGACGACCAGACAGTGATGGGCTGAAGTGTCTGGATGCAAGAACATTGGATTAGCTACACAGTAGGATAATTACATTTATGCCCTACACACTACACTAGAACCTACTTCATCTGCACATCCATGACAGGTGTTGACTGACAGGACTACAACACATTCAGGCCCCAGGAACAGTACAAAGTGGACCATGAAGCTGTGCGCCCTGGAGCCACACCACGACACAACATTAATACAGGCATTAATGATGAGATCTTATTAGATTTTGAGAGTAAGAGGAGTTGAAATCTACGTGGCGCAGCAGAGCAAGACACAACACCAGACCTGAGACAAAAGGCACGAGACTCAGTGGCCGCAAAAAGGAGAGCCTTTTATACACTAATGCATCACCTGCTGGACAATACCACCAATAAAATGTTGTGTTGTTTCTGAAGCACTGATGGGATGAGACAGCCGATTTAACATTAAAAACAGTTTCAAGACATGTATTAACTGTTAAAAGACTGCATTTTAACCATTGGGTAGAACTACGTGAAACAAACCTTAAACAAATTTAAAACTGGGGCGCTGCTGAGCTATCAATGGAGTAGGACGTGAGTTTGAGAGCTCCTGCCAATTTCGGTTAAAATTGTTATTTTTGTGTGCTTTTTGACCACAAACGTCGTGATTTAACTTTTACTACATTTTTGGCTGGGAGAGATCGCATTCAAATGGCTGGAAAGAGTACAATTAAGACTCGCAACACTATTCAGACGCAACTGAAGCCTAGCTTACAGGCCGTGTCATCAGGTGAACAGCTAGCTGCAACAGAGTCCGGCCCAGCACAAGCTACAGAAGGTAATCCTGCCACTGACATCACAGCGCTAAAACTCGAGCTCTTGACATCGTTGAAAGATGACATCGCCGGGATTATTAAAAAAGAGTTCCAGGATGCTCTTGGACCTGCGCTGTCACCCATCAGAGCTGATTTGCAGGCCGTGCAAGCGCAGCTAGCAGCTAATAAAGTTGCTACCGATGCTACATTAGCTACATTAACAAGTACGGTAGGGGACATGGAGACTGTGCTCACTGAGTGTACTGGCGACATAACAAGCATGAAAGATACTATCGAGCACCTCACAGCAACAGTAACCAAGCTGGAAAAGAAATGTGAGGATCTAGAATCCAGATCCCGGCGCAATAATATACGTATTATTGGAGTTCCAGAGGGCCCTGATACTTCTAGCATTGCCGCTGTCGCCTCCTTGCTTAAGAAAGCCCTCGCATTGGAAAATGAGCCTCGCTTGGATCTGTCACATCGTACCCTACAGCCTAAACCCAAGCCAGGCGAGCGTCCGCGTGCTATCGTGTGCAAGCTTCACTACTACAGTGATTGTGTGGACATATTACGACGCGCGAGGGAGCGTAAGCAGATAAAGGTTGGGGATATGGCGCTGTCTATCTTCCCAGATCACACGGCCAGCGTTGCCCGGGCTCGGGCAGCATTTAACGACGTGAGGCGCCAGCTTCGTGGTATTGAGGGGGCTCGGTATGGACTACTCCACCCTGCACGACTCCGCATTACTTACAAAGGTGTCGAGAAGGAGTTCACCTCTGCAGATGTCGCTAGAGGATATGTACAAACTTTGTCTTCAGGGTAAGCCATTGCTAATGCCGCTTTTCATCGCACATTGCTGGACAATAGTTTGGATTTTTGACTCAGAGTTAAGCTTATAGAAGTGTTTTTCTCTCTTGTTTCAGTCATTTGTATTTACTGACGTTTGTATTATTATGCATAACGTTTTGCAACTTTCAACATATTTTAAAATTCAATACATTTTTTGTGTATTTTTCATTGCACATATTTAGTGTATTTTTGGCGGGAGTATCTTTTTCTCGCTGTAAACCTATAATTTTTTGTTTTAATCTAACTTTTTTTTTTTTTTTTTTGCTTTGTGTTTGTTTAATATTGTGGTGATGCTTTATTCACAGCTGTCTCAGAGTTGTTCTCATTTTGTGGGCAACGTTTATTTACCTTGTTATACACTGCTGTCTCCATTGTTCTGTTGTTGTATGGGGACTTTGGGTGGTTGTTTTGTTCTGGGGTTTTTTGGGGGATGGGTCCCATCTTGGCTCTTATTGGTATTCATCAGTTTACTTTTGTTTTGTTTAAATGGCGGGCATCGCTGTAAATCCTAATTTGGCTCTGTCAGTTGCTCCTCTAAGATTTATTAGTTGGAATATCAAAGGCATGGGCAATCCAATTAAAAGATCTAAAGTTTTTACACATTTGAAGCGACTTAAGCCTTCTATAGTGTTTTTGCAGGAAACCCATCTCCGAAATAAAGATCATCATAGATTGCGCTGCTCTTGGGTGAATCAAGTTTTTCATTCTGATTTCAATTCAAAAGCAAGAGGTGTGGCCATTTTGGTCAATAAAAATGTACAGTTTTCTTCTACTAATGTAATAGCTGACAAGAATGGCAGATTTATAATAGTGGCTGGTACTTTGATGCAGAAAAAGGTGCTTTTGGTCAATGTGTATGCTCCAAATTTTGATGATGCTGAATTTGCTAATCGATTATTAAGTAGTCTTCCATTTATGAATACTCATTCTGTAATTTTTGGTGGGGACCTAAACTGTGTTTTCGACCCCACTTTGGATAGATCAATTCCTCGAACTATGACTCTTTCTGCTATGGCGCAAGTGTTCTCAGATTTTATGACACATAATGGACTTGTTGACCCTTGGAGATTCAGATACCCGTCAGCTCAGAAATATTCATTTTTTTCAAAGGTACACCATTCGTATTCCAGAATTGATTATTTTTTTATTGATAGTGTTTTAAATTCATCTGTAATCTCCTCAGACTATTTAAGTATAATAATATCCGATCATGCACCATTATTGTTAGATATTCAATTTGCTTCACATAAGTCATCTCCACCTCAATGGAGGTTTAATTCTCTTCTTTTGGCAGATAAAGAATTTTGTGACTTCATTTCGAAATCTATTGATGAATTCCTCTTGTTTAATCAAAATGACACTACTTCATACTCATTATTATGGGAGACGCTTAAATCATATCTTCGAGGACAAATTATTTATTTCTGTGCTCTGTCTAAGAAAAGAATTAATTCTAGGGTCACTGAGTTAACCACTGCTATTCACGATATTGATCAAAAATATGCTGCGAATCCAACCCCTGAGCTTTATAAACACAGGATTAATTTACAAGCAGAACTTGATTTAATATCTACTAACGAGGCAGAGCGTTTGTTACTGCAGAGTCGTGGTACATATTATGAATACGGCGATAAGGCCAACCGTTTATTGGCTCACCAGCTGAGACGTCAAGCTTCTTCTCGTATTATACCTAGTATTAAATGCAATTTGGATACTGTTTCTACAGATCCAACTGAAATTAATAATGTTTTCAAGTCTTTTTATGATTCTCTTTATACATCGGAGTCTCCTGCAGACAGTACTAAAATGAATGATTTTCTCGAATGTCTTTCTAATCCGATTATTGATTCTGACACTGCTACTCGCTTGGACTCTCCTCTCTCTCTTGTTGAAATAAAAAATTCAATTAAAGCAATGCAATCTAATAAGGCCCCTGGACCCGATGGGTTTCCGATTGAATTCTACAAAAAATTTGCTGAAAAATTGTCCCCACTACTTTTAGCTATGTTTAGTGAAGCATTAGAGAAAGGTACTTTACCGCCCACATTAACACAAGCTACTATTACTTTACTTCATAAAAAAGACAAGGATCCTACTTTATGTGGTTCTTATAGACCCTTATCATTGTTAAATTCAGATGTAAAAGTGCTTGCTAAAGTCATTGCTTTAAGATTGGAGAATGTACTCCCCTTGATAATCTCTACTGAGCAAAACGGTTTTATAAAGGGACGTCAATTATTTATAACACTCGTACACTTCTCAATATAATATATTCAAAACATTCATTTGATTCTCCTGAATTGGTGATTTCTCTCGATGCTGAAAAAGCATTCGACAGGGTGGAGTGGGAGTACTTGTTTGCAGTTTTACATAAATTTGGTTTTGGTAATCAATTAGTTTCTTGGATTCGCCTCTTATATTCATTCCCTAAAGCTATGGTTCATACAAATGATATTTACTCTGATTATTTTACTCTAGGCCGCGGGACTCGTCAAGGTTGTCCATTATCGCCGTTGCTTTTTGCTATTGCTATTGAGCCACTATCTATCACTTTGCGATCATCCCCTTACTTTAAGGGGATTCATCGTAATGGGATTGATTATAAACTGTCACTATATGCAGACGATTTGCTATTATATGTATCTGATCCTTCTACCTCTATCCCATCTATTTTGAATATTTTAGAAAACTTCAGCTCATTTTCAGGGTATAAATTAAATTTAGAGAAGAGTGAGTGTTTTCCAATAAATGAGACCGCCTGTAGACTTCAACAATCAGATTTACCATTTAAACTAAGTCCCACAGGGTTTAAATATTTGGGCATAAATGTGACACGCTCTTTTGCTGCTCTGCTTTCTGCGAATTTTACACCTCTTATTTCTAAAGTTAACTCTGATATTCAAAGATGGCGTAATTTGCCTCTTTCTCTAATTGGTAAGATTAACGTAGTAAAAATGAATATTTTGCCTAAATTTCTTTTTTTGTTCCAGTCGATACCTTTTTTTCTGCCCAAATCATTTTTTGACTCATTAGATAAGACTATTTGTGCTTTTATTTGGAATGGAAAGCCTCCCAGGGTTAGAAAATCTCTGTTGCAAAGTTGTAGACTGAGTGGAGGACTTGCTTTGCCAAACTTTCAAATGTATTATTGGGCAGCTCACATTCACAAAATTTGTTGTTGGTTAAAATCTGACTCCCCTTGGTGTAAACTGGAACGATTGTCTTGTAAAGGATCATCTCTTGCCGCTTTAATTTATTCTTCCATACCTACTAAACCCTCTTTGTATACAGATAACAAAGTGGTTCTTAATACACTAAAAATTTGGTACCAATTTAGACGGAGATTTAAATATTTGTCTGCTTCCACCTTCATCCCATTAACCAATAATCATTTATTTCCTCCATCGGTAACAGATTCATTTTTTTCAATTTGGTATGAGAAGGGTATCAAACAAGTCAGGGATCTATACACTTCAAATGTGTTTGCGAGTTTCACTAATTTGTCTTCCATCTATAACTTGCCTCATACTCATTTGTTTCGGTATTTTCAGGTACGCCATTTTGTCGCCAGGTGTTTTCCTTGTTTTCCTTCTATCTCTCCTATTCAGCCATGGGAAAACCTGCTTTCAAATAATCCACATCAAAGGGGATTGATTTCAAAGTTATACAATTTAATTTTGTCACTTGGTGACCGATCAAGATCTAGGATTAAAAATGAATGGGAAAATGAGTTGGGAATTCATTTCAGTGAGAACCTTTGGGATGACATTATTTCTAGAATACGGTCTACTTCTACCTGTGCTCGACTTAGTCTCATACAGTTCAAAGTTGTACACAGAGTGCATTTTTCAAAGTCGAGGCTCTCTGAGATTTACCCTGAAACCGAAGATAAATGTGATAAATGCAAGGGCTCTCATTGTCATCTTAGCCATATGTTTTTTCTTTGCCCTGATTTGTTAAATTTTTGGTCTAACTATTTTACTACTATGTCAGCGGTTCTTGGGGTAAATCTACAGTCTTCTCCTCTGATTGCCATATTTGGGATCGTTGACCCCTCACTTGCATTCACTGCTACTCAAAAACATATTATAGCTTTTACATCTTTGATTGCACGTCGACGTTTATTGTTACACTGGAAATCTGATAGATATCCTTCTATTTCACTATGGCTTAAAGATATGATGTTTTTCTTGAAATTGGAGAAAATTAAACATACATTAAGAGGGCACACTGACAGATTTTTCCAGATATGGCAATGTTTTATTTCTTATTTTTCAAATTTGCAACTATTGCCAGGTTGAGCGGTATGCCTACTGGTATGCATTGTAACTGAATATTGTGTGTTGCTTAGAGCTGGAGATGGGAAGGGTTTGGGTGGGAGTGTTTTTATTTACTGTTCTTAATAATAATAATTTTTTATGTTGTACTTGCACATCTGTATGTATATTTTATAGTTGACTTATAATGCGGTACATTATACAAAAAACAAACAAACAAAAAAACATGCAATTGTTATGTTTTACTATTGTAATTGTGCCAGTTAATTTCAATAAAAATACATTGGAAAAAAAAAAAACAAATTTAAAACTCACCTTCAGCCACGTGAAAGAGCAGATCCAGATGCTCTGACAAACCACACAAGCTCAGACAAAATGCTTCCAGGAGTAATTCACCAAAGTAATTGTCAAGTCCCACAGAGTAAGTCACAAAGTCTGAGTCAGGTCCACAGAGTAAGTCACAAAGTCTGAGTCAGGTCCACAGAGTAAGTCACAAAGTCTGAGTCAGGTCCACAGAGTAAGTCACAAAGTCTGAGTCAGGTCCACAGAGTAAGTCACAAAGTCTGAGTCTGGTCTACAGAGTAAGTCACAAAGTCTGAGTCAGGTCCACAGAGTAAGTCACAAAGTCTGAGTCAGGTCTACAGAGTAAGTCACAAAGTCTGAGTCAGGTCCACAGAGTAAGTCACAAAGTCTGAGTCAGGTCTACAGAGTAAGTCACAAAGTCTGAGTCAGGTCCACAGAGTAAGTCACAAAGTCTGAGTCAGGTCTACAGAGTAAGTCACAAAGTCTGAGTCAGGTCTACAGAGTAAGTCACAAAGTCTGAGTCAGGTCTACAGAGTAAGTCACAAAGTCTGAGTCAGGTCTAGAGAGTAAGATTTGCTAGAAGAGTCTGCGTCGCCAGTTGCAGCATATGCAGCAGTTTGAATGGCTACAGGAGAACCAGCAAATCAGCATTTAGCCGTGCATAGATTGTTATTTACACTGATTCAAACTGGACCTAGCTAAGGAGATGAAGGGCTACCATTTGGTCAGAGGAAAACCAAGACGGAGAAGTTGCAGCGACTGCAGTACGAAGGCTGGACTGTAGCAGGGAAACAGAAGTTGCTATTGTTCATGAGGTTATTTTTGTTATGCAAGTCGCCTAAGCAAAAGAAATACCTGTGCCCTGCTACTAATAATGGTTATGGCACAAATAACTCAATGAGAGGGAAGAGATCGAGCATGGTATTTCCGGACGTCTGCAGAACAAATGGACGAGCTTCTCAGTATGATAGAACCTGATATTCGGCGGCAGTCCTCCAGAGCAGCCGTGAACCAAAACAAAGACTTGCTGTGGCATTCAGGTGAGTGTAGGAACTCACTACAGTGAGTAATGTATAAATGTAAATTTTTTTATTGTAAAACAGCACCACAAAGCTATCTTTTAGAAAATGTATACACATATACCCATAGTATTTTCAAAGTATTTACTGTATATAAGTAGTTGCAACAAAACAGAACATTCACAGAAACAAGAACAAAAACAGAAGAAAGCTAACATAGTTAAAGACTTAGTTTGGTGTGATAGTCTTTGTGGTAAATATTTATCATAGTTTTACAGCAGTTAAGTTGCAAATTATGAAGAAAGTGACAAACGTTAAAACAATCATTTGCTAAATTACAGTATGTTGTCACTTGTCAAATGGTAAGATCTGTCTCAAATTTACAAAATGCTTGCTTGGTAACAGTTGTGGAATTCCCTCGACATATTTCATACTTGTTTGTTGGCCAAAACTTAATTATAAAACACATCAAAAGAGCAGTATTTGGTGAAAACAAGCAAAAATACTTTCTGATATCTTAGACCCCATGGAATTAGCAGGGTTATGAGTTGAAGAACTGCGTCTAGGATGGCTGGATGTTGAAATATTTCTCACTGGAGCTGTGTGTGACTCATAAGAGGGCAGAGGTTGTGGCTGTGTGGAGCTTTCCAAATAGTACAGCATTTTAATTAAGTTTTTTTTGCTTCTTGTCTTGTCTTCTTATTGTCTAGCTTATGAAGCGTGGGAACAATGCGGTTCCTGCAGCATACTAATTAAACGTACGCTAGTATAATTTTGTCTGGTGTTTCTTGCACTTGTTGTGTTGCTGTTGTGGTAGTTGGGGTTCTTGTGACAGCTCTGGCAGCAGTGATCTTGTCTCTTGGGCTCTGTGAACGCAATGCTCTGTCGCTTATTGAACTTGTAGATGGGACCGACACAGATAGAGCAGGGGATGGGGTGGAGGTTTCCCTGATATCCTCTACCGGTCTTTGTGGTGCAAGGCTGGTCCAGCTCCTCCGGTTGTGCCACATCCAGGTTGCTCTGTGAACTGTCTGAAAATACAAAAAAAAAGTAAATGAGTTTACAGTTTCTCACTTTGCTAATGCTTCTTGGCTGGAGGTAAGGAAGTGTGAATTATATGATTTTCTCAAATTTCTACTCTTTCAAGATTCCAGATCCACTAGGCAGTGCGGACTTTTTTCGGCTTTTGACAAATGAGTCCCTCAAAGATCTCCATTTGTCTTCGCACAGCTTTACTGCAATAGAAAACAACAAGTTGAGAATAACAACATCGAATGTTTTTTTTTCTTTCTTTTGTCTGTACAGGGGATTTGCTAGCCACCCTCACATTCGGAGACAGACTTGGGCAAACAACTGTTGAATTTCAGTTCACATGGTTTGCTACGCAATAGAAAAAAATATGATGATGACGTTCTTCAACCCCCAATTGAGAGAATTGCTGAAGGTTTTGGGCCAAAACGGAACTTTCCAAATTGTTTGGGGGCCCCTGGACGAGAAGCACGTCAAAATTGAGAAGCCACCAAATAGTGGTTTTCAGTACTTCTACTATATGAAGTTTTTCTCAGTTGTGCTGTTGGCACTGCTTGATGCTGACTGTAGATTCAGAGTGAACCATGTGGGAGACTGTGGAAGGTCGAGCGATGGTGGTGTGTATGCAGGGTCAGCACTTGGGATTGGAATGGAACAAGGTACACTTCATGTGCCACCAAATGCACCTCTAGCTGGTCCTGCTAACGCTGATGCCCTTCCATATGTAATTGTAGCCGATGCTTCTTCCAACTCAAAAGTGTTTAATGAAACTATTCCCAGGACCAGTCCACAACCACAACAAGAGGATCTACAATTACAAACTATCAAGAGCAGGAATGTTTGTTGAAAATGCATTTAGCGAGGTGGCAACTGCTGTACACAAAAATCAACTTGCATCCGGAAAATGTGAATGCAATAGTTATAGCATGTTGCGTTCTCCACAACTTCCTGCTCTCACAGTCTGAAAATGTGCAGTTGCTGGAGGAAGCTGATGAGCATGGAAGAAAGATGAGGCGAGGGGGAACCATGGTAGGGCACCGCATGTCTGATGGCGCAAGGGAAGTCAGGAGAAGGGCCAGACAGGATGGTGTGATTACACTGTGACTGATTTTGTTTTCTGTTGTCAATACCGTACTTTTTTCTATTGTAAATATTGTTAATGCCTTTCGCTTTTTTTTTTTGCCTGTTGTTGGTGTGTTTGTAATTATTAATGTTATTAAGAACATAACTATCAAGATTCTGTTATTGTGCTTGTGATGCACAAACTTCACTTCACTCAAACAATTGTTAAAAGTAGCACAAACAAAAAATACTGACACACATTTCAAAAGACATTAGTATAGTTAATAATAATAATGGAGAGGTTATTACAATTAGCATTTGCTAATGATATCTACAGTTCCAGTAGATCTTTGTGGTAAATGCAAAACTACCTTCACTACCATACACCACTACATTATAGTTAAAAAAACTATTAAGTTAAGTTTCCTGTTTTGAAAGACATCTTGCATAGTAAACATATAGAATAATTAATGGCAACAATCAATAAGTTTCACTGACATCCACAACTGACAAGGAAAAAAGTTTAATTTACCATCGACTTCCATTTCTTTTGGCAATATGCACCCACGAGTCTTCGATTGTTGTTCTTATCAAATCAAATGAATTTATTTTTGTATAGTTCAAAATCACAACAACAGTCGTCTCTGAGGACTTCCCAAGGTTAAAAAGTTAACCCAGCAAACATGAATGGTAGAAAAGTGAACTAAAACAATACACATTTAATAAAACAGTAAACACTTTTAAACATTATTTAAGATAGAACAGGCTACAGCTAAACTAGTAGTTATACAATCTTCACAGGGAAAACAGGAGAAATGAGAAGACAGCACCCAAGCCACCAACTGTATTTGCCCCACTATACGTGATCCTAAAACAGCCCGACTAGAACTGTGGCCCTTAATGCTTTAAAAGTTAGAAGAACTTTTAAAGCATTAAGGGCAGCTGCAATACATCCAGAACGCTGCTGCTCGTGTTCTGACCAGAACCAGAAAGTACGATCACATCAGTCCTGTGCTTAGGTCTTTGCACTGGCTTCCAGTGGCTCAGAGAATAGATTTTAAAACAGCTCTGACTGTTTTTAAATCTATCCATGGACTAGCACCAAGATACATCTCAGACATGCTTGTGCCTTATGAACCATCTTGTGCTCTAAGGACGTCAGGGACCGGCCTCCTGCTGGTGCCCAGAGTCAGAACTAGATATGGAGAATCAGCATTCCAGTTTCATGCAGCTAAAATCTGGAATAATTTGCCAGAGATTGTGAGACAGGCCTCTTCTTTGGCTGTTTTTAAGTCCGGGCTCAAAACGGTCCTTTTTAAACGTGCTTTTGATTGAAATATTTTATTATTGTTTTACTGTTTTATTGTTTTTATTGTATTTTTATGCATATTTATATTCTGTGTTGTTGTATTTTAATGTTGTAAAGCACTTTGAGTTGCAAAGTGTATGAAAGGTGCTTTATAAATAAATGTATTATTATTATTATAAGAACTCAACAGGAAGCCATTGAAGATCTTTTAGTACTGGGGTAATGTGTTCTTGTTTTTTGGTAACTGTTAGTTCTCTTGCTGCTGCATTTTGAACTAGTTGAAGCTTTCAGAACACACTGCAAGCAGGGAGTTACAGTAGTCTAACCTCGACGAGACAAAAACATGGCTCACTTTTTTAGCATCACTTTTAGGCAGTAGATTTTTAATTTGGGCTATGTTTCGCAAGTGAAAACAAGCGTTTTTATACGCTTGGCTAATACAGTATGTGCTTTGAATGAGAGCTCTTGGTCAAAAAAAGACTCCAGGGTTTCTTACAGTCGACAATTGACATTGTCCAGTGTGATTATCTGCTCAGTTAGAGTCTCGCAGGTGTTTAGGGCCGGGTAAAATCACATATCAAGTAGGTAGTTAAAGGTCATCCAGGTTTTTATATCCTTCACACAGGCACTACTGTAAGTCTTTCTATTTGATCAGTCTGATCTGGTTTCATTGATAAGTACAGCAGCAGCGAAAGTGTAAATAGAATTGGACCAAGTACAGAGCCCTGTGGCACACCGCAGGTTACTTTAGAACACTGCGAGGAGCTTTATGATATAATGAGTGGCTTGCTGTTTAATGCTTTTCCAGGTGTTGTCACTCACTGGCCTGATTTTGAATCTGGTGTCCATTGTTGTTTCCTCCTGTAGAAATGCTTGGATGTGGTCTTCCTGCGAAAGATTTCCCAAGACATTTTCCTTGATGCTTGTAACAAACAGTGTCCTTTGAAACTGTGAAGTGCTCCTCCAGTTTTTGCAGAATTGGAATGACCTGGCCAGAGGTTGCTATATTTCCCCAGAGACACACAGGGTCAAGGTGTAGAGCACTTTCATGAGATGAATAAAGTCCTCTGCTTTGTGGAGGTCCTCGTCTTTTAGTCTAAAAGCCTGCTCTTTTGTTTTTGGATCCACTTTGTTCTGACATCAAGTATCATAGTTAACTGAGTCCTGAAAAACAAATGAGATGAAATATTAGATTGTATTGTAAATTAATGTACATTTACATATATGGCTTTAAATATTAATTGTGCTCTTACAAATTATAGGGCTGGGCAATATGGCAAAAACTTAATATCATGATTTTCTTAGAGTTAGATCACAATTTCAATTTTATCACGATTGTCTTTGAGGTAAACACCATTCACTATCAATTCACCATTTCATCAAAAAAGCAAATTGTCACAGAGATGAGCTGATGATTCAATTTGTATCACGGTATTGCCCAGCCCTTACATCGGCTCTGATTGAAAAACACCACCACAGATCAAATGTGTGATGCCCATCTGTCAACTGATACAATGATGTCTATTTATTAAGCTGCAACATTTAGAGTGTGTGCAAAGCAACCTATTTTTAAAAGCCTGAGCTTTTTTGTTGCCACATCTAGATTTTCAGTGTTGTCTACAGTGACAGGAGATTATTTGGGGGGTATTTTGAATGTCTGCAATTTCCAATGGCTTTATTGTGCTTCAGGGTCCTCTGGGTGATGGTAATGCACTTGTAGCAGTATGGGTGTGTTTAGGTAATGTTTCGTTCAGCCACGGGAGGGCGCCACACCCATGCTATAAAAGCCCGCTCTTTACTCCGCCTCAGCCTCTGGCTTTGTTTACTTCCGGGTGCTGGCCGCCTTGGATTCGCGCACGAGCGCTTCGTTTTAGCAGGTACGATTGTAATTTTAGAATTCTGTAAAAGTATTGTGCGTCTGGGTCCTCAACGCAAACATTTTTGTAGTGCCGCCGGGGGACGGAGAAGCGCTTCACGCCACCGCTGGGGAGTCTCATTGTAGGTCGGGTGTGAGTGTCCCCGATGGTCCTTTGGGTTCGTGTGCCCCGCGGCAGTCCGGAAGCCGGTGCGAAATGCTACAAGCCTGTAATCGGTATGTTTGTCTTAAAAGCCCTTTCGTTCACTTACACGCAGGTCCAGTGCTAATAAATTCATTCATTTTAGGAACGAAGCCCGCTGATCACGGGCAGCACTTCCCTGATGAATCTGCCGTCTTGTCTCTCTTGTCTTTGCCTGTCTTTGCCGTCGTGTCACCACGCCTGCCCATGTCATCTGCGGCGGGATTTACGGAAATGGACTATGGGAAAATGCATTTTGAACTGATGCTTGCATTTGTATTTAAAGGAAACAGGTGATAATAATAACTAATAATGTGCTCCACCACACTCTTACGGACTCTCTTTACATATGAGATCAGTTGCCATGTGTTTTGTTCTTATTTAAACTAAAAGGTGAATTATCTCTGTCCATAATAAATATTTCTAATTATTGGAACCACTCTGCCAGCCTCTTCAATAATGCTTACCTGTGTGCCTTAGGCTCTTTTCTCCAGGTTAAACTGGAGTGGCGTTGTTGGAAATCTTTATTTATTTATTTTTAATCAAAGCTAAAAAGTAGTAAAACCCATCCGGTCACACACTGTAACAGTTAAATAGTGATTCTGGCTGCGGCTGGTCCATCCATCTGCGGTTACTTCAAGTTCTGACGTTTTTTTGAGCTCTGAAATAAGTTTTAGCGATGCAGTGATACGTTCTTGTTAACCCTGTGTGGACTGCTTTAAGACACACCGGTTATATACATTAACAGTGAATGACATGCTAATTTCATGCAACGAATGGTCATTATCATTTTTGCTTATGCATTGTGACATTTTTTCGATGTGTCTTTTTCTAAACCTTTAAAATATGTTAAAAGAGAAAACCCAAACTTGGCCATTTGTTATGTGCCACTTTGTGCTTTGTCAGGGGCATTTATTTGTGTTGTTAGCGTTCACAAAATTCCAAAAGAAAATAATGAGAAAATTTGGCTACAGAATATTAAATGTGAAAAACTAAATGTCAAAAACCAACAAAGTGCATTGGTGAGCGTCATCATCCCAGAAAGCTGTTTCAGTGGAACAACTACCAGCCACCTGTAGCGACATGACCACTTAAAGAACACTCTGACATAGATGCTGACTCTGTGAATCTGTGTCACGATGATGATTTATGACCCGAAGCCGCAGCACTGGACTTGGCATGTGGTGAAAAAAAAAACAACAAACCATGTAAGAGCTGAGGAGGCAACTGGAGGATGTGTCTCTCCGACAAACCTTTGGACTGGAGAGGTTTTCGAGCTCAGTTGAAGTCATAAGGGTCTATACCAGGTGAGAATAATAGATTGGTTCTAGTTAAGTCTGCTAAAACCTATTTAATATGCATGCAAAAGTGTGCTAAAAACAAATGTTTCCACTTTTTATTTTCTCAAGATTTGATTTTCAATCAAACAATGTTTACAATATTAGAAGTCAAGAGTGAATGTATCCACAGGGCAAGTCTTTTAGCAAGGAAGCGCAGCATTTGTGCAGGGATGAGACAATTATGTTCAGTGACACAGACAGGAGACGTTATACATGCACAGCCTACACAAGCTCCTTTGTAAACAAAACATACTGTGGGCAAAGTCTCAGACCAAAAACCGGTAGTTCGTTCCACCAATAATGTAGCCTATGCAGATAGAATCTGTGGCTGGAACACACTGACAGGCCACATGAGAGTGTGTGTGCGCTATGTAGCCCACCATGTTTCTCTGGACATTATTATAGAGCATCAGTCTAAAAATACATAGACAATCAGGCTTAACCAGTGCTTTATTTGTAAATCAAACGTTGTCGGATCAATAAGTGGCTTTAGGACCCGGCCACAGACAAGGTCGAACCTTTACCGGAACACAATAAGTGAACATAGAGGTGTAGAAATGCTAAAATACAACTCAACTGTCCATCTCCATTTTAAATGATATACATTTTTAACAAGTCACACCGAGATCTTCATTCATTCTGACAGAAATCACAAACGCACCTGCCGCTGAATCCGATCCACTGCGACATAACAACAAATAGCTGTAAAATCTACTTGGTGCACATTTCCTGTTTTGGAAGAAGACACAAGAGCTCATCAGAAACAAATGAAAAGTCTTAAACCTACCTACACTGCTTCTGATTGGTCAAATTTCCTGTCAGTTTATCTTTTAACCAATCAATGTGACTCCATCTTGCCCCTGTTTATAGTTTCTGTGAATGAGATACAAGACAGCACAGCTGAGTCTCGTAGAAGAATGATAAACGGCTCACGGACTTTAAATACCGTAGCAGACTAAACTGTTGCCGGAACGCGCCTCAAGAGTTCCCGGATCTTATTCCGGCTCAAATTAGGCCCTGGGCCTAAGTATATGTTATTTTCAGCTTAGACAACTTATAGACATAAGCTTTTGTTTGCCCTAGGCTTGTCATTGCCATTAGTTTAGCATAGAGTCCATTTTACAAAACTAATGCATTGTATTTTTGCCTTGTAAGATTTGCAAGCTACTGCCATCTGCTGGCTTGTTGACGTTTACTAGAGTTGGCTACCCACCGCATTGTACGTGTTGGAACAAAGTCAAAGCAACGGGACACCCGCAAAAGGTCAGCTACTACACGAACTTTATTAGTTTAAATATTCAATCATGTTTCATATTTTTGTCTGTTTATGTTCCCTAGAACCACTGCTTGAGTTTTTTTAATTCTTGATTTACCTGTCTTTGGGTCTTAATTAGAGAGACCTTGGAGAACAATTTAGCAGTGAGCTGGATTATTAACACTTTATACACAGTGCTGGCTGCTGTGGGAATGTGGATGGATCCAGAACACATCATGATGACAATGCCTGGAGTGTTTGGTCAATATTCTGACACTCAAGTTGTGATCACTCTGAGTTACGGTGCCACAACTTCCTCTCTCCTCCAAAGTGAGATGTTCTTTTCTTACAAGTCCCACACAACCCTGAAAGCAATGGTAGGTGTGTCACCTTATGGGGCTGTAACTTTAGTTTCGGGGCTTTACTCTGGCTCGTTCAGTGACACTAAAATATTTAAAGAAGGGGTGGCCAATTCATTCGCTCCAGAGGCTTGCTCAAATGCTGTAAACGAATTAAATATTTAAAGGGGGATCAACCCGGTGTTCCCCGGGCCCGATGTTTCCCCAAAACTTCGGGCCCTTTATTATGTAAGAGAGGGTCCGATGTTCCCCCGACGGTGTTATTTAATGGCACATTCAGCAGGCTCGCGTCTTCTCTCTATGTCCTATAATCAGTCAAAACAAGCAAACAAACAAAAGATCATAATTCTAAATTCTTAGTCTCATGTCACTGTTTTGGCTGCGCTGCGTGTGCT
This sequence comes from Mugilogobius chulae, assembly GCA_038363315.1. Lineage (NCBI taxonomy): Eukaryota > Metazoa > Chordata > Actinopteri > Gobiiformes > Gobiidae > Mugilogobius > Mugilogobius chulae. Next base: position 13,681,398 of record CM076411.1, on the reverse strand, counting down.
GGCTGTTGTGTTTCACTCCAAAGCTGTATGTGACGTTGTTGTGATCCGCGAGCTCAAAATATGAGGTGAATTGCTGTATGTGACGTTGTTGTGATCCGCGAGCTCAAAATATGAGGTGAATTCTGTTCAAAGCCGTGAAGAATCACAATCGTATAACAGCGTTGTGCCGTCTACGTTCCTCTAACAACAGCCAAACTTTCTGCGGGGCCTTTTCAAACAAAACTGTCTATATCATGTCTGCAAACGAGTCTTATTGTGCCAGAGAGCAACAGAGCACTAAACCACAAGTAAAACACGAAGGATTCACCTGCTCAACAAACCATTTTTTTTTTCATATTAAGCTTAAACTAAAAATAAGTGTGTTTTAATGAATACAGTTTGATACATGCATTATTATAGACCTACATCTGCAACTTGCTGCTGAGGAAATGAGGCTGTAAAACAGCAGCAAAAGCAGCAGAAAGAAGATTGACTTCAGGTTTATTGACTTTTCCTCTAATTTAGGCTACTGTTTGTTCAAAACTGTTTTACACCAGAAAAAAATAATCAAGTTTGTGTCATATTTAGCATTATTTTGAATGACGTTATGTGACAGTAAAATCAAAACAATTTGTTAAAAGAATAGAGGACAGGAAAAATACCACGTCATGTGATGTCTATAGTGGCACACTCATGGACGCATGGACCTTTTAAAAGAGGTACCCCAAGCCAAAAAGTTTGCCGACCCTTAATTTTGTGGAATAGGCAGTTTCAACGGATAAAAACAGAAACAGGTTTTTCCTTTAAGACTTGGTTTCAAAATGGAAACAAGAATAAAAACGATATTTAGACTTTGTTTTAATTAGTAAGATAAGTAATTCTTTGGAAATTAAATTTTTGCAACGCACACGAACAGTAGGAACATAAAATCAAACAAGATCATAATTTCAAAATAAACTTAGCAATAAAAATAATAATAATCATCAGAGTAAAAACAATAATATTAATGAAGTTAGTTAACTATTATGAACAATACATTTAAGAAGTGTGAGGGGACAAAATCAGAAGAAACAAATAATAATTCAGTCAAAGTCAATGTAGTTGCTGGCCGCCTTCCAAAAAGAGTTTAGGTCACGCTGACCTCCAACATATTGCCTTTTCAGGCGCTGCAGTTGAGTCCTTCGAAGTTCAGCCTCACCAGTGGTCGCGGAAGGTACCCGAGGCTCAAAAGCTTTCTTACGCATCTCCGAAGACGCCCACTTTGCCGCACGAGGCCCAGCTCCTGAACCTTTCTCCACAGGTTTTGAGTAAAGTGGAAATGGCATCCACTCACCACTGCCCGTGGCAGTTCTGTTTGAAGAGCCGGCATTAGTGCCACTTCAAAATCGCAAATGACTTTCTGCGGCCGCCTCTGATGGTGGGTCACTCTGCGCACCTGTCTCAACAAAACACGTAGGACTTCTTGGTAGTGTCCTACCTGGCGCTGTTCCATGACACATACCACCAATGGTATGACATGATCCATGAATTTGCCATGAACAGTGAAGACCTGCCTGTATGGAGCGGGGCAACTTCCATCCATAAAAATCTCAGCGCACTGGCTAAGGACTCAAAGATTTTCATCAGTGGCAAAAATCAGAATCCCCCAGTCATTGTCCTGATGTAGCAAGTGCCTGTCACCCATCCAGGTCTGTGCCCACTGGCCCTGGATGTTCACGTCCTGAACATCATCCGGGATGTGGGGCATCTCCTGGACCCTTGCTCTCTGGCCTATTTATTGTATTTATTAAACCTCTTTATTTGTTTAGCTAAACACATCTGGCTGCGTTTTTACGCACTTTGATTAAACTAGCAGCACACAAAGACACGACTCATTGCAATTTAATCTGTAAAATGCTTAGGCCTACATGTTTAGTCTGCTTTATAGAACATGAACGTGCACAGACACAACCTGAAAGCATGCGCCACGTTTCTAGGCTTATTTGATAATTTTAGATTCTTAGTCTATTTTGTAATTTAAAAATTTCCTCACGGTTGAAGCCAGCACGTCGGACCCTTTATTAGCTACGTAAAAGGGTCCGATGTTCCCTGATCATTGCGTACACAACTTGCAACCCAATGACACACGTGGGAGATACAGGCAACTTTTACGCTTAAAGAGTGACGTGCGCCAGGGAGCCTTTTTACCGCAGTCATGCCCACACCAATGCGGTTTCGTCTTAAAACATAAACTCAGAACGAATGGTGGAGTAATTTCTTCATAATAGGTATTAAAAGGAACCCCGAGAATTTTTTAATGTTTGTTTTCGAGTTTTCCTTATATCATCAAAGATATAAATACACACAAAAATAATCTGAAAAATCTACCATTTTATTAAACTTTTACGAAATATATTTTCACGGAAGACGCCATCATTGTTTACAACGCAGTGCATTATGGGTAGTATGACGTCGAATCGTGTAACTACGAGGAAAGTTATGAAAGCTTACCGCATTCTCCTTGTTTCCTCCCGAGACGAAATCACAACCAAAAGCCACTCAATGTACCATTTTACAATGTGTTGTCGACGAAAAACTACTGACGCTCCTGTTAACCAGATCAACGGCAACTGTTGCAGCTGTTGTGTGCGTCTCACGACTGACGCTCACTGCGCCAGTGCGCCACACGATTCTGCGTCATCACCTCAAGATGGCGGCGCCCGTAATATCAGGAAGTTGTTGTAAACATAACAATTTTACGTCAAACGGCGAATATTTGTTTACTTTAAGTTCTACTTTTTAGTAAGTATACCTACGCGAAGTATTTTCGATCTATTTATGTAAATATTCGGGGTTCCTTTTAATGATTAAAGCTTTTCACGCCAGGGGGTCTGCAGATGGAAATTAGCCTTAGGCTATAATCTGGCATATTTAGATTTATCTGAATGTCCTTTTTCATAAATAAATAAATAAATAATAGTGCGTAGGGATAGTTGGCACTGTGCGCTTTTTGAACCACAGTGACAGCTGGGGCCTGGCGTCCTGTTAAGCTGGCGCTTCTCAAACTTGTTTGCCTCTTCTCAAACTTTTTTTTTTCTGGGTCCTTGTGTTGGCTGTTCGTTCTGCTCCAGTCTGACCCTGTGTTTCAATAATTTTCAGTCATAAAATGTCGCTTTCTGGCTGTGCGTTTGGAAGATTTCTCACGGATCTCCACAGCGCGTCCTCGTACAGTCACGTCTTCTCCTGCGCATTTTCAAAAAAGTCCAACTTCTTACAAGCTCCGGGTTTATTTTGCTTTTTATAAAAGCCATATCCGAGTGTGACGTGTCCCACGTCTTCAGCCCGTTTGGTTCTGAGGCTATGCCCCGAACATAAAATAATAAAAAATAAGCTAAAACAATTACAAAGAGTCTGAATCGTATTTTAAATTACCCATAAATAGCCCTATGTGCCTATTTAGGGTTAAAAACAAAATTTAAGAAAAATAAGACCATTAAATACATTTATTTACTCAACGAAATAGAAGGGACAAATCTAAACCAACAGTTTATGATATTAATAAATTATTCTAACGAAATACAAAAAAAATTGCAAACAAATTCAACCTACAAGCCACTGAAATAAAAAACCAAAAGTTGGCCTGTGTTGACGAAGGCCGCGCGTCACGTGCCTGGACGCGTCAGGATTTCAGATCGGACTTGCCAAAGCACGAAATATGACCTATATAATGCTGTGCTGGACAGCCTGTGCTGGACCAGGCTGGAACAGGCTGAAATGATCCTTTAATGGAGTTTGTGAAGAGAATAAAAGCTGAGCACGCCGCGTACTTTCGGTTTACGTCGCGTGCCTCTTGGAAGTTTAGCGCTTAGAAACTGTAGGCTATAGATTTCACAGTTCATTGGTCCACATTGTGTCTGTGAGAGCTGAAAGAGAAATAAAAACGGAAGGACGGGGGAGAGAAAGAGAAATTGGTTTGTGCCATTTACACACGAAAACGGAGGCCATAAAGACCACAGGCCACATAAAGACCACAATGTGGGACACCAGGAAAGCGGATCTCTCAAACTGATTTATGAATATGAGACTGTCACAAAAAACGTGAGGATAACAGTGTTTACTTCCCTGCTCAATAGTAGGCCAGCTGAAAGTAGGCCTACATGATTCATGTCGGAAAAGGGGATAAAAATAGAACATAGGCCTATAGGCTACTATTCCAAAATGTGTGACAATACAAGCATGTTTAATAAATAATGTCAATGCCAAAATGCCGACAAATCCCTCAGTGTCATTGTCTAGCGTGGAGTTTGAACAGAGGCACGTTGCGCGCAGTAGCCTACTGCATAAATGCCTTTAAAAAACACGAGAAATCTCATCCTGGCAGGCATGGGGGACGACTACGGGTCCGCTGCTCCTCCGTTCATGGAAAACGGATGATTTGAGAACCCGGGGAACAAGGGGCCTTTTTCTAAAACGAAGGCCCGATGTTTCCCGGGTGCGTTGTATTCTCGTCCATAGAACGGGGGAACATAGGGCCCGGGAAATATCGGTATGGACCCTTTAAAGGGCTTGTACCTGATTTTAACATCCTTTAAAATGGAAACAAACAGAATTATTTAATTTTAAACTTCTTACTTCAGTCTACATGGTTTTCTCACTTAGCTAGTAGATTCTGAGCTTCAGAATTGTTCATCATGATGCATTTTTACACAACCATTAGCAGAGAGGTGAGTCTCCATGCTAACAACAGTTAGCCACAATGCTAAAAACAACAACACACAAACGGGACATTATTAGACACAGACAGGACATTGTGGACTAATTTCCACCTGAATAGATACATTAACAAGGCATCAGTGCTAGGGGAAAATAGTTTTTAAGTTATCTTGTTGCAAAAAATCAAGTATAGTCCCTTTAATTGACACAAACTGGACAACATGTGACAGCCAGACAATCATTTGCAGCGAGTTCACATACGCCATGTGTTTATAAAATGAGCCGTTTTCTCTCTGAAGCTAATGCTAACCTGTATTTAATTTATTTGTTCATTTTAAAATAACTCTACAAACTGAACTAGCTTTGTACTAAAACACTCGGCCTAGGATGTCATGTATTTTTATCAAATTACATTTACATTTACGCTAGTTTATTTGTTAGCACTTTTATAAACACATAGTATTTCTCTGGTGAGGTATTTACCTTGTATGCCCTTACGAAACAAAAATATATTTCTCAATATATTAAATGACAATATATTTCATGAGAATTCATATATTGTGAAATATATGCTAATATATATTTGGTAATAATATATTTTATATGGAAGTAATAGACCCATTTACTGTTAGTAAACAAAGATGGCTGCGCGCGCTAACTGGAGCCCTGAGTGGTGCCCAGTCTCAGGCTTTTCAAGCTACGCAGGTGCATTTTCATTAAAAAATCGCAAAACTCTCTTTAAAAACTCAATTTAACGAACAGCAAGCGACTCCAGATCCATGTACAGTTAACTACTGAATGTTAGTATGACGTTAGTAAGTGTCCCGACATTCAGCCACCTGATATTTACTTACATTTGATGGGAAAAACTCATGTGCAGAAGAGAAAAGCTTTGATCATACAAATCCCTTGATGAGTTTGACGACGTAATTTGCAGAAAAGCACAGGAGGTGAGTTAACGTGACATTGCTTAAGATTTTTGTGCATGTTGTGTTAATTATTTATCAATTATCAGTGGAGAATTAGACTCACAGTAAACTGCACCTGTGGCATTATTTTGTGCTGATTTCTACAGAAGATTATTGTATAAAAGACTCCAAGGATATACTTACATGACTCTGAGGCCATGTATTTGTTTTGATGGTGATCCCTCATTTTTTCTATAGATTTTAGCGGCAAGCTAGTTAGCCCGAAAAAAATCACGAGTTATAAAATGTGTCAACTGGTGCAAACCCAAGGAACACATTAGAGGTCAGAGCTTCGTTTGAAGTCATTGTTAAGTTTTCTAACCGTTTAATATCGTTAGTACAGCTTACTCGTTTAGTATAGAAACTTATGGAGAAACTCTGCGGAGGGCACCCGTGCGGCTCCGCCCCCAAAATGACGTAGGCTCTGAACGGGTCTATATATATTTCAGTATATGAAAATACTGCAATTATTGCCACTTTCGTATATTGAATAAATATATAAATATACTCTGGAATATATTGCTATATATATTAAAATATATCTCACATTATACAAGATTATATATTGTTCTATATATTAAAATATACTTCATATTATAAAAGATTATATATTCTATATATTAAAATATATAACAATATACAAGATAATATATTGTTCTATATATTAAAATACACTTCATAACATATAGGATTATATATTGTAAGAAGCATTATAAATATATCCAAATATATGACATAATATACTTTATTATATGCAATAATACATTAAAATGTGGTCATATATTAAATACATACATAAATATACTTTGCAATATATATACAGCGCCTTGCGAAAGTATCCAACCCCCTTGAACTTTTTTACATTTTCTCTTATTATGACCACAAAAATCAAACATATTTCACTGAAACTTTGTGTGAAAGACCAACACTAACACTAAGTTGCACACAATTGTGAAGTGGAAATTAAAACCTGAAAAGTAGGCGTGCAAAATTATCCAACCCTCTTCTTTTCTGAGTGCAACACATTACTTTTAGAGGCTTTAGAAGGTTCCAATGTTGACCTAACAAGTAAATAGAGTCCACCTGTGTGTAATCCACCCTCAGTATTAATGCAGCTGTTCTGTAAAAACCTCAGAGGTTTGTTTGAGAGTATTGGGGAGGGGTCAGCACCATGAAGACCAAAGAACACACCGTCAGGGATAAAGCTGTGGAGAAGTAAAAAGCAGGATTAGGTTATAAAAAGATTTCCAAGGCTCTAAACATCTCACAGAGCACTGTTTACACCATCATCCATAAATGGAAGGAGTATGGCACAACTACAAATCTACCAAGACCAGGCCGTACACTTAAACTTACAGTTTGAACAAGGAGAGAACTGGTCAGAGATCTACAGCTCAGGTTAGAGAATCTGTCAAAGGTACAACTTTTAGTTCTGCACTACACAAATCTGGCCTTTATGGAAGAAAGCCATTGCTGAAAGAAAGCCATAAGAAATCATGTTTTCACTTTGCCAAAAGCCATGTGGGGGACACAGTAACCATGTGGAGGAAGGTGCTCTGGTCAGATGAGACCAAAATTGAACTTTTTGGCCAAAATGCAAAACGCTATGTGTGGCAGAAACCTAACACTGCTCATGACTCTGAATGCACCATCCACACAATCAAAAATACAAGTGCCAGCATTATTTTCTGCACATGCTTTTCTTCAGCAGGGACAGGGAATATGGTCAGAGTTGATGGAAAGATGGATGGAGCCAAATACAGGGCAATATTGGAAGAAAACCTATTGGAGTCTGCAAAACACTTGAGACTGGGGCGGAGGTTTATCTTTCAACAGGACAACGACCCCAAACATAAAGCCAAGGCTACATTGGAATGGTTTAAAACAAAACATATTCATGTCTTAGAATGGCCCAGACAAAGCCCAGACCTAAATCCAATCGAGAATCTTTTGCAAGATCTGAAAACTGCTGTTCACAAACACACTCCATCTAATCTGACTGAGCTGGAGCTATTATGCAAAGAAGAATGGGCACAAATTACAGTCTCAAGATGTGGAAAGCTGGTAGAAACATACCCAAAGAGACTTGGAGCTGTAATTGCATCAAAAGGCGGTTCCAGAAAATATTGACTCAGAGGGGTTGGATAATTTAGCACGCCTACTTTTCAGCTTTTTATTTGTAAAAAAAAAAAAAAATAGATCATGTATGACTGTCCTTTCACTTCACCATTGTGTGCAACTTAGTGTTGATCTTTCACACAAAGTTTCAGTGAAATATGTTTGATTTTTGTGGTCATAATAAGAAAAAATGTAGAAAAGTTCAAGGGGGTTGGATACTTTCGCAAGGCACTGTATATGGATTTTGACAAGAAAACTGTCAGAATGTTGATGGATGTTTGTGTCATAATGGTAAAGCAGTAAATACAAGTATCTAAATGCTGCTTTTATATGGTTTTCGGATTCAGCAGGAAACCCCTGTTACCCCCTGAAGCTAAAATAGAAAAAATAGCTACGTATTGATGTTTATAGTCGAGCCAGTCCTTACATGAAGCTGAATGAAGGGAATGAGGTGCCTTCTGGATCATTTTTCAACAAGGCGAAGAATGGGCCAGTTTGGTTCACCCCCAACAGGCCAAACACCCAGTTTTGTCTTCTCCACCCACCAGTCATCCTTCCTCTTCCATACTGATGCAAAGAACACAAATAAACACACAACACAAACAATTATAGTTAATAAAGACCATGATGTAATCCTTATTTTTGCAAATAACTAGTATAATTATATAAGACTTTTTTCAATGGCATTAAAATGGCATTGCAATACTGTATTTATCATCCAGTACTTGAATCTTTAAAACATAAGGCTGTTGAGATAGTGCTGATTTGATCACCCAATCGTGACCCACATTCAAACACACCGTAACCACCATGCCTACCTTGTTTTTATGTTTTTTATAGCTTTAAGAAGAATGGAATCCCCAAGTTCTTCAAAAAGTCGTGAATCTCCGAGGGCTTCAAGACGTCAACATTCTCCAAGATCTCCAAGCCCCTTGCAGGACATTTCGCTGGATGTTCAGAAAATTTCTTCAGATTGTTCCTCAAAAGATCTCAGCATCTCCTCCGACTCATCAGATGGGGATCAGAGGCAGAATAAAAAAAGGCAAAGAAACATCCAAAATCCAAAAAAGTTTCTGCAGCTCCACAAAGAGGTGAGATAAATAAATAAATAAAAAATAATAAAAATAATTCATTTAAATCCTAAGGGTAAAATTTAGTTCTTTAAAATCATCATTTTTGAACGAATACAATGTTTCCCTTAGTTTTTTTTTTATAGCTTAGCAGGACCTGATCATTCCTAAAAATATAGACCAATATAATACTGGTCTATAAATGTTATTAGTCATTATTGCAGTTAAACTGTTATGAGATATATTTTAGGAATACTTACAACATTTGCCACATGAAACTAAAGTTATCAGATTTTAGAGGAGAAAGGTTACTTTTTGAATGTTACAAAAGACTGTTTCAATAATCTAACAATAAGTAAATGCCCTGCATTACAGAACAAAGTACAATAAAGATCCTTTTCATATTTATTTTTATTTTCATAAGCAAGCAAAATATCTTTTAGTGATGATAAATGACATATCTAGCAAAACAAACCTATATTCTTTTTATTTAACTTCATTATAATTTCCTCATACACAGCTTTTAGCTTGTATTTTTTGTACAATTTTCAGAACTTATAAATCACAGCACAAACATTTATTTTACTCATGATTACAGTTTGAGCTAAGCCATTTATTATCCAAAAAAAACATGTTTATGCCAATAAACGAAACTTCTCAAATGTACCTGGTCAAAAGATCACCCCTATACTTAATATTGATGAATGCCCTTTCAACACACTACAGCATTTCTATTTTTGAATGTGTGTTTCACTGTAACATTTAGTTTTTAAGTGTGTTTTTTTTGCATTTCAGCACAACATACGATGCAAATTATTCACCGGTACAGGAAGATTCTGTGGGTCTATAAAAGAGGAGGAACAGTGGGTGCTGCTTTCAGGCGGTGCTGTGTTGACTGCATTACTGTGGCCTCCACCTCTGCAGTAGCAGAACTCTATATTGCTGCTCCAGCACAATACACATAATTGGAGAAAAATGTACCGAAAAAACTTCTTTTTGCAGCATAGTGTGCAGAGATCATTGCCTCAAATCCTGGGATACAAAATGAGATCCAGTCTCTGAAGTGTAGTGGCAAGTTGCTGCCTATTAAGACAAGACAAGAGAAATGAATACATGTAATATGTCTTTCTTGTCTTGATCGTATTTGTGTTTATTCATCAGTTTAAACAAGTAATTCTCTGTAGTGGTCAAGTGAGCTGTTGCCATGTTAATAAAACTCAGTATAGTATTAATATACTCAGTATGGTATTAATATGAAAACTAGTCAAAATAAGATGTATGCCACAATTACGGTTCATAATTTTTAAGCATAAGAAAAGCATTAGAAGAGCTCACTCCAATCACTCTGATTCATTTTCCCCACTCACTGCTGACATTTAGAGCGCTGTGATGTCTGCAGAAGCTCTATTGCAGAGAACATGTGTGGTGTGAGTGTTGTGAGGAGCCAGCAGAGGGCCCTGTTTACCTTTAAATCAGCCCTGAGTTTATGTCACATTACACTGCAGCTGCTTTACTAATCATTTAAAAATAACAATACAACTACAAACCAAAAGAACACATTAGTAAACCATCACAACCTAAAACAAAGATAAAGTGCTACAGGGCTAAAGTGTTAAAAGCTTTTTTTTTTTTTTTAATTTGAATTCAGAGCTTAGATTAAGGGCCTTTTCTTACATGCATTCAATAAATGTGAGTGTTTAGCAAAATAGTCTAAACAATAAAATGCACAAACTGACATCAACACTAATAACAGAGCAACGGTGTGGTGTTTAACTGGAAGAATAAGGATGTTGACTTTTAGGCTTCTGTGGTGAGAAAGAGAGAGAATAATAGAGGGAGAGAGAGAAAGGAAAGGGGGGGGCAGGAGAGAGACAAGGGGGAGAGAAAGAGAGGGGGAGAGAGAGAATAAGAGGGAACAAATAAAAGAGAATAATAGAGAGAGGGAAAAGGGTGACAGAGAGAAAAAAAGAAAGGGTTGGAGAAAGAGGGGGTGAGAGAGAGTGGGAGAAACAAAGAGAGAGATAGAGAAATGAAGGGAATGACCGTGAGAGAAAGAGAGAGGAGGAGAGAGAAAGAGGGAGAGTGGTAAAAGAGGGAGAGAATAAGAGACATACAGAGAAAAAAGACAGAGAGAGACAGAATAATAGAGAGAGGGAGAGAGACAGAGAGAATAGAGAGAGAGAATAAGGAGTGACAGAGAGGGAAAGGGGGCAGAGAGAGGGTGTGAGAGAGAGGAAGAGGGAGAGAATTATAAAGATAGAGAGGAGAGAGAAGGGGGGGGGGGGAGAGAAAGAGGAGAAAGAGAGGGAGTGGGAGAGAGACAGAAAGAGACAGGGAGAGAGAGAGAATAATAGAGAGAGAGGGAAAAGGGGGGTGACAGAGAGAAAGGAGAAAGAAAGAGAGAGTTTGAGAGAGACAGATAGAAAGTGAGACGGGGAGGGAGAGAAAGAGTGAGAGAGAACAAACAAACAAACAGCAGGACCTATCCAGATTTGTCCATAGATCCGCGCTGCCAACAAACCAACGTGCACTCTCTTTGTAGATTAGACTAATCACTGTGACCCAGGAGCGGACGCAGGACAAACTGTCGCTACGGTAACCACACCACCACGTTAGATAAACAAACAAAAAAACACGCTCTGATCCTGTTTGTTCAATCTGCTGATGAGCTGATGCCTGTCTGTCTTGTGATGATCTGACCCGACCATAAACGATCTCAAACAGGAACGTTTTAATCCTAAAGGTAGAGACTGTGACTTTGATGTAAGAAGGGGACATGTCACTTGCAGAGGTAGAAGTTAGAAGCAGGATTTTAAACTTGACTCTAAGCTCAAAAGGTTGGCAGTGAAGATGGTTTAACACTGGAGAACACATCCTCGTCGTGTGCGCTAAAATAGTGCCAAAACTGACTTAATCACTTTTTTAGTTTTTACATAAAGTCTATTTTTAGACATAAAAACACTTTTGGTCCACCTCTGGCTAAGTAATAATATCTAGTATTTGCTGGACAAAGATGAGATTTAGACTGGATTTGATTGTGATGGATTTTCACACTGTAGTCTTGCTCGTACCTGACAGTTTCGGCGGCAGGACTTCCGCCTTCGTCAGAGGTGACGTCCGATGTTGTGACGTGTGTCTCTTAAAGGATGTTCCGAGGCGTGGCCAATTTGACAGATCTGTCCAACTGGCCACGCCTGCCCCCGCCTGGTGGTCTCTGGAGAAGTGAATCCCATGTGTGAGCTAGATTGAAAGCTCCTTCGTCTCTGTTGATGGTCCGTGTGCTCCGCTTCCTGATCTCAATAGCCTCTCGTATCCATCTTTTGTATTTTTGTACAAAAATACAAAAATTTTTTTTGTACAAAAATGTATTTTGTACAAAAATAAAAAAGATGGATACGAGAGGCTATTGAGATCAGGAAGCGGAGCACACGGACCATCAACAGAGACGAAGGAGCTTTCAATCTAGCTCACACATGGGATTCACTTCTCCAGAGACCACCAGGCGGGGGCAGGCGTGGCCAGTTGGACAGATCTGTCAAATTGGCCACGCCTCGGAACATCCTTTAAGAGACACACGTCACAACATCGGACGTCACCTCTGACGAAGGCGGAAGTCCTGCCACCGAAACTGTCAGGTACGAGCTTATAGCTTATTACAACTGTCTTATCAGAGAAAAAACATACGATTGTAATCAAAGTTAGACAGAATGAATTTACCAAGTGTAGTCTTGCACTTGCATTCAGGCTCTCTCACACCTACATATATATATAGTGTCCCCATATGCACATTTTTACATAAGTACAAGGAGACAAGACTTAGGCATCCCCCAAAACAAAAAAAAATATTTTAGGTGAGAAAAAAATACAGCAGGATTGGGAAAGACATTTGTAGGTTCAAATGCACAAATGCATGTTTGTGTTGCATTCAAGGAAAATAGGACAATGCCACTAAAAATGAAAAAGCTTAAAAATCTAACCCCTTATTTCTAATATCACATTTTAAAACAAATCCATTGTGTTAAAAAAGTGTGTTTATAATAAAAGTCAATGGGACAAAAATGTACCCTAGGATCACGGGTGTGAGCATTTGAATTATAGGCTTATAAAATTACTTGACACACAAAATAACCATAGAATATGAAAGAACGTCAAAAAACACACAACCTGGCCAAGTTTCATGAGATTTTACACAACACAGCCAAAGTTATTGAAAAAAGAAAAGTTGCGATGTACAAAAATGCACCCAGTGGGGTAGGAGGGTTAAAGTTTGCATAAAATGCTCGCAAATAACATGATTTTTTTTTTTTCTTTGCCTCCACAATTTAGCACCTGGCTTGATGAATAATGTGATAAAAACAGCTACACCAACCACTTTTCTACAGATACAACATGAGCAGCCCCTTCACATGTGTTTGCTATTGGTGAGCAAAATGAACAGAGATGTTTCACATTTTAGCAGATCAAGGTTAACATCTGAGCATGTTCTTTGGGAGCACAACTGCAGATAATCACAAGGGCAGTTTATACGACAGTGAGTTTTTATGAATTCAAGACATTTCTACATCAGATATTTCACTCTGAAAATGTCTCTTTAAACTAAAACAAAGTCTCACAATGTTAAGCCAACAGTGTCCAGCATTTCTTACCTGCGTGTTGCAGAGGAGGAGACATAAAACTATTGGAATTTGTGTGTTCAGAAGAAAAGAAAGATTGAAGCACTTTACAAAAAGTTTTATTCGACTGTGTTTGTTTCAGGTGATCTTCTTTCTTTGTGCACTGGTCCATGTCGCTTCCTTCGCCATTTTCTGGATATGAATAAACCTGCCTGTGTACTACAGGCTGCGTGGGGTTAAGGTAAGATCATGTGGCGTAGCCTCACCAGTGCCGCATAGTGGTCTAGTGGCAGCGGCTTGGATCCAGTGCCCGAGCACAAGTACACCACCTCCTGATGCGGCAGAAGAACTACTCCAGTTGTAGTCTATCTGCGTTTCCATGTAAAGGTAACCTGGCTCAGTCCAGATGGATCTGTGTTGAACTCCTAGTTTTCACTATATCCATCTGGGACTTGACTCGCTGAAAGTGTTCGAGAAAAGGCGGGGCGTTTAGCGAAATACTTTGAGCTGATTGGGTGTGGGGCCTACCTTACAAGTACACGTCACACATATGGCTCTTCTTTCAAAAAGAAATGATTCTGTATTTCTGCTAAAAACGCCTCAAAAGCAGCAGAAACACGTACATCCACGAGAGCCGCCATCTTTGTTTAGCTTGATGTGACTCGGCAGCTGCATCGCTGGTTCGTACTCCCAATACCCGTACCAATCGGGCAACTGGAAGGCCAGATGATTTATCTAGTCTAGTGTTTGTGAATCCACAAATATCGCGAGATAAACCATCTGGCCTTCTAGGTTAATGTAAAGGTAGATTAGCTCGACACAACACCATATAAACTGTGAGCACAAAACGTTCAGACTGAGATAGTTTTCTGAGGAATGTTGTCTTATAAACTAGGCCTCAGTGTGTGAAGAACGACGGGATAAACTAGGAAGTCTGTACTGGTTTAGAGATTAGGGTGGTCTGAGATATAAAGGTGGAGCCTTTTACATTTAGACCGAGCAGAAACTGCAAAACGATGAGTCTTTTTTGAACGAGTCGGCAACATGCCATATGTTTTGGGTGAAAATCAAATTTGGAAAATAGAGAAGGGCACTTGTAACTGAAAGCCGTTAGCCATAACATTAGCTTACCTTATTTTGTGCTGTAAAGTTGAACTATCCAGTTTGTTTGATGTTTAATGTGGGATCCAAGTTAAATAAAACTTAAACAAAACTAAAAAAGTTCATTTTTATTAGACTTTTGACCTTTTTTTTCCCCTCGAAGCAACACAGTCACGTGACCCTCGTCAGCTGAGAGTAGGGTGACCAGACGTCCGAAAAATTCGGGACAGTCCCAAAATTCACGCATGTGTCCCGAATCCCGAATCCTGTCCCACGTGTCCCGAATTTCATCCTAGCCCCGACTGACACCTCGCAGAGTTTGACCTGCACGTCATTACGCCAGGCTGCACGTCCACATTACGCCCCAAACACTGTATGAGAGGCTGTAGTGCTGCCGGAGTCTTTAAAATGCATCAATACAGACCTATTTTCTGTGCAATTTGATTGAAAACCGCTTCTCCTCGGGGCGCGCGGCTGCTCGGCACTTAGGCAAAAGTTAGTCATATATGTTTGCCGTTCCGCCCCCAAATCCTCGTGCGGTGCAGTGTGTTTGGCCCCTGGAGCCTGGCTCCTGCCTGCGCGAGGCATTTTGCTTGCGCTCCTTCCGCGCACAGTTGACTTCCCACTTCGCCTTGGACTCTCTCGACAGAAACTAAAGTCATACACTCGTTTTGCGTGATTTCTAAAAGTAGCCTGCTTAACAGAAATGTGTTTCGCGGTAATTTTCTGATTGAATCTGCAGATCTATTAGTTCATCAGGTGTTTTTTGGTTTATTCAGCCAATATGAGACGGATTGACACGAATTAAAGACTGTTCAATGCTTCCTAGTGTGAGGAACATTATTCTTTTGAATGTTATAAGGTTTTTGTTTCTGCGCTATGTGCTGCGAATGATGCAAGCATCTAGACTTGTCTCTCTGAGCGCTGATTTATAAAAAATAAATCAGCGTCCCGAATTTTGAACAATCTCATCTGGTCACCCTAGCTGAGAGTAGTGCGCTTCATGTCTGAAAGACCAGTCACTGAACAGGGCAGAACTGTGGATTGAAGACTGATGAGATGTTGTATAATATGAATGTAATATGATTCAGTATTTATTTTAGTTATGCTAATATCTACCATGTGACAATCCATGTATTACTTGTCTATGTTTTTGTCACAGTTTTCACTCTTCTTTCATTAAAGCTACAAAATACTACACTGACTTGTCTGTTTGTCTTGAATGCAGTTTAGCGTTGTGTTTAGTCACTTTGGTGAGAATGTCGTGTGAATATTCTGTCTTTCCTGGAAATCTACTTTCACAGATTTAAAGTTTTGTTTTTCTATTGTGAAAAGTACGTTATATTGATGTTATGAGGGCTACAGATGGAAATGAGCTTTGTGCTAATTCTGGCATATGTACATGATGTTGTTGTGTTCAACAACTACATTGTTTACATATGAACAGTCCTCTTCAAATCAATCTATTAATCATGATGCACAGGACCGTGGGGTATATTCTAATGCAACAGTGCACCGGAGGGACAGGACACGTAGGACACAAAGTCCAAAACACTAATGGAATTTCATAGTGTAGTATGTGTGTGGTCTTAAGACTGGCCTCAAGACTGTTTTTAAAGGTCTTGGTCTTGTCTCAGACTCAAGCACATTTAGACTTGGTCTTGTTTAAATGTCAAGGATATTTGGTTCGGTCTTATCTTGGACTCGATCATGTCTTGGACATCGAGACCACATTTCATCACCACCACACTCTGCTAAACTTGCAGCAGGAGCGAGGTGACCAGTTCCAGGCACAGTTTGCAATAAGCACTGCACAATAAGATCATGTAAACCTTCTAGTCTAGTCTTGTCTCAGTCTTGACCCTCACTGGTCTTGGTCGACTGACGACTGACAAAAGTCAAAGTCCCACTGAAAGTCCTTTACTTTAGTAAAAGTATAAAAGTAAACATGGGTAAATTTACTTAACTCTTTCCCTGCCAATGACGGAAATTTCCGTCATAAGCTTTATTTGGCGATAGAGCGCTCTGATGTACGTGTTGAATTCATCAGCATTAAAATAGCATGATGCAGTTTCATATATTCACCACCAGAGTGCAGTATCGCATTAGCACAAGAGCGCAGTGGAAGTCAGAGGACCGGAACTCACGTGTTCTATTTACATTACGGAGCGCCGTCTGCTGTGTTTACGTGATCATCCGACTCTAAAGGATTTACTAAAAACATAGTTGAGTAAGTTTAGAGCAGATATTTGATCTTTAAAATGAAGAAAAGACGATCCTACAGGACTAGGAGTCTGAGGAGAACGACATATGCAGCGAGTCTCGAGGACAAAAACTAAACTTTCTCCTCTGTGAGCGATCCAAAAGTGTCAGAGTAAGTCAAACTACCTTATTTATTCATGTTTGGGGGGTTAAATATAATGTTTCCCCCGTGAAAGAGGCTGAATCTATAGAATCTGTATCAGAAAGTAAAGTTGCCTCCTCGTCTGTAACACAGCCTTTGTTGGTTTAAAGATGAAAAAGACACTCGTCTTCATTGTTTTAATCACGTGAAGCTTGTATTTTTATCCTAAAAACATTATTTAATTGTGGTAGTTCATTTTCTTTCACCAAAAAGTAGTGCAGACAAAAATAACACTGACATGAAGTTTGATTTAGAAAAAGGACGTTATCTCAGAAGTTTCTTGTCAAACGCTGAAATCTAATGAAAACAAGGAATTTCAAATGCCTATAAAAAGAGAACGGAATAATGTAGAATAACAATTCTTTTTTTAAATGAAAGTAGACACTTGTAGGTCTCATTTGGTGTATAACGTCATGATTCTAGTTGCACAAGGTTTTTGGTGGAGCTATGAATATTGCTTAAAATTAGCAAAAAGTCCTGGCAGGGAAGGGGGGTCAAAGTCAGAATAGGGCTGGCAGTGAAAGAGTTAAGTAAAAACAAGTACAATCAGACTGCTAAAGGTTATTATCTAGTCTCAGTTAAATAAGACATTTTGGCAGCTTATTCCACTTGTTTCAAGACATTTCTGACTCTTTACAAGATATTTGAGCTTGGCTCAAATTTGCCAGTGAGGTGAGTAAAAATATCTTAATTTTACTCAAGTAAAACCAGCTTAAAGGTTGTATGGAGGATTTTTCAAATCCAACAACTGTTTGCTGTTTTTCAAATGATGCACTTGTGTGTCCCCTTCCAGGGCCACGCCCTTCACTGTAACTGGGCCAATGAGTTACTTAGGAACAGGTTACCAGGCCAATAGATGACGAGGTACCTTGTTTTCTATTGGTCAACGTTTTACTGGCCTCATCATCTTCACAGTTTATATATATTGTTAGAGTTGGGAATCAAATAATTAATCGCAAATCTGAAAAAAAATTATTGTGATTAATCGCGATTAATTTTTGATTTTCGCATATCCTTGTTAAACGCAATTATTCACATTTTTTCCCTTCGTTTTGATGTTTAAATGGTTAATTTAGACATTTTGAATGAGTCCTATTCATATGAGCCCTTTGTTTTAAACAAGTCCATCTACAATAAGTTTAAACAGGTCTAACATTTCATACTGAAGCCTTTTGGATTGATTTAGGTTTTTAATTTTGGATTGATTTAGGTAATAAATTTTTTAAAACTACACCAAAATAATATATATTGAAAATAATACACAGGTCCTTTAATGAAGTCCTGCTCCTTTAGGTGACAGTAGCTCTTTCACCTGAACAAGCTCATTTATGAATGAGAGATCATTCAGATACAAACAAACTGACAACAGCGTGGCAACAGGAAATAGAAGAACGCAAAAGGAAAGAGCGCAGGAGAATGTTGTACGGGATGGCCGGGAGACCCGATCCGCCGGTACGACCCGGGAGATGCAGCGATGGTGTCTCAAAACGACACGTACTACCACACGTTACGCAAGCACACGTACAGAAGGAAAGAATATTCCGAAGGCCTCGTCCTTACGTGGTCTGACGCTGAGATGTGCGCAGTTGCGCATGAGGAGCGAGTAAAAATAATTGATGTTTCAATTTATTTTGACGCAATTATTTGGTGACTTCACCAAAGTCCCAAAATTTCGTAATAGTCAAGTAAAGTACAGATAATGAAGAAAACTACTTAAGTACAATACTTAAGTAAAAAATACTTAGTTACTTGCCATTGCTGGACAACAGCCCTGCTGATGGTGATGAAGATTTACTCTAAAAGCCTGAAAGTGCAGCAGTGAAAAGCTGGAGACTCACATAGAAGCAGAAGGACAAAGCAATAAAAACAAGGTCATTTCAGACTTTAGCTCTTCACCAGAACACATATTCATTAAGTCTTTTGAACCTGGTCAGTTCAGACTCACAATAAACAGAACAGACATTTAACTTAAACATACAATCTATAAAATCACCCGCAGAGAACAAAGTACGGCATTTCCATATTATTCTTAACAGTCCACGCTTCCATGTTTGAGAATGAGCCTTATAAATGTTAAATGCAAATGTACGTGTCTGATCTGAAGAGCTCGATGGAGATATAGGGCCAAGAAAACGTGTGTACCTCCAGAGAAAAGTCATTTAAATAGAAAAGGATAGTCTTGCGGTTTGCATTTCAATAGGTAATAGTAATGTGTGACCAGAGGCAGACGTGACCTTCCACTGTACTTGACAGTGATTGGATGTATGTGGCCCAAAGAGGCTGCTCCGAAGGCTTGACTGTGCCGGCGCTAACAGGAGACAGGCAAATCACCCTCGGCTATAATAGATACAAAGCTGTCATTCACTGCATCTGGAACATGGTGGTGCCATGACAACCAGCCAAGCATTAGCTCTCCACCAGAACACTGTCTTACTAACTTTTCTAACTGTTTGACAGGAATACGCTTAAGGCTGAGACACGGCAAGTGAATGTAGGAAAAAATGTTAATGCACAACTGCCAATGTGAAAATGTGCTGAAGTTTAGTCACATAAATGTCATGATTCAAAAGCATTTCATGTGGAAAAGTGGTTAAAATTGCACATAACAAGGGCAGCAATTTGCATCTGAAAAACTGGAAAGAGTCAGTATTAAAAGTGGGGTTTATGGATTTTATTAAACAAAGCGATGTCAGGCTCTCTGATGCATGTGCTGACAGTCAAGTCTATGATGCAGTTTGACAGATTCACATAAAGAAATCTTGAAGAAACATACTTTCAAAGACTGTTCACCGACATTTTTATTAAATATCTTAATAAAAATGTTTGTATTTGTTTTTGATCTTTAAAGGTTGTATGGAGGATTTTCAAAAATGGTTTGTTATCAGTCTTGGTCAAAAACAGTTGCATAGATTTGTAACAGCCTTGTACTTATGCTAAACAAAAAAAGAATAATAAAAATATATAAAGTGTGGACATGATGAGGCCAGTAAAACGTTGACCAATAGATAACGAGGTACCTCGTTATCTATTGGCCTGTGAACCTGTCAAGCAAACCCTCAGTGTTCCTAAGTAACTCATTGGCCCAGTTAGCAGTGAAGGGTGTGGCCCTGGGAGGAGAAAACACATGTGCATCATTTGAAAAACAGCAAACAGTTGTTGGATTTGAAAAATCCTCCATACAACCTTTAAAAGACTATTATCTTTACTCCATATAAGTTGACACTCAGGATCCTCAAGAATGGACCAGTTCTCTGGTCAGTGTAAAATCTAATCAAAACTAAACAAATATATAATATAATTGAAATATAGTTTTTTTGATGTGAGTCAGAAGCCTTTACCTCTATAACCAGTACTGTCAAACAATCCATCAGTACATGTCTTAATGTGCCTCATACTGACATTGAAAATATGCTTAAAAGAACAATTTAGGTTATGTGTGTTTCAGCACATTCAAACACGCATAAAAAACACATTTTTAAAACACTTTATAAGATCCGGCAATGCTGGTGTGGGCCAGATCCGGCCTGGCACATGTGGGCCACACCTGCACAGCCGGATCTGGCCCACCTTTGGCTCACATGCCACTTGCCGTACCGGATGTCAGCCACCTGTGCCGGACTGTAGCCGGATCTGGCCCACATTGCTCTGCTATGGGGGATTCCTACATAGCGTATTTTCCGGATTATATGTCGCTTCGGAGTATATATCACAGAAGCTCCTAAAAATGCAGATTTTAGACAAAAAATACGTAAATAAGTTACACTTTTTTGGGGAAATTAATTTGAGAAAATCCAGCATCATAAACATTTGAGCTGTTTAATGACACTGAGATTACACAGAGGCCAAAAACCGACTGACATTAGGCAAAACTACAAGATGCAGATCAAAATATGATTCATATCTGCATTATTTGCAGATGTATTATCACTAAATCATCTGCAATAAGCATTGTGTTCATTTGACTTTCAACAATCGCAATGCCTATTTTGCCCAAACTCCATTTCCGTCTCTCTGTGCATAAAGAGCAGTCCTTCATTCATTCCAAAGTTATTCCCCGCTCTGCTTCTGCCGTAGATCTGCGAGTGCTCCGTGTGAAATAAGGAAATCACCAGACAAACATCAGTGTTTGTCTTTCAAGCATTCATGGTCAAAATAACTACTCCTCTTGAAATCAGACTGAATCAACTCTGTCTGTCCTGTTATATTTGTTGAATGAAGCAGTGCAGTTTATGCCTCTAGGTCTGCAGTTTTGTAAACGTTATCTCCAGGTCTACAGTTTTATAAATGTTAGCAGTTGTAATGCTCCCTTCTCTGTTTTACTGGACTGAGCGTTTTTCATTTCGCCATACAACGGAAGAGGGATGGCTTGAGTTTGGCGCGCAGGGACTGACGAATGGGTGAGTTGAAAGAGGGACGGACATGCATGTACAGTATAATGTATCAAGGGTGTTATTGTGGGCAGGACCGGTGATGATGACCTGTACGGTATTTTTCAAGGGATTGCAATGAAAAATATGGTTAGGGCAACCCAACGTGATATGTTTACTTTTACCTGAGTATACCTTTAGTGTTGATTCTCTACACAATGTGGCTTGTTCTTCCATCACAACAAAAGCAAATATCAAGTGTTCGGATTGACTTCCTGCGTCACACACTTTTGTTATGACCTGAGTGTTTGCTTGTGCTTCATTGATGCAATTATGTCTGTCATTTCTTTTCCGTCAGAGCCTCCCACACTGTCACACACACACACAGGCATGAGTCATAACACAGGTTCACTTACTTGTTTACCCAAGGCCAGCAGCACAAGAGCCGCATCTGCATTAGCCTCTCAGCGCGGTTCACTTTGGAGCATCCTGGGCTGCCTGTGTTTGCGGCGGAGTGGTTTCTGTTGCAGATTCGTGGAAGGTTTTTCTACTCGAGGAATGGATGTCATTCAAATATTGCAAATGCTTTTTGAACAAATACACCAGACTTTTTCATGATGTGGAGCTGAGTGAGTCACACAAAGAGCTTTAGAAGTTCTGCTCAGGGCTGCTCGTGTCATCACAATCAGATCAACCACATTGTCAGGATACTGTGCACACGAAAAGAAAGGTCTCACGTTCTTGGGAATGTTCATAAAGGTGAGGTGTTGGTGCTGAAGAAATGAATGGAACTGCTTTTTCAAATCGCTCGAGTCGTTTTGGTGTGAATTCACCTCCCTAACACCGGGCTCACACTGCCTCCAGAACCTGATCCGGATCGCATGGGTCCGGTGGACAGTCACAGAGTATCGACTTATGCATGCGTATGTATGGACTGTGCCTGCAAGACCATAGTGACCTTAGTGAGTCTATTGCTGGGTTTCAGAAGACGTCACGGAACACAGCGCGAAATGCAATTGGGGCAGGAAGTTAACGGAGCCGCGGAATCCTATGTATTTTCCCATAGACGTTAGCATTAGCCCGAAATAAATTAAAGTTAAGAATATTTCTGAGAGTGTCAGCTGGTACAAACCCACCGACCACATTTAGGAGGTAAGAGCATCGCTAAAAGACATTTTTGAGTTTAGAAACGTTGTAAGATTTTTTAAATAGTTAATAAATAGCCGCGTTTAGAACTGCGTTTCACCATATAGCGTGTAATACGTAGTGTAACAGTATTTTACTGTCTGTTGTGGAGTGTTACTGAAGTGGGAAAGTCGTGAATGTAAGAAGACTCAACAAGAAAGTGGTAGTGCTTCAGATCCACAGTTTATGTTTAGTTAGAATCATACAGATCTGCCTCAAAACAGCCATTTAACTGTATGTGACCTTATCACAGCGGTATTACTACGCCACAAAATAGTTCCTCACAACAATTATCACTCTTTTAAGAAGGCATAGTCCAGATTAATAAACAAAAATAGGGCTCCTTATATATATGTACTGTCTATGTCAGTGGTTCTCAAACTTTTTTTCAGGCGACCCACTATTTCTCGGCACCAACCTCATGCGACCCAACCACCCCCCACCCCCACCCCAACTAACGCGCTCTTGTCACATTATGGAAAGACGCGACATTTATTTATTTATTTTATTTATTGTTTTAAGAATAAAACAGCAACTGTTTCCAACAAATCACGTTCAAAACAAACAATGTAACAGTTTTGTTTTTCATTAAATGTCAAATCAGTACAAAAAAAAAAATGAAATTCAGATATTCTCTGTGTTATTCATACATTTAATGAGACATATGGGCCTGTCTTGTTTTGACCAGTGCGTCCCAATCTGGTGTCAACGTGGAAAGTGCCACGCGCATATCTGGTGCTGCGTCCAGTTTATTTCTGTATTTAGTCTTTATTTTAGTGAGGGCTGAGAAGCCTAGCTCACATTTATATGTGGTGGTAAACGGGAGAAGAAGCAACACGCTTCTTTTACTTAGTGTTGGAAACTCCGACGAGACGCTTATCCAGAAACAAGACAGTGTTGTGCGCGCGTATCGTTGCTTGAGTGTTTGGTCACTGGTCAGCTGCAACAACTCCGCTTCTTCATCAGGAGTGAGCCCCAGTGCCAATAGCGACTCAGGACTTTCAAACTCAAAAGGATTTTGTATCCAGCGTTTTGCATTTAACGTTTCTCGTCTCTCTTGCGGATAATACCTCTCAAAGTTGGCTGTTAGAGCAGCGAGGTGCGCTTGAATGGCTTTATTGAGTTGCATCACCTCTCTTAACGCGACATTGTGTTCTTCAATGTGTTTTAACATGGTGGGAAACATGTAGTAACTGGGATTGGGCTGCTTAAGTCTCGCAAGCCACAGTTGCAGTGACTTTTGGAAAGCATAAACGTGTCTCCAGTTGTTAAAGAGGTCATCATGTTGTCCCTGTAGTTTTACGTTGAGGTCATTAAGAGATGAAAAAATATCTGACAAATACGCTACCGTGAGAGTCCAGCTATCAGTGAATAAATCAGCCAGAGGAGAGTTCTTCTCGAGGAGAAAAGAATGAATCTCATGTATCAGTTCATAAACTCTGCTGAGCACCTTACCCTTTGAAAGCCATCGGACTTGTGTATGAAACAGCAGGTGGGTGTGCTCTGCCCCCATGTCCACACACAGCTCGTGAAAAAGGCGACTATTGAGTGCGCTACTTTTGATATGGTTAACAACGCGTATTACTTCTGTCATAGTGTTCTGGAGATCACAGGGCATACCTTTACACGCCAAAGCTTGTCTATGGATAAAGCAGTGATTCCACGTGATGTCTTCTCCAGCTGCGTCTTGAATTCTTTTTACAACGCCACTGTTTTTCCCAGTCATATTGGCTGCCCCGTCTGTTGTAATGCCTTTGCATTTGTGCCAATCCAGTCCAGACTTGGTAATGTAACTATCCAACACGGTGAATATCTGTTCCCCGGTAGTTCCCGTGGGGATGTCAAGGCAGCATAAAAGGTCCTCCACAAAATCACTTTGCCACATATACCTCACATACACTAATAACGTGGCGCAGTCAGACACGTCTGTGCTTTCGTCAAGCTGAAGTGAGAAATGATCTGCAAGTTTAAGTCTGGATACAAGTTTATGCTCAAGATTGTCTGAAATATCATGAATTCTTCTGGACACAGTGCTATTGCTCAGTGGTATACATGCCAACTTGTCCGCTGATTTCTTGTCTAAAACGGTGTTTACCATATCTAAAGCTGCAGGCAATATTAAAGTCTCAGCGATAGTATGTGGATGCTTTTCTTTTGCCACACGATAGGAAACCAAATAAGAGGACAGGAGGACTTTTTCATTCAGTGTCACACTTTTTTGGAGTGCCTTTGCTGACAACGATAGTTCGCCTGCTTTCCTTTTGAAAAAGTCAAGTGGTTTATTTGCCAACTCAGGATGTTGTTTTCCAAATGTCGTTTTAGTTTTACTGGCTTTAAGCTCTCGTTTGCAAGGGTCTCGTTACATATTACACACATTGGGCGAGCTTCTTGTGTTTTACTGCTGTTCACAAAGCCGTATTGCAAATAATAGTCTTTATATGTCCTGACGAATTTCTTTTTGGCAGCCCCTCCTGCGCTGCTCTCGGTGCAAATGCAGTAGTGTCATCAGTGGGCTCCTCCCGCCGCGGGGCTTTGCTAGCTCCTCCCGGGTCGGCTGGCCGCTTTTTCTTGCTCACCTCTTCAGACTGCTGTTCACCTTCAAGCACTTGCAGATCTTCTTGGTCCGTGCAGCTATTAGGCGTATTGTGATCTGGTGGCCTTGGATTCTTTCTTATTAGCCACGCATCCATTGTTAACGGCAAAAGTATTTTTGTAAATAACTTGACCTTTTCACCTCACTCTCTGGTCTAATGCGGCGGCCTCCAGCGAGTACAAGTGAAAGCGCGCACCCTTGTGTAACAAAGATGCAACTACAAGTACAGTGCATTTTAACATTGAGTGTATAACAAATTCCCCGCGACCCAAGGAAAATCCCACGCGACCCACCTTTGGGTCGCGACCCTAAGCTTGAGAACCAATGGTCTATGTGTTTCACTCACTGTTCCATTTAAAATGCCCTAATTCTGTGGCTCTATGGTTGTGCTAACCTGTCTAATGAGAGACAGTTTTTCTGCGTTCATATTAAGCGGCTACTCACCCCAGCAAAAACGAGACAACTGACATTTAGAGCTTCCTTGGAAACAAAATAATCGTAAACTTCGAGTTATTTGAGGGCTTCATTTGGCTCAGAGTAGAAGGACATCTGCCTCATCGCAGGTAAATCCTTCAGATTGTATGAAAAGTCCGTCTTTTTCAAACTGCAGGGTCATATCCGATATGTACAGTCATTTTTTCCTGATCTTGTGTTTGTTCTAGTCCATTTAAGGCTTTGAAGTCTCTGTCGTTCACTGCGCTGTGTTTTGAATAGGAGCAAATCACTTCTTGCCCCCAATCTTGAGTTTGCGCGTCCCCGAGGTCACGTGACTGAAACCCAGCAATTGGTGTCTGCATCCTTCCTCACAGGATAATTTTAACAATGTTAAGCTCTTATTTACACAGAAAATCAGAGCTCCTCTGGCCTGCTGCTGCCTCACAGTGTTACTGGAAAACCTTGAATCCTTATATAAAAATACACTGTGTCTCAACTAATTCAAGATGATTTTACTTTGGATTCAAAGGAACAAGTACAACAGTGCTACAGCCTGCTCCTCCTTGCTCTTGGTCAAAAGAAGTGACACTTTTATCTCTCTTCCATGCTCCTCCTCTTCCTTTTCTTCATTCGGATGGGTAAATGTTGATTGACAAGTCTTTCAGCTCCAAGCCATATTAGTTCAGTGGTGGTGGTCCCTGGTTTCCATGGGAACAGTCTCAAGATAGTCACACCTGTTGACTTGTTCTGCAACAGCAGTTCTCTCTGGAATGTGCTTCTCTTCTTCAAAAACATGCTTCCAATAGTTTAAAGGAGCCCTATGTAAGATTTTGATGTCAGATTTCATAAACATGACCTATATGTGCCCAAAGGTACAAGGTCAACATGTCCAAATATACTATTATTTTTACTGAAAGTCAATGTAATTCTGAGTTATTCTTAATTAAAAAAACAATGGACATGATGTCCCTTTGTTGATGTTTACATTTATTATCCAATCAGAAAGCAGAATAAGCCTCACATGACTCTCTCATTTGGGTTGCCAGTTTGGTTTTTTAGAAGCTGAAGTTAATATTGAATCAGTAATCAGTAGCTTCCTATCTTCAATGTATGAGCCATTTCACAATCTGGCAACCCATGTTCATTTGTGATTGTTATACCTTTCTAAAACCACTAGTTGTGGATATTACATACGGTTCCTTTAACCCAGTTACAAACTTGTAAAAATGCACTTTAGACACACATTTGGACAATTCAAATGATCAACAACACACCAAACACACAGGCTGCACCGAAAGTTCAGATTTGGCCTACAAAAAAAAGACACATTTTCCTTTAAATGTCTTTTGTGTGACTAGTAAAATGTTAAGAAATTAATGTTCAGTTTAATATTTAAAACATGGAGTAGTTTTGAACAGTATTGTAACAACTTATCTGACAGAAAACCCAGCTCGGTCTACCAGGAGATCAAGATCAGAAAAGTTTATTTTGCCATTGTCAGTGGACGACACAAAATACACAAACTAAGATCTTGCTTCAATACTAATGCAACATAAAACACTGATGATGATATTCTGTCAGTGCAGAGAGAAGAAGTTTACATGAGTAAGAAAGTGACAGGCGTAAAGTGACAATGTGATAAGTGCAAGCATGTGATTCTTTGTGGTTTGTCAATTTATAAACGTTAAAAAAGAACGTTGAACGAAGTTGTGTTATTAACTCTTTCTCTGCCAATCACGAAATCCGTCATTGCACGGCCAACCTCTGCCTGACACAGACCTACATTTCTGTCATAGACCTTTTATTTTCTGCGGAGATGTCAAGCTCATTGAGGCTGACTTTGTCTACAGTGAAACACGTGATGCAGTTTCACAGATTCACCAGCAGAGGGGTGTGTAGTTTGAGCACAAAGACCCAGAGGAAGTCACATGACCAGGAAATACATGTGTCTTTTATTGTCATTCCAGGTCAACTGTGTTTAAGTGATCAGCTGCTTCTGGAGGACGACTTTCTTTTCAAACAGATTACAAACAAAACATGTTGGACTAAAAACATAGTTGAGTAAGTTTAGAGCAGATATATGATGTTTAAACTGAAGAAAAATGTTTCTTTGGTTGATTTCTTATGTTTGATTTAAGAATGTTTTACATTTTCTGAATCAGGAGACGTTCAATTACAAGAAGGCAACAAGGCAATTGAAAATTAAAAAATATATATATATATATATATATAGTCAAGATTCTAATGATAATGTAAAAACTATATTTTTAATCTGAATTAGTGTTCAATAACTTTTGAACAGAACAAGCTCCATGACAAGAATTAGATTTATTTTTAGTTGAAACTTTACACTAATTTCCTGCTTTGAATGTGAATATTTAAAATACAGTATTTTTGAGACAATCTGTCTTTTTTAAAAGTGTGACTGTCACGTCACTTTTCGTACCGGAAGACCCGATTCGTACCGTTATCCTTATTTCTTTACATTGTTTTAATTCGTATTGAAATTAATAAACACAGACGAAACTAATCTATTAAACACAAAATTCCCTTACAGAGTTCAACAAAGCAAATGATTGTAAAATGAGATTTTTACCGTTTAAAGCGGTAAATGCCTCATTAAGCTAGTTCCAGCTGCTATCTGCTAGCTTAAAATGGTGATAAATAAATGTGCCGTTTTGGGTTTTCTATTGGCAAACTTTTGCAAGATACATTCATAAATATCAATATAAAGAAATAATATTAACTGTACACTTACAAATAATGTGTTTAAAAGACGTAATTTCGGTCTGCGCATGCGTCATTGACCTAAAAAGAACTTCCGACGAATCGGGTTACCGGTACGAAAAGTGACTTGACAGTGACAACCAACCCCGCTCTGGCTGTGCTGCTGTTCTAGATAGAATCATATGTGACAACCAACCCCAAAAAAGTGTGACAACCAACCCCGACTGGACTGTTTTACTCTCACCTCAACTTTCTTCTACATTTTTAAACTCAGCTCAGAAAAAAATAGTCCTGTCACTCTTACTCTTTGTAAAGTCAGTGGTTTTAAGCTTTCAACACAGTTTTGGAAAATAGAACATTTTTTCTCAACATCTGAAAATTTACTTTTTGTTATAAATGTTTTAATGTCGTCTCATCACAATCTTGAACAAATGTTTACAAAAATGTTTTAGTGGCTGAATTTTGGTTCATT
The DNA here is from genome assembly GCA_038363315.1 of Mugilogobius chulae. NCBI lineage: Eukaryota > Metazoa > Chordata > Actinopteri > Gobiiformes > Gobiidae > Mugilogobius > Mugilogobius chulae. The sequence continues at coordinate 13,652,674 of CM076411.1, read as the reverse complement.
TATTGAACATTTTACTCTGACTTTTTTACAAATGCACCAATCACAAGCTGAGATACAGAGATTGTGACAACCTGCCCGTGTGACAACCAACCCCGCTCTCCCCTACGACATTTCGCACATAAAGCCGAATTTTGGTTCTACCTGAGCCTGAGAATGGTGAGCGAGCAGTGTCAGAGGTCAGAGGGCGAAAGGTGCANAAACTTTTTTCAGGCGACCCACTATTTCTCGGCACCAACCTCATGCGACCCAACCACCCACCCCCCCCACCCCAACTAACGCGCTCTTGTCACATTATGGAAAGACGCGACATTTATTTATTTATTTTATTTATTGTTTTAAGAATAAAACAGCAACTGTTTCCAACAAATCACGTTCAAAACAAACAATGTAACAGTTTTGTTTTCATTAAATGTCAAATCAGTACAAAAAAAAAAATGAAATTCAGATATTCTCTGTGTTATTCATACATTTAATGAGACATATGGGCCTGTCTTGTTTTGACCAGTGCGTCCCAATCTGGTGTCAACGTGGAAAGTGCCACGCGCATATCTGGTGCTGCGTCCAGTTTATTTCTGTATTTAGTCTTTATTTTAGTGAGGGCTGAGAAGCCTAGCTCACATTTATATGTGGTGGTAAACGGGAGAAGAAGCAACACGCTTCTTTTACTTAGTGTTGGAAACTCCGACGAGACGCTTATCCAGAAACAAGACAGTGTTGTGCGCGCGTATCGTTGCTTGAGTGTTTGGTCACTGGTCAGCTGCAACAACTCCGCTTCTTCATCAGGAGTGAGCCCCAGTGCCAATAGCGACTCAGGACTTTCAAACTCAAAAGGATTTTGTATCCAGCGTTTTGCATTTAACGTTTCTCGTCTCTCTTGCGGATAATACCTCTCAAAGTTGGCTGTTAGAGCAGCGAGGTGCGCTTGAATGGCTTTATTGAGTTGCATCACCTCTCTTAACGCGACATTGTGTTCTTCAATGTGTTTTAACATGGTGGGAAACATGTAGTAACTGGGATTGGGCTGCTTAAGTCTCGCAAGCCACAGTTGCAGTGACTTTTGGAAAGCATAAACGTGTCTCCAGTTGTTAAAGAGGTCATCATGTTGTCCCTGTAGTTTTACGTTGAGGTCATTAAGAGATGAAAAAATATCTGACAAATACGCTACCGTGAGAGTCCAGCTATCAGTGAATAAATCAGCCAGAGGAGAGTTCTTCTCGAGGAGAAAAGAATGAATCTCATGTATCAGTTCATAAACTCTGCTGAGCACCTTACCCTTTGAAAGCCATCGGACTTGTGTATGAAACAGCAGGTGGGTGTGCTCTGCCCCCATGTCCACACACAGCTCGTGAAAAAGGCGACTATTGAGTGCGCTACTTTTGATATGGTTAACAACGCGTATTACTTCTGTCATAGTGTTCTGGAGATCACAGGGCATACCTTTACACGCCAAAGCTTGTCTATGGATAAAGCAGTGATTCCACGTGATGTCTTCTCCAGCTGCGCTTGAATCTTTTTACAACGCCACTGTTTTCCAGTCATATTGCTGCCCCGTCTGTTGTAATGCCTTTGCATTTGTGCCAATCCAGTCCAGACTTGGTAATGTAACTATCCAACACGGTGATATTGTTCCCCGGTAGTTCCCGTGGGGATGTCAAGGCAGCATAAAAGGTCCTCCACAAAACACTTTGCCACATATACCTCACATACACTAATAACGTGGCGCAGTCAGACACGTCTGTGCTTTCGTCAAGCTGAAGTGAGAAATGATCTGCAAGTTTAAGTCTGGATACAAGTTTATGCTCAAGATTGTCTGAATATCATGAATTCTTCTGGACACAGTGCTATTGCTCAGTGGTATACCATGCCAACTTGTCCGCTGATTTCTTGTCTAAAACGGTGTTTACCATATCTAAAGCTGCAGGCAATATTAAGTCTCAGCGATAGTATGTGGATGCTTTTCTTTTGCCACACGATAGGAAACCAAATAAGAGACAGGAGGACTTTTTCATTCAGTGTCACACTTTTTTGGAGTGCCTTTGCTGACAACGATAGTTCGCCTGCTTTCCTTTTGAAAAAGTCAAGTGGTTTATTTGCCAACTCAGGATGTTGTTTTTCCAAATGTCGTTTAGTTTTACTGGCTTTAAGCTCTCGTTGCAAGGGTCTCGTTACATATTACACACATTGGGCGAGCTTCTTGTGTTTTTACTGCTGTTCACAAAGCCGTATTGCAAATAATAGTCTTTTATGTCCTGACGAATTTCTTTTTGGCAGCCCCTCCTGCGCTGCTCTCGGTGCAAATGCAGTAGTGTCATCAGTGGGCTCCTCCCGCCGCGGGCTTTGCTAGCTCCTCCCGGGTCGGCTGGCCGCTTTTTCTTGCTCACCTCTTCAGATGCTGTTCACCTTCAAGCACTTGCAGATCTTCTTGGTCCGTGCAGCTATTAGGCGTATTGTGATCTGGTGGCCTTGGATTCTTTCTTATTAGCCACGCATCCATTGTTAACGGCAAAAGTATTTTTGTAAAATAACTTGACCTTTTCACCTCACTCTCTGTCTAATGCGGCGGCCTCCAGCGAGTACAAGTGAAAGCGCGCACCCTTGTGTAACAAAGATGCAACTACAAGTACAGTGCATTTTAACATTGAGTGTATAACAAATTCCCCGCGACCAAGGAAAATCCCACGCGACCCACCTTGGGTCGCGACCCTAAGCTTGAGAACCAATGGTCTATGTGTTTCACTCACTGTTCCATTTAAAATGCCCTAATTCTGTGGCTCTATGGTTGTGCTAACCTGTCTAATGAGAGACAGTTTTTCTGCGTTCATATTAAGCGGCTACTCACCCCAGCAAAAACGAGACAACTGACATTTAGAGCTTCCTTGGAAACAAAATAATCGTAAACTTCGAGTTATTTGAGGGCTTCATTTGGCTCAGAGTAGAAGGACATCTGCCTCATCGCAGGTAAATCCTTCAGATTGTATGAAAAGTCGTCTTTTCAAACTGCAGGGTCATATCCGATATGTACAGTCATTTTTTCCTGATCTTGTGTTTGTTCTAGTCCATTTAAGGCTTTGAAGTCTCTGTCGTTCACTGCGCTGTGTTTTGAATAGGAGCAAATCACTTCTTGCCCCCAATCTTGAGTTTGCGCGTCCCGAGGTCACGTGACTGAAACCCAGCAATTGGTGTCTGCATCCTTCCTCACAGGATAATTTTAACAATGTTAAGCTCTTATTTACACAGAAAATCAGAGCTCCTCTGGCCTGCTGCTGCCTCACAGTGTTACTGGAAAAACCTTGAATCCTTATATAAAATACACTGTGTCTCAACTAATTCAAGATGATTTTACTTTGGATTCAAAGGGAACAAGTACAACAGTGCTACAGCCTGCTCCTCCTTGCTCTTGGTCAAAAGAAGTGACACTTTTATCTCTCTTCCATGCTCCTCCTCTTCCTTTTCTTCATTCGGATGGGTAAATGTTGATTGACAAGTCTTTCAGCTCCAAGCCATATTAGTTCAGTGGTGGTGGTCCCTGGTTTCCATGGGAACAGTCTCAAGATAGTCACACCTGTTGACTTGTTCTGCAACAGCAGTTCTCTCTGGAATGTGCTTCTCTTCTTCAAAAACATGCTTCCAATAGTTTAAAGGAGCCCTATGTAAGATTTTGATGTCAGATTTCATAAACATGACCTATATGTGCCCAAAGGTACAAGGTCAACATGTCCAAATATACTATTATTTTTACTGAAAGTCAATGTAATTCTGAGTTATTCTTAATTAAAAAAACAATGGACATGATGTCCCTTTGTTGATGTTTACATTTATTATCCAATCAGAAAGCAGAATAAGCCTCACATGACTCTCTCATTTGGGTTGCCAGTTTGGTTTTTTAGAAGCTGAAGTTATATTGAATCAGTAATCAGTAGCTTCCTATCTTCAATGTATGAGCCATTTCACAATCTGGCAACCCATGTTCATTTGTGATTGTTATACCTTTCTAAAACCACTAGTTGTGGATATTACATACGGTTCCTTTAACCCAGTTACAAACTTGTAAAAATGCACTTTAGACACACATTTGGACAATTCAAATGATCAACAACACACCAAACACACAGGCTGCACCGAAAGTTCAGATTTGGCCTACAAAAAAAAGACACATTTTCCTTTAAATGTCTTTTGTGTGACTAGTAAAATGTTAAGAAATTAATGTTCAGTTTAATATTTAAAACATGGAGTAGTTTTGAACAGTATTGTAACAACTTATCTGACAGAAAACCCAGCTCGGTCTACCAGGAGATCAAGATCAGAAAAGTTTATTTTGCCATTGTCAGTGGACGACACAAAATACACAAACTAAGATCTTGCTTCAATACTAATGCAACATAAAACACTGATGATGATATTCTGTCAGTGCAGAGAGAAGAAGTTTACATGAGTAAGAAAGTGACAGGCGTAAAGTGACAATGTGATAAGTGCAAGCATGTGATTCTTTGTGGTTTGTCAATTTATAAACGTTAAAAAGAACGTTGAACGAAGTTGTGTTATTAACTCTTTCTCTGCCAATCACGAAATCCGTCATTGCACGGCCAACCTCTGCCTGACACAGACCTACATTTCTGTCATAGACCTTTTATTTTCTGCGGAGATGTCAAGCTCATTGAGGCTGACTTTGTCTACAGTGAAACACGTGATGCAGTTTCACAGATTCACCAGCAGAGGGGGTGTGTAGTTTGAGCACAAAGACCCAGAGGAAGTCACATGACCAGGAAATACATGTGTCTTTTATTGTCATTCCAGGTCAACTGTGTTTAAGTGATCAGCTGCTTCTGGAGGACGACTTTCTTTTCAAACAGATTACAAACAAAACATGTTGGACTAAAAACATAGTTGAGTAAGTTTAGAGCAGATATATGATGTTTAAACTGAAGAAAAATGTTTCTTTGGTTTGATTTCTTATGTTTGATTTAAGAATGTTTTACATTTTCTGAATCAGGAGACGTTCAATTACAAGAAGGCAACAAGGCAATTGAAAATTAAAAAATATATATATATATATATATAGTCAAGATTCTAATGATAATGTAAAACTATATTTTTAATCTGAATTAGTGTTCAATAACTTTTGAACAGAACAAGCTCCATGACAAGAATTAGATTTATTTTTAGTTGAAACTTTACACTAATTTCCTGCTTTGAATGTGAATATTTAAAATACAGTATTTTTGAGACAATCTGTCTTTTTTAAAAGTGTGACTGTCACGTCACTTTTCGTACCGGAAGACCCGATTGGTACCGTTATCCTTATTTCTTTTACATTGTTTTATTCGTATTGAAATTGTAATTAAACACAGACGAAACTAATCTATTAAACACAAAATTCCCTTACAGAGTTCAACAAAGCAAATGATTGTAAAATGAGATTTTTACCGTTTAAAGCGGTAAATGCCTCATTAAGCTAGTTCCAGCTGCTATCTGCTAGCTTAAAATGGTGATAAATAAATGTGCCGTTTTGGGTTTTCTATTGGCAAACTTTTGCAAGATACATTCATAAATATCAATATAAAGAAATAATATTAACTGTACACTTACAAATAATGTGTTTAAAAGACGTAATTTCGGTCTGCGCATGCGTCATTGACCTAAAAAGGAACTTCCGGACGAATCGGGTTACCGGTACGAAAAGTGACTTGACAGTGACAACCAACCCCGCTCTGGCTGTGCTGCTGTTCTAGATAGAATCATATGTGACAACCAACCCCCAAAAAAGTGTGACAACCAACCCCGACTGGACTGTTTTACTCTCACCTCAACTTTCTTCTACATTTTTAAACTCAGCTCAGAAAAAAATAGTCCTGTCACTCTTACTCTTTGTAAAGTCAGTGGTTTTAAGCTTTCAACACAGTTTTTGGAAAATAGAACATTTTTTCTCAACATCTGAAAATTTACTTTTTGTTATAAATGTTTTAATGTCGTCTCATCACAATCTTGAACAAATGTTTACAAAAATGTTTTAGTGGCTGAATTTTGGTTCATTTATTGAACATTTTACTCTGACTTTTTTACAAATGCACCAATCACAAGCTGAGATACAGAGATTGTGACAACCTGCCCGTGTGACAACCAACCCCGCTCTCCCCTACGACATTTCGCACATAAAGCCGAATTTTGGGTTCTACCTGAGCCTGAGAATGGTGAGCGAGCAGTGTCAGAGGTCAGAGGGCGAAAGGTGCAAATGAAAATGCTTTTATAGGTGAATGATATCACTGCTAACCAATCAGAAAACTGGGCAGTCTGTCCTGCCACATAAACAAGCAATGCTCGTAAGATCGCTCTGAGGAAAAAAAACAAAAGAAAATAATTTTTTTGTTAACTACAGTAAATGGCAATAGTGATGTTGTTCAACTTTATGTGTCATATAATATTCCAAACAATAAAGTAACAAGTGAAAAACATTAAATATTCTTAATTTGTTATTCTTTAACCGCGTTTCCACCCCCTTGTTATTAATGATAATCGAATAATCAAATAAGTCCTGGGAGGTGTAAACGGCAAATATCACATTTAGAATTCCTAATGCGCATGAAAGTTTATACGCTCTCTAGAGGTGGATTTTGTTTTATGCGCATAACGGCTGAAGCGAATTTTGAATGCTGGAAACGCAGTTATTCACATTAACTCAAGAAGCGAATTAAAACCCACAGGACCCTCGGGTTACATACCTGCTGCAGCAGCTCTGGAGGAGGGACTTGGGTGATAAACAAAGCCAAAATAATCCATACAGACTGAGTTGTTTTGTCCAAAATGCTGCAGACACGCAGCACCGATACATCACAAAAACAGCACGTTTGCTGAGGTCCGCCGATCAAAACTAACCCGGAAAACACAGCGCTGTTTGATCAAAACATCGCGGTGATTCAGAGCTCGTCCTTTCCACGGCGGAGGATTTGTGTTAAAAACAAAGACAACAGCCTTTTATTTTCGCTGTTAAACAGATCCATCGCATTAATAAAGTGATAACCGGATAAAGTTTGCAGAAGACGGAGCAGTCTGCCGCTAACAACTTAATATTAAAGAATCTGCGGCTGTGGGAAAAAGTGAAACCAAACAGACTGTGCACGTAGCGCCCTCTGCAGGATCAGCGGTGTTATGACAGCTCATGTTGCCATAACAACACCCAGATTTGATGGAAACGGAGATTAATTCGCCTTTTTTATTTGCTTTACTTATGCGAATTTCAACAATATGCGCATTTATAAGGATGGAAACGCAGTTATGTCTGCTATATTGAGAGGTTATTTTCAACTTGGCAACTCAGCCATCAAAAGGATTTCCCAGTAGTAAATACAACGTTGTCCATTTGCTATTTCTCACTAGGAAAGTGGTATTTACCATAATTCCCACACCAAATGACTGTAGTTCTTTAAGTTTGGATGGTTCAATAAAAGAGACTGAATTTATAGAATCTGCACCAGAAAGTAGAAAACGTCTGTAACAAAGCTTTTGTTGGTTTAAAGATGAAAAATACACTCGTCCTCATTGTTTTAATCATTTAAACTGGCTATTTTTATCCTAAAGACATTATTTCATTGTAGTGGCTTATATTCTTTCACCAAAAAGTAGAACAGAGGAAAATAACACCGACATGAGGTTTGATTTAGAAACATTTTCAAAAGGCCTGGCAGAGATGGAGGGTCAAAGTGAGAAGAGGGCCGGATGTGAAAGAGTGAAAGCGTGTCTCACAAATCTAACCGTAAGTGCAAAACTAGTCCAAACATAGCCATTTAAACTGTGCAGACATCACCACCTGTAATCATGTGCAAATGGAACTCTGCGATCACATGTGACTCATCTCTGGAAACTACTTTACCTGCTCTTTATTCACCGGCTCTTTCTTTATGATTATGCACATATACTTAGTCACAGAGCACACATAAAACATAAAGTCACATAGAAATCAATACCTGCTGTTTATTCTGTCCTTACCGTATTGTTTTTCTTCTCCTCTGAAACTTCAGTAAAATAATCACCCACTTCTGGCCAGATCAGAACACACTAAACAGAAAAGAGAAGAAAACCTACTTGAGGATCTGAACCTGAATCAGAGTGCACTTCAGTCTCAACACAAGCACACGCACGAGACCAGCGCAGCGCAACAAAAGAAGCCAACATTTGAGCTCACGGGTGGTTAATGTTTTATAGTATAGTTTTGTACCCTATCTGAGGGGATACAGGAAGTGTGTGGGGTCAGAGTGCTAGCTGACACAACAGCCAATAAGAAGCGAGTCACAAATAGACAGAGCCCGTCTGCAGTAGGGTGAATAGATGAAAAACAGCCAAAAGATTGACATCGTCTCTGTTTAAGTGGGACAAAGTGTGTCTGTGAGGGACATTTTCCAGATGAAAAGTAATAAAGTAAAAGGCTTAATAAAATTGCATAGACCTATGTTTTGCAAAGATCTGTGAACTTCTGTTATTTCCCAACATTGAAAAATGTACTCTTGCAACAGTGCAGCTATGGCAGGGGTGCCCAACCTTTTTCAGCTCGCGAGCTACTTTTAGTCTGAGCACAGCCCAAAGATCTACCTTTGGATTTACATTATTTTATTTATTAACAATGTCGAAAAAATTGTTCTTTAGACTAGTCCTGATTAAGACACAGTTAGTTTTTTTTTTTTTTTTTTAATAGTGCAATAATATTTATTAAAATGTAAGTTATAAACTTGTTAAAAAGTAACACATTTATTTTTGAAAATAAATGATTGTGGCTACAACTATAACAACAAAAAGTCATTAAAAAGTTCAAGCTATTCAAGTCCCCTCACTGGAAGCACTTCAAACTACAGTACTATGAGTGATTGGTGATTACCATGGTAACGGTGAGGGGAGGGCCTTGAGAAAAGTTAGCTTTTGTTTTTGACTCGCATCAACAACAGCAAGCTGTTGGACAACAACACCGCGTGAGCAGGTAGGATTCTGTGGCACTACCTGTCTCCTCCTCCTGCTCTTTCTCTCCTCCTGCTCCTCTCCCCTCTGTTCTGTCTCACCCCTATGAGCGCGTGTGTTCAGGAGCCGCGTTGGCAAGCGCAAGTGCTGTGCGGCTGCTGTGGGCCCTAACGAGCAGACAGTGGAGAATTCTTGCTGCCGCATATAAATCTAGCGCTCGTATATTGCGGTTGTAATTCGCGCATACAGCGCTTGTTGATGCCGCGTGTAGTTCACGCTTGTAATTACGCCTATATCTCGCGGTTAAAGTTAACAGACGGGGCTTTGGGAGCTACTTCCACTGCCTCAAAGATCCACTAGTCGATCGCGATCGACGGGTTGGGCACCCCTGAGCTATGGAGTGTCATTGCTTTTCCTGTCTCATTTCTGATGTGGACACATTAAATATTACACCTATGGTCATTTTTGAAGTCTGTTATTGCTCAAAGCCAAGCGGATTCACGTGGACGAGAATGCTTGTATTATGAATTGAAAGCCGCATCCGACCGCTGCGATCTCCGACAAAAATAGACTCTCTACGGATTCTTTCCGCGCACTACGCGACTCTCAAACGTGCACTCACACTGCCCCGGGTCCGAGTACGAGGGCACATTGGTTTTAAGCACTTTCTAAGTCTTGCGAGCGTCGTGCGAGTCCTGCCTCGCACTGAATTTGGACCCAGTGTTTTGCAGCTGACATTGAATGAAATGCGGGACACAGCTCCAATATGCGTGACGTGAGAATTGAGATGAAAATGCTGTGCAGTCTCGCACAAAGCAGGACATCTGGTCACTCTAGTCTGCAGGCTTTTCTGTCACAGATAAAGAAAAACATCAGATTACAGATTTAGAGTAATAGTTTTACACCTTCTTGTTTAGTGTTTGTAGGTTCAAATGTTGTTTAAAGACAAAATATAGTTTTAAATGATAAATTGTTTTCTCAAAATTTTGTTTCTTGAGTGATGTGCCCTTTGTTTTTTTTAACATTTCATTGCTCTTGATTGACTGAGAGAAACATTTGAATGAAAATCACCTGCCTCTCCCACACTTCAGCTGCTATCAAACACCTGCCACTCCTTCACCTGCGCTACTCCTGTACACCTGCCTCTCTCTTTCTGGGCGCTCTCCTTCACCTGTGCTTCTTCCATACATCTGCCACTCCTTCACCTGTGCTACTCTCGCTGTGGTTCCGAATAGTCCTAATACAGTATGTAGCTCCTGGTTCTTAGCCTCTAGCTCCTTATCAGTAGCTTGGAGAACGTCCTAACCAGCGGCGGGAAACAACGAGGGAAATTATGTGACTCTACAGCTGTTTATGTAAAACTACAACATCCACCAGCGGACTACAAAACATACACCGCTGCGCTGATGTGAATGACATGACAGTTACACAAACAACACATTTGTACATGAATCTGCTGCTGTTAAATAAAAATACTGCAATAAACCTCAGACTGAGCCATCTTTATGAAAAGTTTAAACACGAAGCTTCAACAACACTTTTCATCACATATAGTAGACCTATATATGCACAGGACAGGACAGAATAAATATAACAGACTCTTCATCGCCAGTCTGTGAGAGAAAGGGCAAATACATGTATATTCCAGTAAATCCTTCTCGCTTTGTAGCAGCAGCAGCAGCAGCGTCTCTCCTCTTCTCCCCACAGCAGCAGACTGTAGCAAATGAACCTGTGGATTTAAGTTGTGTTTCTTCACTCGTAAATAGTGTTAAGAGATGCAGCAATACATTAAGTAAAGGTGATGTGGCACTAAAGGCCTTGATTTTTTAAGTTCATGAGGTTTGTTTTATGCAGAGAACTGTATTGTTTATTGCATATTGTATTGTCATTCATTACAAACTCTTCATTCACAGATCATATATTGTCATACATGTTCTTTCATTTTTGGAGCGATCTGTGCAGTGCATTGTGGGATGTCTCATAGCTCCTTACCGCTGTTAGGAAGCTTCTATGGTTCCTATGCTAAAGGAGCTATGATAGGAAGCATACAGGCTCCTTCTCCTAACTCCTTCCTAACTGAACTGACAATCTGAACAGCTCATGTCATGGCAGTGACACACATCCAGTTTGGGCTTAAGGAGCTAGGAGCTAAAGAGCCAATTTGACCTATTCGGACTGATGTAGCGAATTCAGGAATAAATTGAAGAAAACTCTTAACTCATGAAGATCCAGTGCAAAATAGAGTCTTTATTGTACTTGTCATAAAGAGAATAACAATCTACAACAAGACCCGAGCAAGTCTCTGCAGAGAGTGCTTAAGGTCAGAGTTTACAAGCCATGTTATACACTTGGTTCATGAATATGGTCATTTTGAACATCCTATATAATCTTTACCTTGAGTCACATGCTTGCTAATTAATATTCAGTCCTAATTAGGGCTGTCAAGCGATTAAAATTTTAATTGCGATTAATCGCTTGATTGTCTTGCGTTAACTCGCGATTAATCGCATTTAATTAAATGTTTTTATTTTATATATTTTATTATATTTTACATTCTAATAATATATTCAGCTTTAATTCCTGTTTATTATGTCTTTATTTGTAGAATCTGTTACATTCTTGAAGTGTAAAATAATGTTTATATATAATTTTTTTTTTATATATTTATAGGCCTATGCATTCCCATAACATTAGGCCAAATCGTGGGAGTGAGATGTCTCACTCATTATAAGTATTTATTACACTGCTCTTTCACAATAAAGCTCTTTCTGCAGCTGGAGATTATGAAGCTTTTATTCTGAAAGATTCAAAGGAAGTGTTAGTTAGAACTAGAGAAGCTTTACCGCTAAGCTAGCAGGGCCAAAAATAGAACTACGAAAGTTTTACCGGAGTTTTGAAAGACTATTCTGGATATTGGATATTTTCAACAACCTTAGTGGACAAACATCACATTTGGAAGGTGGAAACATGTACGGAGCCTCCTCATCAGCTGATGGAGCTGCACATGGACGGAGCCGAGGTAAACAAACACACTCACGCTCAGACAGTCGTGGGATCGAGTGGAAACGTTACCAAAGTCTACAAAAGTGATCCAGCAGAGCCTTGTCTAGGTCTCTTTCTGCTTGTGCTCTGTGTTTTTCTATGAACCTCGCGTCATTGGAGCATTTTAATGGTGAAAAATAACCATGCGATTAATTTGCGTCAAAAAAATTGTCGCCGTTAAAATAGTTTTGCGTTAACGCGATAAAAAGGCGATAAAACTGACAGCCCTAGTCCTAACCTTTACTGTTTTTTCAAAGTTACTTTGACAAAATTCCAATTTTGCACCCCTGCACCTGTTGTCTTCAACTCAAGGCCAGGACTCACACCACCTAGCGTCCAAGCCATGTAATTATATTCTCCAGAATATTACTGACTGTGCCTTCTGTGTATGCCTCACAGGCTGCAGAGACTGTCTTCCGCTTGGCCTTGAGTTGAAACTACAGAAACATTTCTTTCTTATCATGTACTCATTTTACATTGGTTTTGAAATGCTTATAGTATATATGCTGATAAAAAAGTTTAAATAGAAGTTTTTAGTATGGCAGGAAAGCATTAGTAGAGCTGAGTACAATAATTCACAAAAATTCACCCTTCAATATTCACCCTTACTCCACTGCACATATTTTTCACAATTATTCAGGACGTAGCGTCACACTTGCGGCATCTGACTGTGACCACAATGATATTAGACCATCAAAATAATTACTAACACGCATGTATTTCAGAAAAAAATATACAAATACCTTATGTTTTTGTTCCAATTTCTATCATCTAATTTAGTTTCATTGTGAGAACCTCTGCTCTCAGACTCTTCTTTGAAGCTGCTGGTCATGTGTTGTAACTATAGAAATGGTCAGAGTTCACTCTCTCCAAGCTCGGTGAGATCAGATGTCAAATATTGACAGCAGCACTGTGGATACCTGCTGTTTGTTTACTCCAGCGAGAGAAAGAGTAAAGTAAAGTGGGAATCATTGAGGTTCAGCAGGTCAGGAGAGCTCTACTGTCCAAGTCCATCTGTCCGAGCCCCGCTGTGTGCACCGTTTGAGTGGAGGATAATTACAGTGTCAGACAGGGAACAACTCTACCTCTGACTGGGAGAAACATCTGAACATCAGCAGGTGCACATGTCAGACTCACGCACAGCCGAAGTTGTGTTTGTCTCATTACTTTACTCGAAAACACACTGGAACACGTTTGACTGAAATCAGACGAGCAGGATGTAAGAATTCGTTGGATAATTGTATTCCTTTAAATAAAACAGTGTGGTGTTCTTTCAGAAGTCTCCTGTCACGTCACGTAACCTTCTGAGGAATGACGCAGGAGATGTTCAAATGTTCAAATGTTACAGAATGAAAACAACCACACTGGTCTGCCTAAAGAGAAAAAAAAATCATGCCATGGAAGGTCAATTTAACCTTTTTGAAGTATTATTAACATTATTAATAATAATATTAATGCTTTGAATTGATATTGCACTTTTTATGAAACGCTTCTCAATTTAAGGTAAGGTATACTTTATTGTCCCACGTAAGGGAAATAAGTCTTGGGGACATGGTGCTGCAACATAAAAACACACCAACACAGACTTTAACACAATAAAAACACGTACTTGACTAGGTCTGATTAAACATGGTTAATAAAAACAGTAATAAATGTACATTATTCACACATTCCACACACTGGTGGGACAGACTGACAGAAACACCATTTTGTACCATCAGCCTCTGTAACAACCACCAACCATTTATATCAGGGGTCTGCAGCCTTTAACAGCAAAAGAGCCACAACTGCCCAATTCAAAGAAAATTAAAGCCAGAAAGAACCACAGCTATAGTTAAATAAAAATATACAAGACAAAATGATGAATATACACGCGTTATACAACGTAGGTCTATTGTGTTTGATTCTGGTGCATTTTAGATTCTATCCTGATGTGGAAAAAAGTTAACAACCTCCAAAATAACTTTTTTATTTTATTCATTTTTGACTTTCTTTAAGTATTTTATGTTATTGTTTGGGGATCCAAACTGTGAGTTTTTGTTCCATGTCCCTGCTTCAGGGCCCATGTATGAGGTCACAGAAGAGTATACTAAAACTGTATGAATTATTATGCATTTATCACAATGAATGTGCTAATAAAAGCACACTTGTAAGACCTGACGTCAGTTTCAGAGACAGTCTTCAGTCTGCAGACCAGTATCACATTTACACACATTAATAACATATATTAGAATGCTCTTTCTTTTTCTCTTGACAGTGAGAGTCAATGAAAGCCCAAAGAGCCACACTGGAGTCTTTAAAGAGCCGCATGTGGCTCTAGAGCCGCAGGTTGCAGACCCCTGATTTATATACACACACACCAGATCCAGCGCCAACTGACCAATCAGAACAACCCAGCTGCAAACTTCAAACATGGGAAAAGAAAGCCAAGTATAGAGGGATTTTTTGTTTCTCAACACGGGAGAACTCAGGTGAGTGAAAGCTTCAGGAGACAGACGTCTGTCAGGCCGGTTCAGACCTGATCCAAACCGCTGCTCTCGTTTGACGGAGATGGGCTCTTTCTGCATAGAGCATGTGCAGTAGAGTGGAAACTGACGTTGACTGAAAATCCCTCTTATTTGGGAAGTAGATCAAATCTAAGCCAAAGGAAACGCGCTGTAGCTTCACGAGGAATCTGAGCCTAAGACCAATCACAGACACAGACGTTACACCAGCGTTCACCTGAATCTCCTGCATGGATACAACAGACTAAAACAAACGTCACAAACATTGAACAGAATGAACAGCTTATTCTAAACGAGCTGTCTCACAGCTGCAGCTCAGACAAGTGTCTTTTGTTTGAGTCAAAGTGTAAAGACACACAGACAAATGTGCTCAGTACAATGAGTCATTCTATATTTCTTGAGTGTGAAAGGGTTTATTATTCATCCCACAGAAAGATCAAACAATAGGTTTCTTCAGTCTAGTCTGAAGAATCATGGGAGTCCTGTGGGGTCAGAACACAGAGGCAGCTGCAGGTCTATCTATCTATTCAACAACATTGTTGTTCATAATAAAAGACAATTTAGTAAAAAAAGTTTGATTTAGTTTAGTTTCACTTTAAAGTAGTAAATAATTGTGTACAAGATAAGAGTTCACTCAACATTTAGTTTGTTTTCACTTTATTTGTTTTATTTGATTAGGTTTGTTTTTGTCCTTTGTCCAGAAAATATACTCTGCAAATAATTCTCCACATCTGCTACAACTGTACCTGCGTAAATACTGACCAGAATCCACAAGAATGACAGAACATGATCAGAACAATAATCACACCGTTCAAAAACCTTAAGTTTCTTAGAAAAGAGAGGTCGCTGAGCTCTGAGAAGAACCCGTGTGATTGGTCCGTCCTCTTAAATCCCTCTTCAGCCGTTCTGAATCTGCATCATGATTAAAGTGGCCTGGGTCTTAGTGACACTGCAGGACGGTGAAAGGTCAACCGCTTTAATGAAAATCTAATAAGTGAAGCTCAGAGAGAAAGAACATCGGATCGTTTCTGGTCGAGCTGAAGAAAAATACAGTCAAATCGTTTTTAAAAGTGTTTACTCTAAATAAATAATAAATGTAAGAAAAATGTGTCACGTTTTTCTTCATGTAATGTTTTCAAATTGAAATAAGACATTTTATGTGGAAAAAGGAGCCAAAACTGTCCTTAACATGAACAGAACAAGGTTTAAGCTATAATATGTTATTTATTGATTTCGATTGATTGCTTTATAAAGGATTGAAATCTTTTATTTTCAGTTTTTGAGTAAAACATAGTTGACTAAAAATTAGAAAAAAAAAAAAAAAAAAAAAATTAAAAAAATAAAGAAAAGTAGTCCAAGAGTGTAAAGTTTGGCGTGTGTAGGAGCGACTTTAGAGGTTCATATTGACAATTCCGTGAAGGAAACTGCATTTTGAAAGTCAATCTTTAAAGTTTTAATGTTTCATAAAATTCCAAATAAAGTGAAGCTAAACACCAAGGTAAACTTTGTGATTTCCAGCTGCTGCTGGAGCATCAGAACTATTCCTAAAAAGTTAGTATCACGTTTGCATTCACAGCGTTACAATAATCCCAGGTGATAAAAAGTCGGTATCCAGCTGAAGTGTTTCTCTAGTGGATGTAAATACATGAGCTCCCTGTCCAATCAGAAAGCTTCCCAACGCCCAGATATAAAGCTGACTTAAATAGCACAGTTTTAGCGTGTTTACATGTAAACCTTTATTTTTTTATTCCATGTAAACTTGAAGGGAAATATTTCATTTACAAACTATTTCTTCTAATTAATTAACTCAGAATCCACAGCAGACTTCAGCACCGGGAACTGTCCACAACACACATCTGTAACTCCCCACAGTCGATTTCAGCACCAGGAACTGTCCACAACACACATTTGTAACTGTCCACAGCAGACTTCAGCACCGGGAACTGTCCACAACACACATCTGTAACTCTCTGCAGCAGACTTCAGCACCGGGAACTGTCCACAACACACATTTGTAACTCTCCACAGCAGACTTCAGCACCGGGAACTGTCCACAACACACATCTGTAACTCTCTGCAGCAGACTTCAGCACCAGAACTGTCCACAACACACATTTGCAACTCTCCACAGCAGACTTCAGCACCGGGAACTGTCCACAGCAGAAGTCAGAGTGTGATAGTTCAGCTGCAGGTAGTTCAGACGTGGAAATGTCAGGTGTGTTTGCAGAGCAGACACTTTTAAACAAATGTCATTAGCAGAGCAAACTGAAAACGCTTACCCTCGGTGAGATCTGTGGAGCTCATTACAGACTCACAGTTTCACAGACACAAGAATGTGAGCTGACAACGGTCCAATACTTCATTATTAGAAGAACTAGTTGGTTCCTGATAGAAAAACTGAATAGGTTTCACAGAAGTAGAGTTGTAAGTTGACGTTGACAGTTGGTCAGATGGTATCACTTTCTAATAATGACACCTCAATTAGCCTTAACAAGGAGGAACTAATTATTAATTATGAACAGATGATTAAATACATTTTAATGCAGCTTTTCTGATAACCTTGCTACAGCATTAACTCCTAAGTGGTTTGTTACAGTGAGTAGACACCTCTCCGCAGATCTGACTTTGAGCCTGGACTATGCTCGTTTCCATGGAGATGTGTAAGTTTAAAGTCAGACTGTGTAACATACTTTTAAGGCAAAGCTGTGTTAAACTTTGACGTCCATATTAGGTAATTTGTTAACCATGAATTAAGCTTAATTAACTATTTCACGGCCAAACGTGTTGAAAGGCTTTCATGGCGGATTACACTGAACTACACTGCTTAGTCCAGTAAATTCTCTTATTTCTATCACAGAATACAGGAGCTAATTAGAAGAGCAGTTTAGCTCAAATTCTTGAAAAAATTTGTTGAGCCAAATTGGAAATAAATAAAATATTTTATAAAATAAAACTAAAACTATTTGCTTTGGTCAATAGAAATTTTTACTTCTAAACCAGGACTAGACAAGGGCTAAAACTGGGCTAAACTGGGTCTTGACAAGGATTAAGCCAGGATATAAATCAGACTATAACTGCGTTAGAGCAGCACCAAAACTGGACTAAACCAGCCCTAGATCAGGACTAAATCTGGATTAAACCAGCCCAAGATCAGAACTAGAACTGGACTAAACCAGCCCTAGATCAGGACTAAATCTGGACTAAACCAGCCCTAGATCAGGACTAAATCTGGACTAAACCAGCCCAAGATCAGAACTAGAACTGGACTAAACCAGCCCAAGATCAGGACTAGAACTGGACTAAACCGGCCCTAGATCAGGACTAGAACTGAACTAAACCGGCCCTAGATCAAGACTAGAACTGGACTAAACCGGCCTTAGATCAGGACTAGAACTGACTAAACCGGCCCTAGATCAGCACTAAATCTAGACTAAACCAGCCCTAGATCAGGACTAGAACTGGACTAAACCGGGGCTAGATCAGGACTAAATCTTGACTAAACCAGCCCAAGATCAGGACTAAATCTAGACTAAACTAGCCCTAGATCAGGACTAGAACTGGACTAAACCAGCCCTAGATCAGGACTAGAACTGGACTAAACCGGCCTAGATCAGGACTAGAACTGAACTAAACCTGGACTAGACTTACCTTATTTCAAAAAGACTAAGTCAAACAAGTCTTATTTTAAGGATTGTCATTTGTCAAATTGTGTTAGTTCTATTGGCAGATTTGTTCAGTTTTTCCACTCTGGACCCAGGTCTTTTATTGTGACAGAGGCGAGCTTATCTCTATGAACTCTTTCCTTACCAAAGACGAAAATATCCGTCATTCACTTTTATTCTCTGCGGTGATGTGTTCTGACTTTGTCTACAGTCAAATACATGATGCAGTTTCACAGATTCACTAGCAGAGGGCGGAATAGTGTGAGCACAAGGACCCAGAGGAGGTCACATGACCAGGAAATACATGTGTCTGTTTTGTTCATTTACACACTTCTGGAGGCCGACTTTCTTTTCAAACAGATTACAGACAAAACATGTATTTACTAAAAACATAGCTGAGTAAGTTTAGAGCAGATATTTAATCTTTAAACTGAAGAAAAGACGATCCTACTGGACTAGGACTCTGAGGAGAAGGACACATGCAGCGACTCTTCTGTGAGCGAGTGAAAAGTGTCAGAGGAAGTCAAACTACTGGATTTATTCAGTCTAATCTCTGCTCCACGAAAGAGGCTGAATCTAGAGAATCTGCATCAGAAACACAGCGTCTGTTGGTTTAAAGATGAAAAAGACACTCGTCCTCATTGTTTTAATCATGTAAACCTCCTGTTTTTATCCTAAAGACATTATTTCATTGAAGTGGCTCAGATTCTTTCACCAAAAAGTAGAACAGAAGAAAATTGGATTTAGAAAAAGGACGTTATCTCAGCAGATTCTCGTCAATCTAATGAAAACAAGGAATTTCAAATGTCTATAAAAAAGTTACAGAATAATGTGGAATAACAATTATTATTTTAAATGAAAGTAGACACTTGTTTTTAGACCTAATAGTCCTGGTTTAGTCCAGTTTGAGGCCTGATAGTCCTGGTTTAGTCCAGTTTGAGGCCTGATAGTCCTGGTTTAGTCCAGTTTGAGGCCTGATAGTCCTGGTTTAGTCCAGTTTGAGGCCTGATAGTCCTGGTTTAGTCCAGTTTGAGGCCTGATAGTCCTGGTTTTAGTCCAGTTTGAGGCCTGATAGTCCTGGTTTAGTCCAGTTTGAGGCCTGATAGTCCTGGTTTAGTCCAGTTTGAGGCCTGATAGTCCTGGTTTAGTCCAGTTTGAGGCCTGATAGTCCTGGTTTAGTCCAGTTTGAGGCCTGATAGTCCTGGTTTAGTCCAGTTTGAGGCCTGATAGTCCTGGTTTAGTCCAGTTTGAGGCCTGATAGTCCTGGTTTAGTCCAGTTTGAGGCCTGATAGTCCTGGTTTAGTCCAGTTTGAGGCCTGATAGTCCTGGTTTAGTCCAGTTTGAGGCCTGATAGTCCTGGTTTAGTCCAGTTTGAGGCCTGATAGTCCTGGTTTAGTCCAGTTTGAGGCCTGATAGTCCTGGTTTAGTCCAGTTTGAGGCCTGATAGTCCTGGTTTAGTCTAGTTTGAGGCCTGATAGTCCTGGTTTAGTCTAGTTTGAGGCCTGATAGTCCTGGTTTAGTCTAGTTTGAGGCCTGATAGTCCTGGTTTAGTCTAGTTTGAGGCTGATAGTCCTGGTTTAGTCCAGTTTGAGGCCTGATAGTCCTGGTTTAGTCTAGTTTGAGGCCTGATAGTCCTGGTTTAGTCCAGTTTGAGGCCTGATAGTCCTGGTTTAGTCCAGTTTGAGGCCTAATAGTCCTGGTTTAGTCCATTTGAGGCCTGATAGTCCTGGTTTAGATAGATAGATAGATAGATAGATAGATAGATAGATAGATAGATAGATAGATAGATAGATAGATAGATACTTTATTGATCCCGAGGGAAATTCGTTTTTTCAGCTGCTCATTCACAACAGACACATTCACTGAAACAGACACAAAAAAGTGCAATATAGATAAAACCCCAACAATAAATAAGTAAAAATATAAATAGAATAATTATATCAGTGATTTGTTAGCGACTAAGCACAAATAAATAAAAACTGCTTACAGAGATGCATTATATAGTGTAATTGCTCTTGGTAAAAAAGACTTCCTGAGCCTCTCTGTAGAGCAGGAGAGTGACAGCAGCCTGTCGCTGAAGCTGCTCCGCTGTCTCAGCACCAGCTCATGCAGAGGATGGCAGCTATTGTCCATGATAGAGAGCATTTTTCTCAATGTTCTCGTCTCCACCACAGACACAACACAGTCCTGATCAGAACCAATCACAGAAGAGGCCTTTTTTATAAGCCTGTCCAGCCTCTGTGAGTCTCTCTGCCCCCCCAGCACACCACCCCATAAAAGACTGCACTCGCCACCACCGATTTATAGAAAAGTTGCAGCATCTTTTTGCAGACTTTAAAAGAGGCAAGTTTTCTCAAAAAGTACAGTCTGCTTTGCATTTTCCTATAGTGCAGATCTGTGTTGGCTGACCAGTCTAGTTTCTCGTCCAGCTGCAGTCCAAGATATTTATAAGAGCACACCACCTCAATCTCCTCGCCGCTGATGTTAACAGGCTGAGGAGATGGACGGTGCCTCCTAAAGTCCAGGATCATCTCCTTGGTCTTGGAGATGTTCAGCTGCAGGTGGTTCAGATGACTCCAAGCGACAAAGTCTCTCACAAGGGCCCTGTATTGTTTAGTCTAGTTTGAGGCCTGATAGTCCTGGTTTAGTCCAGTTTGAGGCCTGATAGTCCTGGTTTAGTCTAGTTTTAGTCCTGATACTTTTGACCTTTTTGCTTAAATAAATGTACACACATTTACTTTTATACTTTTATTCAAGTAAAGGAGTTTCAGCAGGACAGAGTCGTTTTTTACACAAAACACTGCACTTTTACTGGAGTAGTAAACTGCAGTACTTTTAAATGAAAGTAGACACTTTCATTTAAAAGGTCTCATTTGATGTACAACATGTCATGATTCCAGTTGCACAAAGTTTTTTGTGGAGCTGTGAAAATGGTTTAAAATGAACAAAAAAGGCTTGGCAGAAGAAGGTTAAAGCGAGAACAGGGCTGGAGCTGAAAGAGTTCAACATGATCCGTTTTGAACCTTTGAACAGTATGTCTCCATTAAAACACCACAGACACAGTAAAAATACTTGTGTTTATATGGACCATCTACATCACTCTTGCCTTTAAAAGCATTAGACGCGTATCAAACCGTTTTTAAAGCAAACACACATTAAGAAAATCAAACTAACAGCTGCACTTTTACCTTCAGCAGCCGTGGCGTTGCTCCTTCCTCAGCGCTGGTTGTATAAGCTCCACTCAAAGTCCCAGGTGTGTGCGTGAAAGCTCCGAGCAGTCATCCATGCACAAGGTCAGTACAAGCTCTCTGAACCCTCCGAGGAACTGTCCCCGAGGTCAGACTGGTGTGCTTTCTTCAGAGAGTCACACTGTGGGGAAAAAAAAACAACTTTCACACACTTTTAATCTCGTTACAGCAGCGTTTAGTCAGGAGTTTTACCCAAAGTCATGACACCTGCCGAGCGTGACTAAATCTGCTGCGACGTTGTTACAGCTGTGACAGAAGAGCCTCAATTCTTAAAGTAAATTACAAAGTGAAAAAGAATAAGTTGCATTTTTTTGAACCTGTGTGTCCTGATAATGACGTCTATTAGGGGAGAGCGGGGTTGGTTGTCCCATTTTTTACTTTGATTTGAATTTCTCAAAAAACAGCAAATCTCACATGAACCATTTGAACAACAGAGAAAAGCTCAAAGTCTTGTGTCACTAATGAATCCAGCTGCTGTTCTCTGGCTGTGCTGCTGCTCTAGATATAATCACATGTGACAACCAACCCTGAAAAAAGTGTGACAACCAACCCCGACTGGACTGTTTTACTCTCACCTCAGATTTCTTCTACATTTTAAACCTGCTCAGATAAAAACAGTCCGAATTGTCACTCTGACTCTCCTCTTTGTAAAGTCAATGGTTTTAAGCGTTTTTTCTCTAAATCTGAAAATGTACTTTTTGCTATAATATTTTTTTATGTCGTCTTATCACAATCTTGAACAAATGTTCACAAAAATGTTTTAGAGAGTGAATTTGGGTTCATCTAATGAACATTTTCATCTGACTTTTTTTTTCAAATGCACCAATCACAAGCTGAGATACAGTGACTGTGACAACCAACCCGTGTGACAACTAACCCAGTTCTCCCATATCTTTGGGGCAGTTTATAGGACAACGAGTTTTAACAAATCTGTGACGTTTCTATGTCAGATTGGCTTCTCTTTTACACGACAACGAGCAATGTGTTCAATAAATCGGCGTTCCTCTAGACACGATCCATTCGGTAGTTTCTGGTGGAGATACCGAGGTGTAAACAGGACAAAACAGTCGTCAATGAAGACGGTTACGTCACTGATATACGCGCGCTGTAGCCGCTACTTTAAGACTGTAGAAGAAGACTGCACAGTCACCAAAAATGTCTCTTTAAAGTTTAAACCAAAGCACCTTTCATTCTCACAAAGTCTCACAAAGTTTGGCCAACAGTGTCCAGTGTTTCTTACCAGTGTGTTATAGAGAAGGAGACACAAAACAAATCTTCCAAAGCCTCTCCGGGTGCTGATTAGTCCAGTGAAATTCGTTTGAAGGCTTCACAACAAGTATTATTCGACCGTGAGCGCGCAGGACAGCTGTCCAAGTGTCTGCGCCTGGTAAAAGCGAGCTGTCTTCCTCGTGTTTGTGCCCAACTCTCGGTGATCTGCGTCTTCCCCTGTGAGCACAAAATGTTCTGATTGTGCCGGTTTTCCGTTGTCCTGTAAACTAGGTCTTTGTCCACAGTCAAATACATGACTTGTATTTCTGTTTTTCTTCATGTTTGGAGGGTTCAATATAATCTCTGCTCCATGAAAGAGCCTGAATGCATAGTATCCTCCTGGGAACCGAAGAAAAAAAGTGTTTTTCAATTTATATTCTTTTGTGATTTTCTAGCTATTTAGAAGTAACTAAAGACTTAAGCATTTAGATTTCATTAAATTTATTTGTATTTAAATTTTTACAGCATGTCCTCTGTAATGTAACGCTGGGACCATTTTGGTGTTGATTATCACACCGGCTGATTTTCCCTAAAACAATTTACCAAATTTTAAATTAAAGCTGTACTTCAACCATTTGGAGCACAATCTAATCTGTGGGCTCTTTGTGAAGCTGAGACTCTGTAGTTTTGACCACTGATGTCTAAATTACTCTAAATTTAGGTGGAAACATGCTCTGCACAGAGGAACACCACAATTTAAATTCCGCCTGGATTTTTGGGGAATTGTAAAGAGAAGAAATGCTGCTTGTGGAAAAAATGAACTCACAGACACAAGACTGAGCATCAGTTGGGTCTTGACAATTGCCATTTAAAATCTGAAGCCAAAAGCACTAAAGATGAGAGTAAGAACATGACAATACACTCAAAATATCCAGGAATCCCTTTAAAGGCCTAGAAACTGTTTTTCAAATGTGGTCTTATTTTATAATTTGAGGGCTTGGTGTCCAAAGTGATCATGATTTCTCCCAAAATAATTTATTCAAGTCAAAATAAATGGGTTAGAGCTTTCCATTTATAGCTTACATGTATAGAAACTTTATGAATCATTCTCAGCAGATTGTGGATGATTGAGAATAAATACACCATAATCGACCATAGAAAAATAAATAAATAATGGGTCTATAACAGACTTTTAGTCTCTTATATATAGGATTTTCATTAGAACAAACCTGCAACTAATATCAAGAGCTTGTTTTGTAACCAGTGTGAGCCATAAAGAGCTGAACAAGCAGAGCAACTAGTGATGTAGTAATGTCTGTCCTTCTGAAACAGTCTCAGCAAAACAAAGGCTTTTTGGTTCACTTTGGTTCAAGAACTAGCTCTACCCCCCCCCCCCCCCCCCCCCCCCCACACACACACACACTTATTTCTAAACTTTTCTTTGTCCTATTAAGTTATTAATAATTAATAGAGTTTTATAGAATTTTATACATTAAAATTACCATAGTCAAAATTAGTAATCGGCCACATAATACAAATAGAATTAAAAATGAATGATAGATGTACAAACTATCAGATGCTAATGTATTTTGCATCATCCTAATCATTTTCATCATCAAACAAGGCCAAAACAACATTTTCTTCTATTATTTTTAAGATAAATCTCCCCCCTCAACTACATAAAGATTCTCTGTCAAACACAACAAAATTGACCTAGCGTCCATTATAAAGGACATGTGTAAATCTGTTATTATTTTAAAACACAAATATCAATTTTGGTCAAACCAATGCTACATTTACTTCTAAAGGGTTAATAAACAAAAACATGTATAACAATTGTAGTTTAATATCATATAAATATAAGATAGTTGATGTAATTGCCCTCAATTCATAAAATGCACTTTTTTGAATGTCGGCCATTTTGGATTACAAGAAAGGGGATGTTCCCAAAGTCTCAGCCTAACAAATCACACACCAGCAGAAAGCCCTGGATGTGCTCTATAAAGTACATCAGGAATTGAGAGGCTATCTCTAAGCAATTTAAAATTATACTGGTTAACAAAATGTCCATTATAAAGGACGACACGGTGGCGCAGCGGTTAGCGCTCTGGCCTCATAGCATAGTCCTGGGTTCGACTCCCGGGCC
Source organism: Mugilogobius chulae (assembly GCA_038363315.1). Classification (NCBI taxonomy): domain Eukaryota; kingdom Metazoa; phylum Chordata; class Actinopteri; order Gobiiformes; family Gobiidae; genus Mugilogobius; species Mugilogobius chulae. Next base: position 13,627,923 of record CM076411.1, on the reverse strand, counting down.
GCCCGGGGCCTTTCTATGTGGAGTTTGCATGTTCTCCCCGTGTCTGCGTAGGTTTCCTCCGGGTACTCCGGTTTCCTCCTACAACTAAAAACATGTCCATTAATGCCTCCCCTGACCCTTCCCCCAGGGCTCCCCTGGGGAAGGGTCAATCAAAGGACATGAATGAATGGGCTGGGTCTTAGGAGAATAGACCCGTTCCTAATGTGTTCCATGGGTTTGCACCTGTTGACACTTTTTATAACTCGTGATTTCTGCGAGCTAATTAGCTAGCTGCTAAAGGTGAGAGGAACAATGAGGGATCACTATCAAAACAAATACATGGCCTCAGAGCCATGCAGTATATAATCGGAGTCTATTATACAATAAGCATCTGTAGAAATCAGCACAAAATAAAGCCACACAGGTGCAGTCGTCTGTGAGGCTACTTATCCTGTTTGTGTATAATGAATTAACACAACTTACACAAAAATCTTTATCAATGTCATGGTAACTCACCTCCTGTGCTTTTCCGAAAATTACGTCGTCAAACTCATCAAGAGATTTGTAGCTCAAAGCTTTCCTCTTGTGCACATGAGTTTTTTCCATCATATAAAGGTAAATATCAGGCCACTGAATATCAGACACTCACTAACGTCACGCTAACATTCAGTAACTAACTGTACATGGATCTGGAGTCGCTTGCCGTTTGTTGAAGTGAGTTTTTGAAGAGAGTTTTGCGTGTTTTTTTTTTAAATGATACTGCACCTGCGTAGCTTGAAAATGCCCAAGACTGCCGCGCCACTCAGGGCACCAGATGAAAAAGACACCTCACTGTTTTAATCATGTCAACTTCATATTTTGATCCTAAAGACATTATTTCATTGTAGTGGCGTAATGTAAATATTGTTTAAAATGGATTAGAGTCTGCCTTTTTTTTGACCGTTGTCTCTATTGAGGATTCTGTTTCTGTTCACCAAAAGTTCCAGGCTGTTACAAATCTATACAACTGTTTAAGAAAACATTTATTGAAAAATCCTCTACACAACCTTGAAGGCGGCCACATTAAAAGGACACTGCTCATGTTCAGCTCCAGCACAATGACACAGATGGAGCGTGTGACTGAAGAATGTTGGTTTTTCATTTCCAGCAGTGCATCCAACTGCTTCTACTGTGACTTTATTTATTTATTTAAACATTTAATAATAAAAAAACACATATATCTGTACATATGCACATACACCCATACATACACATACACACACACACACACATGTACATATACATATTTACAAAGATACACAAATGCACATACCTGTATACTTAAAACACATATAAAACTTTAAGCAGACATTTAGCTAATATTTAATGTTCAAACGGAGTAGGAGGAAGCATAGCTTAAATCCTACCCCCATTTTACCCGCAGTAATAGTACAATGATACAACATATTCCTCCAGTAGATGTGATGATGCAAATGAATTGAACACAATGGTAGAAGTTGCACTTTTATGGAAAAAACGAGCTTAAACAAGCGATTTCAGCAAAACCATGAGCAAAACGGACTGATGTGTGTCTTATGAAGCTTTTTTTTAAATAACTTTGGCGATGTGAAATTATATTTCTCAAATTATTATGTTCCTAGACTGAAAATGCTCCATCACCGATGTGACAGACGCTCCTCCACAGAGAAGTGAAGCTAGAACTTTGTTTGGTGTTATTTATGTCATTAGTCTGCTTTTCTCACAGTAACATGTAAAAGAGACGTTTGTGTCACTAGAGCCTTACAAGATGCATAAGTTTGTTAGTCGTTAACAGTTTTATACACAATTTTTATCTACAATAAAATACTAAAAGGTTTGTAAACTCAACAATAATTTGCAACGAGGCTCTGATCTTTGACCTTTGCTAAATGTGGTCAGTAGGTTTGTACAGCTGACACTCTCTGGATCTTTCATAGGAAAATAAACAGTAGATAATAAACGCTCCGGACTAGCTTAAATCTTACCGGACTAGCTCAGATGCTAAGTGTTCGATAGCATCAGAGTCGGACTGTGCGTCTACGAATTATATGTCTATGGTTCACTCTGTCAAATTTCTCAATAGAAGCTCAAAAGAAAAAAAAAAAAAAATCAAAATGCAACCAAGTTCATTACACAAACAAGGATCATACTGTAAGTGTCACTACATGTTTGAATGCCACTAACATTTACAATAAACTTTCAAGACGATATACTGTAATTCTAAAAGATGTTGTTTGTAAATTAAAAAAAATAATAAAAAATAGATTAAAATGTGCACATTTCTCAAGCTTGTCTCCAAGTCCATTCCATAAACAACAGTTGTTCTAACTTTCACTTTTTTAACATTTAACTAGGTCATAACCTTCTTCTCTGTCTTTGAACATATAAAGAATGTTAGTTGTTTATACATAATTATTGCTGTTCAATTCATGAATGATCAATTCATTTTAAAACTTTTGCTTTTAAAAACAATGGATTAGTGTGTGTCTATAATTGACATTATATACCACTCTTATGGCTCGTTTTTGTAATATAGTAAGAGGCTGTCAAGTGGTTTTGTATGTATTCCCCCATATTTCAACACAGTAATATAGATTTGGTAAAACTGAAGAGGTCAAGGTTGATGTGGGTGAAAGTGAAGTTTCCGAATGAGTGGTGGGTGTTCGTGAGTGCGTATGGTCCTGGCAGTGAGAGGAATGAAGAGGAGAGAGTGACCTTCTGGAATGACTTGGATGAGTGCTTGCAAGGATTTGGAGCAAATGTGAATGTAGTGCTGATGGGAGATCTGAATGCTAGAGTGGGTGATGAGAAAATTGAGGGTGTTGTTGGTGTGTATGGTGTACCTGGAAAGAATGATAGTGGTGAGAGACTGATTGGAATGTGCACTGAGAGAGAGATGGTGATTGGGAATACATGGTTAAAAAAGTGTATGAAGCTGATGGGCCAGGGGTGCGACTGAGAGGAAGACCACGGATGGGATGGATGGACGGGGTGAGAAGATGGTTGAATGCCAGAGGAATGACTGTTACGCAAGGAAGAGAGGTTGCTAGAGATAGGGATGAATGGAGAGCGTTTGTGTATGCATGAAGAGGATGAAACCTGCTTGGAAGGGTTCGTGTATGAAGTGGCAGGGGTAAACCAGCTACTGCTGAGGCCCTGTTGCAGAGGTCTCATGTGCTGTGCTGTACAGCTGACCCCAGTGCAGTGCAGTGCGGAGAGTGAACCTTTCACCCAAGGAGGATTGGCACGAATGTGGAGCAACACGTACACATACTGTCAGCCTTTTTATTATAGTCTGTCTTTGTCTCTCGTTTTCTGCCTCTGCAGGGAGATCTGTGTTTGTGCCTGTGTTTTTCCGTTTGTCTGCCTGTGTGGGGAGGGCTTGGGAGGGTGTGGGAGGACCTTGGTGGGGTCATTGGGACCTTGTTGGGGGGTCTGGGGGTACGGCTTGCTTGGAGTCTGGGAGTGGTCTGGGCTACCTTGTCGCTCCGGGTTTTTCCTTTTGGGTGTATCGCGGTGTCGACTGTGGTGTTCCCCGGGGTCAGCTTTGACTTGGGTACCCTTCATGATTGTTATGTAACTGATTGGAAGCAATTGATTCAGACCTGGAAGCTCCCAGATTGTTTTAGATTGTTTTAATGCATCATTTTAGAATCAGGGAAAGTCAAACTCCCACTCAGGCTGGCAGGACAATGTCTGCCTTCTTTTAATGCAACTTAGACACAACGTAGCAGCAAACACACAGCACACAAGACAGGATAAGTATAGGGACTGGAACAATCTCGGAGCGAAGGAAAATAAATAAATATAATCAGAGAGGGGAGGGGTGCCTGAGGGGGGCCGGCCCTGGGGGGCACGTGCAGTTTGCCCTGTGGTATGGCTGGGAGGGAGTCCTGGGGGTGGATGGTGGTCCGGGTCGCTCTCTGGGTCTGGTGGTCGTCCCTTGTGGCTCCTCAGACGTGTCCCTGGTGGCTTTCGTTTGGGTTCTCTCGCTGCCTTTTTGAGTTCTCTTGCTCATGGGCGGGCGGGTGGATGGATGCCGGGGCGAGTGTGGTCTCCTTAGCCGAGGTAGCAAATAATAACAAAGACTAAACAGGATTCTGGAACAATGACATAATAAAAAGGCTGTACAACACAAACATACACAAAACACACAAGTCACACACACACTCATACACTCAGATCATGGGACCAGAGGGAGGAAGGGGGGAAAGAGAAGGGTGCCCTGTCTAGGCTACCCCATGTACATGGGACACAGCCTTGGTATATAGATAGATAGAAAACTGAAGAGGAATATAAAGTCAGCAAAGTCCGGTATGTTCCCAATGTTTTTAGATATTTTTGACGCTATACAGTTCACGTGTGGTTTCCAGCTGATTTTATGGTCTATAACAGGGGTGCTCAATATGTCGACCGCGAGCTACCAGTCGATCTCCGAGGCAGGAGGAGTTGATCGGGAAGCCCTGCCTGGTTATGTGAACTTTAGTGTCTTTTGTACAAATGAAGAGAATAATGCGCTGAACACATGATCCACTGTGAGGTACAAAAGCGAGAGTCTTTTTTTATGAAAGCTTCAGCGGGACAGCTTGGTTCTGAGGTGCTGTGTGTTTTCACCTGCTCTGCTTTTGGCACGGTGCCCGTTCTGCTGCAGCTCCACATCTGACCGCAGGGCCACTGATCACACGGGCTCCGGAGCCGCGACCAGGCGGACTGGGGCGGAGCTGCATGTAGTGGGATCAGCGCGTCTGGAAACACGCTCGCTTGTGTGGCAGTAGAGTGGTGGATAATTGGAGTTTAGGAGATTTGAGATTTAGCTGTCAACAACGCCACCGCCGGGAGAATATAAGTTATAAAAGTACTAAATTTTTCCTCAAGTAAGCACACAGGTCCGTATATCAAAGGCAGAGTCAGGTTCCAATTTACAGTGTCTTTATTCACATTTTCTGGACACAATATCTTAATAGCATTTTTAATTTACTATAACAATTTCTACAATAGTTAAAATGGATCCTTTTTCATTCACACTTTCACTTGGTAACTGGTACGTGGTAACTGCTCAGCCTACTGCTTAAAGGAACCGTATGTAAGATTTTGATGTCAGATTTCATAAACATGAATTATATGTGTCCAAAGATACAAGATCAACATGTCCAAATATACTATTATTTTTACTGAAAGTCAATGTAATTCTGAGGTATTCTTAATTTAAAAAGCAATGGACATGATGTCCCTTTGTTGATGTTTACATTTATTATCCAATCAGAATGCAGAATGAGCCTCACATGACTCTCTCATTTGGGTTGCCAGTTTGGTTTCTTAGAAGCTGAAGTTAATTTTGAATCAGTAATCAGTAGCTTCCTATCTTCAATGTATGAGCCATTTCACAATCTGGCAACCCATGTTCATTTGTGATTGTTATACCTTTCTAAAACCACTAGTTGTGCATCTTACATACGGTTCCTTTAACTTGCAGCAGGTCCTGTACGCACTGCCACCCAAAATAAATCAAGATAATGGGCAAATTAAACAAAATAGGACAAAACAAACGATTAATAAGAAAAACATAATAAATTGGGAATAAATCATTAGAAAATAGGTTAAACGGAATCAAATTAGACAAAATTTGATATAATTAAAAGGGACCAATGACAATAAAGTGGCGCAAAGCAAAAAAAAACATAAAACAAAGCAGAGTGAGCAAAACGAACAAAACAGTAACAAAGCAAAGCAAAGCAGCAAAGACGGTGTGCCCAGTGCCGCCGCAGCTTCTCGCACCTGCAAGAATGTTTGTTAGTTAATTACCTAAATGAATCAGCATTTCTGGAAAAAGCTACAAAAATACATATAGCCTACCAATTTTGATAGAGCGATCATATGTAGTCCATGGCTTTAGGCCCAAAGGGAGACTGTCTTCAGCAGCAGGCTATAGAACCACCAATATCCCAATTAGTGTTTGTAATTGGACAGCAACCAACCAATTTAGAAATCATTTACCTGTCTTAACTGATGCACACGGCCCAAAATCAACTCGCTGAAAACCCGCGAGCGAACTCGGCCCGTAGCGTATTGCTGCAGGAGGACACAAGCATAAGAATAGGCAAATTTATGAATGAAGTGAGCCGCACGGAGCGTTACCTGCTACAATGGATTGGCGCGCGCAGAGGCGTCCACTCCGCTCCGCTTTATTTTTATGAATGGTGCCACACAATTACTCAACTAAGAAACACAGGGGCTTTGTAAGGGTTTGCACATTTTATGAATGAACCAAAGCTGTACATCTTCGTTACCTGACGCCAAGAATAGATGCGCATGAGGAGCGCGTAATGGGAAGGAGACACTGTCTGGCACGGGTGCCAAGCGCGCAGCCGGCAGCGGCACTAAAAGAAGTGTGGCAGGGGGAGGCACTTCTAAGTTATATTTCTAGCTGTAAATAAAATGAAATGTTTGAAATAATGTTTTAACCTTAGCTGTAAAATAATAAAAGGAAAACAAAACCCAACAACGCCAGCCCAGGAATTTCACCTGGACAGTAAAAAAATAAACTATAACTAAACATTTAAAGGCACACAGGTTCGTTCATTGAGAGAGGCATGTTCCATGAATGTTCCATGTTTTATTTTGTTTAGCAAGTTTGTTCAGTTGACTTCTGTTGATTTTTCACATTCTATTGAGTTTCAGTTCGTTCACTACTCCAATCAAAGTTCACATAGTCCTTTAGTTCATCACAATCTTTCACATTCGGTGCACATATGAACCAGGAGAGTTAGCCAGAGGAAACAAGTGGTGGTTTACGGCGGGCCAAGGGGCCAGTGTCGTTGTCCTGGTCCTGTGAAATTAAATTTGATTAGCTACATACATTCTGTAATTTAGTTTAGGAGGCCTAGAGAACGTACCCGAACGCACGTGTTGCCCTCGCCCCAGTCGCTGCGGAGACTCCCGGTCCGCCTGACCTAAGCACGCCTGGAAACCCGGGGACTTATGACATGTTTCACCCGAACTCCTGACCATGGCGTCACCAACCGGCCTGCACCACACAATCTGCTGCGAGGCCGCAACATGCGCCAGAGGAGCCCCAACGGCACTAAACAAACACAAACCACTCACTCACTAACATACAATTAAATACGAAATGTGCAAATAAGCAGCAAGTCTGTTTACCTGGCCCCTCGAGACGACGCGAGCCAAGACCCAAAACACGGAAGTGAGAGGACGTAAGAAACGTCAGAGCAGCCTTATATAGTGGTGGCGCCCTCTGCCGGCCAAAGGCGCACATCACTACAGAAGCATTAGTTTAGAAAAGGCGCTTTAATAAGTTGACATATGTGGGCATGAAGAGTTTTACCTGGAGCACGAGGACAAACGGCCTGCACAAGGACCCGGAAATACGGATGGGCAAAAGGGGAAGCAACGAAAGAGGGAGCGTTTAAATAGTCCACCAACCACGAGCCACGAGAACCAAGCAAACACACCCTCGGCACATGACCTCCAACAGCAGTCTTGCCACACTTGCACGCTCTGTAATGTTCCGAACTCAAGCAAAGTCACAACACGCTCCACGTGTCTGTACATCTGTCAAATATAAGCGCTCCAAACCAGACAGCCACAGTAGACGCGCGCCTCATCCAACAGCAGAGAAACGAAGCTCACATGTTTTAAAGCGGACAGACAGAGCTCTGCTTTCCGTGTCCAACAGCAGAGACACCGAAAACACATGCTTGAACCAGGGACAAAGAAAAGCTGCGAGAGAAAACAGGCAGTGCCATAACAAATCCTCACTAGGAGTTTGTTTTTTATGTGAGCCAAAGCCCCGCCCGTGAGCGTTACCATGGTGATCACCAAAACCAGATTTATTAGAAGACACAATCGAGGTCGACACTAGAACACTAGAAACACTAGAAAACAACTACAGGAGATTTTGATTTCTCAGAATAATTAGCTACATTGTTTTCTTCCAGATTATTTTACAGGTTTAAAAATCCTACATGTTAATTGTTAAATTGTTCTAATGAATGTATTCAAGTAAAATTGGGTGCTTGTAGCCTATTATACACCTGATGTTTTATTAATAAACAAATATATATTATAGTATAATAGTATAATTTAAATTGATGATAAAAAAATACACACAAAAATGGATAGGTAGATCTCTGGGCCTTGCCTCAACTAAAAGTAGATCGCGAGCTGGAAAAGTGTGAGCACCCCTGGTCTATAATCACACCAAGAAACTTATGTTCATAGGTTAGACTTTCTATTGTAGTCGTGTACGTACATGTGTAACTGTCCCTTCAGTCAGTGAGCACACTTGAGTTCAAGTCTCCTCGCTCCACATTCACCCGGTGCATCCGCTCTAATGAAAAGAACAAAGCACCTGGGTTACATCACGAGCTCCGTTTGGACTGGATTTATTACATGTTCTGCTCAAGCTTTCATTTGTCACAGCACTGTTAAAAATACTGGGTCAATCTCTGCTTATTATGGAGCTATTAGCAAATAATTGAACCTAGTCTTTACACAGAATAAAGTAACTAGGCACGTGTGTTGACCTGGTTTATGAGTCATTTTCTTGTAATTACAGAGGCGTCTTTTGTATGAGGATAATTATGTGTTTTTATTATCAGCAGATGTGCCCTTACTCAAGTCAAAAGACGTAATTATGAGTACAGATTAGAACCTTTTAAAGGAAGGGCCAGTTCCATTAACAGAGGTGCACTTTGGTCTCTAATAATAAGAATATCAATAAAAGAAAGAAAATACATGTTGTTTGATTCTTTTAACAGTAAAACACAGCAAACGTGATTATATTTGTTTGTTTTCAGGAGTGTTGTAATTGCTTTTTGTCCAGAAGATAGGACAAGACGACAGTTTGTACAGCTCGTGCAAAATGTGGTCACTTTATTTACCTTTTGGAGAGTCCAGAGTGGAGGGGTGCACGGTAGCCAAGTGGTTAGAGCTCTGGCTTCCCAACAAGGAGGTCGTGGGTTCGACTCCCGGGTCGGACCATATCAACATCTCACGATCTCTCTGGGTGGAGTTTGCATGTTCTCCCCGTGTCACCGTGGGTTTTCTCCGGGTACTCCGGTTTCCTCCCACCTCCAAAGACATGCATGTTTAGGTTAATTGGGCATCACTGTAAATTTCCCTTAGTGAGTGAATGAGAGAGTGAATGATTGTCTGTCTAACACCAGGCTCACACTGCTTCCAGATCCATATCCAGATCCAGATCCGGATCCGTCTGGGTCCGGTTGTCACTCACACTGCCTCCAGAATATGCATGCGTATGTACGGACTCTGCTGGCCTCGCGAGACCACGAGTTCACGGGGATTCACGCTCAACTTGGGAGTTTCAGGGAGTTTACGTGATCTCTGGCACATGGATATGTAAACAAGGACACTTGCGCCGTGTTTTTGGCTTATTTCACGTCACTTCATTTTCTGTTGGATTTTTCGATGCATAATGGGTAAGTACGGGACGTTTATTTGCCTCCTGTGTGTTCAATAGTCGTGTATATGTCGAGCATTTTGCTGTATTTGTTGTAGTAGCAGAAACGTAATGTTTTTACTTTGAAAACCACCGGATTCACTTCACCCGCGAGCGCTTGGTTTCCTGTTTGTCGTGTCTTCTTTTCACAACTTTACCAAAAAGGGCTCCGGAGCGCTCCGGCAGTCCGGAAAATTTTAAATGAAACGGAAACGATACGGACGTACGGAGCAGAGCCGCGCGGCTCGCCGGACCGGACGGATCGCGGTGTGAGAGCCTCTCATTACTTTTCAAGAAACGGAAAGCCTCCGTACGCCGGACCGGAGTACGGACTGGATCCAGTGTGAGACCGGGGTAACCCTGCGGCAAGTTGGCCACTGTCCAGGGTGTCCAGGGTCCAGTCACCCGCGACCCCTAACGGGATTAAGCGGTAGAAAATGAATGAATGAATGAATGAATGAAAAAGAGTCCAGAGTGCTTCTGGATGAGATTGAACTTTTTTTTTGACCCCGAGAACTGAGCCGCTGATACAACTTACTAGTATTTTAAATAGAGATAGACCGATATTTTGAGGCCGATATGTGGATTTGTCTGTTGCATATCGGCCTTGTTTTGGCGGATATTTGATCAGGCAGTTGTTTGATGCTTTCACAGTGATCAGCTCCAAGTTAGTTTTGGAGAGAAATGATTCAGTTTGTTTTATATTTCTCCATTTTGCTGTTTAGAAAAGAAGCATTTTCTTGAATGACTCTTTAAACTGTTCTGCAATGAGCGTAAACATGTTGTATTCATTAAAGGGGTCCTATTGCGTGTTTTTTTTTTAAATATTTAGTAAGAAACTAGAACATATGCAAACCTGTAATTTACCTTTTGTTCATTGTAAAACTCAAAGTTGATCTAAAACAACTTAAAAATAGAAACAGCTCTACTGACTTCCTGTTCAAAACTGCAGATCTGATAAGCCCCGCCTCTTCATTTTAAAATGTAACTGTAAAAAGCAACAGATTTAAAAAAAAACTATTTTTTATTGTTGGAAAGTGGCTCTGGGACAGTTCTGAACCACACATGCTTCACTTTGATTTTTAATCTTTTGAATTATAAACAAGTAAATACAGACAAGTGGGAGGGGATAGGTGGTAGGTGAGAACGAGGATTTCTGAGCACTTGAGCTGCAGCTGAAGAACAATACAAGATTACTCCAACATGTGTGAATCAATTCAAATATAACTTTGAGTAAAGTAATGATGAAGGAAGGACATAATAAGGATAAAAACTTAGAACAGTGAATTTGACATAATAGGTCTCCTTTAAACAAAGAGACAAAATAATAGTTTAGATTGAACTTTTTCTTTTTTGGATAGACTATCTCATCTCAGCTATGTTTTTTGAAAACTAAAATAAGAAAATCAATCTCAGAAATCGACCATTGTATCTGCATCGGGTGACATCGTTTTTAAAAATCTGTATCGGCCCAAGAAAAAAACATATCGATCGATCTCTAATTTGAACAGATTGTCATTTTTGCGCGTGCAGAAATACTACTTACTGATGACTGGACATCCAGGATGGGCAGAACAAAGACTCAATTTTGGCTGAAAGTGATAAAACTAAGTTTAAGACAAACTGCAAAAGATTTGAACTGAAACTGGAGGATTGTAAGGTGTTTTGTTATATAGAAAGTAAGTAATCTTTATTTGTATAGCACATTTCACAGACACAGAGTCACAAAGCGCTTCACAGTGAGATGAACCCCTCCCCTCCCCACTCAGTGACAGTAAGCTGCCCTGGGGCAACTCAGCAGAGGCAATTCACCTAACACCTGGCGCCTCAACCTCCGACTATCACCAAGTGTTCCCTAACATGCATGTTATCAGTTGGTGGTTAAACAGGAGTGCCCGGAGGAAACCACCCAGACACGGGGAGGAACATGCAAACTCCACACAGAAAGGTCCGGGCCTGAGCGGGAATCGAACCCGCGACCTTCTTGCTAAAATCATCTAAAATTCAAACTAAACAAACTCTCTGAACCCTTTAGAGCACAATTATTTATTCATTATACATTTATTATTACAAGTAATTGCATTTCCACCTAAATCTATTGTCACCAATGGTATTTTTTTCCAGATTTATTTAACCATAAAACAGCCACGAAATAAAGACAAACTAATAAATGCCTTGAGTGAGAGCAGTTTGAAAAAAGATACATAAGTTTGTCGCAGATGTTGAAAACATATTTTGTAGTTAATTTGTTTAATTTTCTTTGAATTTCAACAGTAATATGGCCTATAACACCAATAACACACAAAACAGGCTTTATTCTTCTTTTTACCTTGAAAACAACAATTTTGGAAATGTCACTGTGAAAACAAAGTCACATGACCAGAGCCCTGGACTACGAAGCTAGATTTGGGGTTTAACGAGGTAAGTTCTGGGTTAAACCTGGTCTGACGGTTCCACGAAACTGGATCACTTCCTGTCAGTCCAGATCTCTATGGCAACATGTGACACACTCATCACCTGCTCCGGACCACGATAAGTTCCCGAATATGTTAAAAAGACGAGGCGCTGGCCAATCGGAGATAAGAATTCAGGCGTTTGTGAAGAGAGAGAGAGAGAGAGAGAGAGAGAGAGAGAGCGGAGAAATGAGGAAATGCAAAAGTCACGTCGTATTCTTTTATATCAAAGCGATGCGCACGTAACCTATTTATAAAGAGAAGTCATGAAATCTTCTGTGTAACAGTGACTAGACGCAACAATCCTGTTTAATCTGTGATGGTTAATAAACACTTTCATTGTCAGAAATATTAAATGTCTGCACTTGGAGAACATTTGGCTGTGGATCTTTACACTTCACTTTGACTCAGACAAAAGACTTGTCTAAAGACAATGGCAGTTTATCTATTAAATGTTTGGTGATGTCTGCACAAGTGCTTTAGTCTGTTATATCCATGCGTGACATATAAATGAACTCTGCAGCGTTGAAGTGCAGACTTCATTTGAAGCTGCAGCGCGTTTCCTTCGCTTAGATTTGAACACTCGTATATTTCACTTCATGATTGACGTTTCCTCACGTTTGAAGACCGCAGCTTGGTTGTTCTGATTGGTCAGTTGGCACTAACCCCGCCCCCTGCTCTGTGAACGTGCATGGCTTCATTGAGAAAATCCAGGATTGACAGACCAAGTTGTGAACTCGTTTCATAGGACAGTTTATCCAGAGCGGTTCATATCTGGGTTTGTCAACCCAGGGAAGAGAAACTTATCCAGGATAAGTTCAGCGACGTTTGTAGTACAGGCCTCAGGACCATGATGCATCAGGAGGTTCATCAGGAGTCACTCTGGAGCTGGAGAAAATCAAAAGTGTGAATAAATCATTTTTAGAAGCTTCCAGAGCAGCCGAAGTGACTGTTACACCAGAGTCACGGTGGAAACTTATGATTTAAGCACCGTTATTCCCGACTCTGAAGACAACTCAATTATTTTCATGCTAACAACATACACAAACACACTGCCTTCTTCTGACAGAAAAAAATGTCATCGGCAGGGAAAGAGTTCAAATAGTTCTTACTACATTTTTACTTAAAAGGGCCACATTCAAATCATTTTCTTATACAAATGTGTATTGTGCGTTTAAGCTGATGCCCTCGCTGCAGTCTTTGCTTCTCTATATTGTGTGGCTCTCTTACAAGGACGATTATAAACTGCCACAGATTTCTCTCCTACACAGTCTCTGAAGAAAGAAGAACTCCTTAGAACATGGCTTGTGTCCTTGTGGCGTCGTGGAAGCAGGATTAGTGAGTCAAACAATAGAACTCCAGCTCTGAAAAGACGGTGCTCCGTAAAACACTTCACAAAGCCGGGCCTGGAGGAAGCACGACGTGACCCAAATCAGAGCTGAGTCCGGTTCAAGAGGAGAATGGGAAGGCTCAAGGAAGTCTCAAGTCTGTGGAGTCAAGTCAGGTCAAAGAGAGACAAGTCAGGTCAAAGAGAGACAAGTCAGGTCAAAGAGAGACAAGTCAGGTCAAAGAGAGACAAGTCAGGTCAAAGAGAGATAAGTCCCACGTCAAAGAGAGACAAGTCAGGTCAAAGAGAGACAAGTCAGGTCAAAGAGAGACACGTCAGGTCAAAGAGAGACACGTCAGGTTAAAGAGAGACAAGTCAGGTTAAAGAGAGACAAGTCAGGTTAAAGAGAGACAAGTCAGGTTAAAGAGAGACAAGTCAGGTTAAAGAGAGACAAGTCAGGTTAAAGAGAGACAAGTCAGGTCAAAGAGAGACACGTCAGGTTAAAGAGAGACAAGTCCCACGTCAAAGAGAGACAAGTCAGGTCAAAGAGAGACAAGTCAGGTTAAAGAGAGACAAGTCAGGTTAAAGAGAGACAAGTCAGGTTAAAGAGAGACAAGTCAGGTTAAAGAGAGACAAGTCAGGTTAAAGAGAGACAAGTCAGGTTAAAGAGAGACAAGTCAGGTTAAAGAGAGACAAGTCAGGTTAAAGAGAGACAAGTCCACGTCAAAGAGAGACAAGTCAGGTCAAAGAGAGACAAGTCAGGTTAAAGAGAGACAAGTCAGGTCAAAGAGAGACAAGTCAGGTTAAAGAGAGACAAGTCCACGTCAAAGAGAGACAAGTCAGGTCAAAGAGAGACAAGTCAGGTCAAAGAGAGACAAGTCTGAGTCAAAGAGAGACAAGTCAGGTCAAAGAGAGACAAGTCAGGTCAAAGAGAGACAAGTCAGGTCAAAGAGAGACAAGTCAGGTTAAAGAGAGACAAGTCAGGTTAAAGAGAGACAAGTCAGGTTAAAGAGAGACAAGTCAGGTTAAAGAGAGACAAGTCAGGTCAAAGAGAGACAAGTCAGGTCAAAGAGAGACAAGTCAGAGTCAAAGAGAGACAAGTCAGAGTCAAAGAGAGACAAGTCAGAGTCAAAGAGAGACAAGTCCAAGTCAAAGAGAGACAAGTCAGAGTCAAAGAGACAAGTCAGGTCAAAGAGAGACAAGTCAGGTCAAAGAGAGACACGTCAGGTCAAAGAGAGACAAGTCAGGTCAAAGAGAGACACGTCAGGTCAAAGAGAGACAAGTCAGGTCAAAGAGAGACACGTCAGGTCAAAGAGAGACAAGTCAGGTTAAAGAGAGACAAGTCAGGTTAAAGAGAGACACATCAGGTCAAAGAGAGACAAGTCAGGTTAAAGAGAGACAAGTCCCACGTCAAAGAGAGACAAGTCAGGTCAAAGAGAGACAAGTCAGGTCAAAGAGAGACAAGTCAGGTTAAAGAGAGACAAGTCAGGTTAAAGAGAGACAAGTCAGGTTAAAGAGAGACAAGTCAGGTCAAAGAGAGACAAGTCAGGTTAAAGAGAGACAAGTCAGGTCAAAGAGAGACAAGTCAGGTCAAAGAGAGACAAGTCAGGTCAAAGAGAGACAAGTCAGGTCAAAGAGAGACAAGTCAGGTCAAAGAGAGACAAGTCAGGTTAAAGAGAGACAAGTCAGGTTAAAGAGAGACAAGTCAGGTCAAAGAGAGACAAGTCAGGTCAAAGAGAGACAAGTCAGGTCAAAGAGAGACAAGTCAGGTTAAAGAGAGACAAGTCAGGTCAAAGAGAGACAAGTCAGGTTAAAGAGAGACAAGTCAGGTTAAAGAGAGACAAGTCCCACGTCAAAGAGAGACAAGTCAGGTCAAAGAGAGACAAGTCTGAGTCAAGTCCTAATACTTTGTTGAGACCGGATTAAGCAGCCAATTTTTTAGCTGACGCCCCAACAAGCGCCCAACGTGCGTCGGGGGAAAGGGACACGTTTACACCCTGATGTGCTTCTTTGCATTGCCCCTTTTGGTAGCACTTTACATTACGACTCGGTAATAACATGGTAATAGCAAGGTAATTAGATGTAATAATATGGTAATAGTAAGGTAATAGCAATGTCATATCAAGGTAATGACAACAGTAATTACATGTAATTCATTTGTTGCTACATTGCTGTTACAAGGCAATATACTCATTTTTCTTAGTAATAGTTTGCAGTTTCCATGTGTCTGCGTCATCACCTGAGCAACAAGGAAGCATTTCTGTTAATTACCTGGAAATAAGACACAGGCTTTCTACACTATTTACAGGTAATTACAAAGGATTTCGTCGTGTAATTTTGCATTTATGTATAATAATTTGTATTTACTATGGAAATTAAAATTAAACAAATGCATGTTTTTGTCATGTATACGTTTTTGTTACACTAAATAAATAATACAAATCCGTGTTTTTACTTTAAGCAAACTAGTATGGCCACAAAATGTATTATTACTTAGCTTGGAGGAGGGCCCGGTCATGTTTGTTTTTATAGAAAAGTGAATTCTTTAGCTGATTTCTTTATGGTATAAAATTGTAGTATAGTTTTAAATGTCTAATCCACTCAATTGTGTAGATAATTTTTTACCTCCAGAAACTTACACAGTGCACCTTTAACCTAGCCCAAGTCCCAGACATAAACCCATTACCCATTTTAGTAACTTGAAGCCTAAACTTAACTGTTTAAACCTTCAACCATAACTCGGGTGTGCTTGACGCTATTTTACGTTTGTTTTTTTTTTATGATGCAATATCTACGGTGTAACATATATAAGCAATAAAGACGTAAAATTAAGCTCATCGTACGCTTTTTTTGGTGTCATGTATACGTACGCTTTCTTGTGAGACTGAATGTACAAGTGTGAATGTTGAAACAGGGACAAGGACAAACAGAGAATATGCTACACTCACATTTAAGGCCTGTTGATTTTAAATGAAATATGAGAAAACACATTACAGTTTTTTTCTATAGGTTTGGCTCATTTCTTGAAACCGAGATGACATTCTCAGAATCACATGGACAAATCTCCAAACTAAGCTACAGTTGCTCACAACTGAATGTCATTTCTCATTGCTTTCATCAAACTTCCAGTGTCATAGACCATGTCTCAATGGCTCAGTACAGCTTTGCACATGTTTCTGTACAAGTCTCCTACAGACAGGACAATGATCCCTCATTTAGCACATTTTTCAAATCAAAAGATCTTTCAGATGTTTTTTAGTCTAATGGTTGTTATGTCCAAAACATGTCAGCAGGATTTCACTGTGGAAGTCCTCATGAGCAAAAGACTCTGTTCATTTGTCAAACTTAGTCAAGAATAAAATACCATAAACACTGTAATATCTTCTCAAGATGTGACTTATTCTGATGTTACAATATGAAACTATGAACATGACAAAGAATGATACGATAGAAATGACAAATAATCAGACTATAAACATCACAAAGAAAATAGAGTGGAGAAAATGCATCAGAAATGATTGATCCAGTTTAGTCACTTCAGTGATGCTTTACAGTTGTAAGTAAAACACAAATACACTTACACTGGTCTCTCATTCTGTTCTGACTGTTTACATGAGAAAGACTTTTAGTTTTGAAGCTTGTATGAACAGTTTTGATATTGAGCTGTAATGTTGCACAGAAATGTCAAATCTTTTGTCCAAATGATTTTAAAGATGTAAAAATAACTAAGCCAAACCCATGGACAAAAGCTTTAGTGTATTCTAGTGTATAATTCTATTCTGTTCGCTGGACTTCTGCCACAGTGAGAAAACATCTAAACATTTTGACTGTCAGAGTCACACAAGACCAAAGGGACGATGTGTTTTGGGGGCAATGACGATTCACATGACAAAGACTGGGTATGTGGGTTTGACTCATATCTAAAGTGTTTTGGGAGAGAAATGAGCTTCTGCAGGTGATCCATGGTGTTGTGCTCAAACATCCAGGTTATTTTGACAAAGTGACTAAGTGAATGAAAAAGAGCCAAAGCAACTGAGAAAGATCTTTGTGATTTGATGGAACCGACTCTTTACATGGAAAAGTAACTTACTGATGAAACATATACAAACAGTTTTGGAAGAGAAATGTGCTTTTGCTGGTGATCTGTGATGTTTTGACGAAGTGTTAAATTGTTTGACCAAATGATCTGCAGTTTTGAGAATGTCATCTCAGTTTCAAGAAATGAGCCAAACCTATAGAAAAAAAACTGTAATAAACTTTATCAAGCAGCTTAGAGCCGTGAAACATTGAAGGTCAACTGACATGGTTGTACATTTTTTATTTTAATATTTTTTTACACTTGAAAGAACAAGATTTCACGTGACTTTACAAAAAATAAACTTCATGAAACTTTTTTTTTTTTTCTGGCAGCTTAAAAAATGAAAATACAGTCAAACTATGATTGGCTCAAACTCAGCGGATGACTCATAGTGAGGCTTCACACTGCGAAAGTGTCCAGATGCATAAGTCAAAGGTTCTTCTCTGCACATGAGCTGAACGAGGTAAGTGTTTCTTATGAACACAACACTGCACTGACACAACAACGGCACAGTCATGAGTCTCGTGTTTCTGTCTCACTTTACTTTACAGCACAAGGCAAACCATCTGATTCTTTAACCAGGGGTGGCCAACTCCAGTTTTTCAGCCGTCATCCTCGAAGAGCCACACCATGAGTCGACCTGCTGCCACCACCAGGAGGCAAAGTACTTTTTTATTGAATAGCGCTTTCCCCAGTTTCTAAAAAATAGATTGTGACGTCACGCCGCAAAGCATTGTGGGTGCAAACTGCGAACAAACAAACGCGACCGTGGCGTGGTTGCATGTGTGCAAAGGTGGTTCGAAATCAAAGTTATTTTTACAATTAACAACCCAATCATGACGAAACGAGGAGGCACAAAACACTGCTGTTAGGGACTATGCAACTCGGATTGGAGATATCCCGAGCGGCTGCCAGAGGGAACAGTTTTCATCCCATTTCCAAAAGAAATGTTTATTTAAATTATATTTGCAAACAGACCCTTAGTGCCATAAGCAAATACATTTCAATATAACAAGGTTTTGAAGTAATTCAGGGGGGTCTGGGGAAATTCTCCCCCAGGATAATTTTTTTAAATTCTGTGCAATTTCCTGCATTTTGGTGAGTTTTAGATGTGATATTTTTAATATGTGATGTAATTTTACTAAAATTAAAAACACATGATTCAGTTAAATAAAAAATCAAAAGGGGCCAGATTTAGGGGCCCCAGTCCAGATGCTCCCCTTTGCTCCACCCTTGTAAAACTGAGCTTTTAGAAGACTGACTCAGGACTGTCCTGTGTGGTTAGAGCAGAGAAAACACCGCTGCTGCTGTATATACTTTTATCAGGTCAGCGTTTGTTTTATGTCACATTCATACAAAAATAAAATCGTTAAGGGCTTCGTTCAACATTTCCGTGGTGCGCCGTTTTTCGCGATTTTCGCCATTGTTCTTTGCACACGTTTTATTTCTCTGTACATTTTGGACCTTTTCTCCGTGGATATAAGACGGATTTGAACAAACCTTAGATCAAAATGAAGCTCTCGTTTCACAGAATATCACTGGGAGTTCACAATGCTTCTCAAAGAAACGACTTCTCTGTTAAACAGCTCTGCTTTAACGCTGCACTGACAGTCGCATGCAGCTTCCCGAGAGAGAGAGAGAGAGAGAGGGAGGGAGAGCGAGAGAGAGAGAGAGAGAGAGAGAGAGAGAGAGAGAAAGAGAGAGCGCGTGTGGAGGTGCAAATGTTTCTGAATGAGCCAAAGTCGCACTCGGACAGGTCAAGAGGCGCATGCAGCCTCCGGTTCACCACACTGGTTTAGCATGACAGTGTTCTCTCCAAACTGTAGCCAGGGTCTTTGATTTTACAGCGTTAGTGCTGTGAATGATCAGATGCATGTATCAGACGTCAGTCACCCTTTGAGCTCAGCATCGGAACATCGGCCGGCGCCCCTCCTCACTCTGCGCCCTTAGCATTTGCCTATACTGCCTATATAACGAGCTGGCTCTGATTTCTGTGGTCGGGCAGATTTCCAAAGTGTGGAGAGGATAACTAACAACACGTACATTTGTTGGCTGCACTTTGACGGTGAAAGGCCCTACTGTAGATCCGAGGCTGATGAACCAGAACTAGCAACGCTAACAGACTGTGAGCTCTCGAAGAAGCAGCGGTGCAAGCGAAGGGTCCAACAGAACGTCCCAACCAAACAGCCTGCCCACCCAAGCGTGGAAGGAAACGGCTTTTAACAGAGGAAAGCCTAAACGAAAGCACATCGTAACCATTGGAACATGAGACAAGTGAGGTAACGTGAGAGTCTGAATGTGACTTTTACTACAAAGCTACGCAAACAATCTAATGCAAGTATGTACTTGGAGCAAAAATTCAAACTATGGTGTTTAAAAATGATGCCACAGGACTAAACAAACGTGTGCCGCTTTGTTTATCTGAATTTAGCTCCCAGCAGTACTTGACCGTGACGTCAATTGTAAAGTGTGCTATTACACAGACGCAGACACTGGAAGTCCTTCATTGAAAATATCTTTCTTCATTTCTGTGCATTTTCCTGCATTTTGGTGACTTTTAGATGTGATATTTTCTTTAGGTGATGTAATATAAAAAGACAGAAGTCAGTAAATTAAAAGCCTCCTCCTCATAGAGGTCAGGTTTAGGCCCCAGCCCAGATGGTTTTAGCTCCGCCCTGTAAAACTGGGCTTTAGGAGCATCAGTCAGACTCAGGACTGTCCTGTGTGATCAGAGCAGAGAAAACACTGCTGCACACACTTTAGTCAGGGAAGTGTGTAAACTTCTGTTTTATGTCACATTCAGACAAAAGTCACAGCTGGAAACATCACTTTTCTGTGCTGTGCCATTTCCTGCAAATGGTTTTATTTCATTGCACATTTTGGACCTTTTCTTCGTGGATATGAGGCAGATTTGCACAACCAAAATGAAGCTCCAGTATCACAGAATATCAAATCCAAAGGAGAGAGGAAGAGAGAGAGCGTGTGGAGGAGTAAATGTTTGTGAATGAGCCAAAGAGCTGCGCTGGGATTGGCCAAGAGCCGCATCACGAGCCTCGAGTTCGCCACCCCTGATTTAACTGATTCTGTATTTTACTTACACATGATCCCAAATTCACAAATTCACACATGTATTACCATGTTATGAGGTGTTCAAACACAGTGCTGGTTTAAAGACCACGAACAATGCAAAATATACAGAATCATGTTATTTAAAGTGACACAGTGTAACATTCTGCAGGATAAAGTCAACAGTGTGATTCAATGGAAAGCAGAACTAAGCAACTTCAGTGGTAATGCTCTCAACTTTCTTGTATTAATACAAAAAAATATTTAGTATTGAAATAAGGCAGCAAACATATTTTATTCTGTCAAGTATTTGTTCATTCATTCATTCATTTTCTACTGCTTAATCCTGTTAGGGGTCATGGGTGACTGGAGCCTATCCCAGTGACTTTGGGCCTTAGGCGGGGAACACCCTGGACAGTGGCCAACTTGTCACAAGGTTAGACAGACAAACATTCATTCTCTCATTCTCACAGGAGAAATGTACAGTGATGCCCAATGAACCTTTAGGTTTAGGTTACTGTCAAATAAAAAAAATAAAAAGAGAGAAAGAGCTGATGTCGAGCCGGGATGTGGGCGCAATTTAGAAACTGCGAGTGCTGTATTTGCAGTGGGAGGAAGCTGAGAGACACATGTTTCAAATTTAATTTAAAAACATAAATGTGTTACTTAGTGCTGCTTTTCTTATTAACATTCTTAATGAAGAGAGTAATGTTTGAGGTCACATGATCCAACTGTGTTGCTTAACCTGCAACACAGTCTACAAAGAAAACAGCTTTAAATGAGTACAGTTAGGCTTCAAGTGACTAACATGGGTACGTTTAGGACTGGGGCTCGGGGCAGGTTAAGATGTACGTATGTGTTAAACGCAAAGACAATGTCGCCACGTGGCTTTAACCAAAAACTGTGTTTATTTTACATTTTGGCTTTTCGTAACACATTGATGTAAAAAGGCGTTTTTAATATTTTGTTGTAGGCCTATATTTTTTTCGGAGACTTAACCTGTGAGAAACAAAACAGTCACAGCGCTGCAATGGCCCAAGAACAGTGCAGTATGTGCTGGTTTGACAGCATCAAGACATGGACTTTGACATTTTATCAGAATCATGGACACAGCAGAAACGTGTGCTTTTGGAGAAAGGGAAAAAGTCTGGTACTTGTTTCTATATTATATTTACCAACTTAACAACAAAAACAACTTGATTTCTTGGCTTCTTCTGCTGTGACTTCAACCAATCAGCTTCAGTTTCTTTAATTTCTTTAGGGGTCAATACATAACCACTTATCAAAGCCCAATGCCCACTATATTATATTTCTAATCAATCAATATATAATTTTACACCTCTAAGTGGCAATAATGTGCAATCAGATGACGTGTGGGGAAACTTATGTCAATAAAACTATAAAATCCAGATCCAGACCAGTTTAAGACCAGTAAAAGGTTTCATGCAATAAAACATGAGAGTCACAGTAAACATGGACATGGTTGCATATTGATGAGTCCAAAAATACACAATTATACACTGTCCCACCTTTAGATGTAACTTCTAATGTTTAAATTTGGTTTCAGGGGATGTAGCTGTTAAAAAGAGGTTTTGAGTGATGAATATTCTGAGTTGGATCACTAGCTGCGCTGTCTCTTGACTGACACTGAACGTGCCTTGCGTCGTGCTGGTCGAGCGTTGTCACACTCACACACGTACGTGACAGCAGAGCGTGAGGTACAAGCATCCCAAAGTCCCATTAGTTTGCACTGTAGGGCTAAAACTTACTTTAGATTCAATGAAAACAGCAGGAATGATTTTAAACTAGGCTAACATTGCACCAAAAGAAATGGGACTATGTGTTGGCACCCGAGGATTGGACTTCTAGTTGGACCGGGCTGTTTTAAGGCATTTTAATCAGGTTTTAATTGATTTTGATGAACTTTAACTAGACCTTGCTTTTTAAATTTTTCCTTTTTGTTGGTGGTGTGTTGCGCCTATCGCCTTAATGATGATTCTGAAAAAGCCAGGTTAGCAAGGGCATGCCATGTGAGCCCTTTTGGGTTGTACAAACATATTAAATAAATATAAATCCGGGGTACCTAACTCCTTTAGTTGCACACTAGTAATCTTTGCCTTTTCCACTAAAAAAGTATCCTGTAGTTTGTAAACACAGGAAAGCGTTCATTCACCACGACATTACGGACATCTAAATTGTGTGATTAGCACGAGTTCACGGCTGTTTTGCGTAAATATGCCACGCATCGCAATCCCAGTTCATTTCTATTGTGGTTGTAAAGACGTGTTCCTATTTATGAATATTAACAAAGTCCTAATCCTAATCTTAACCTGCCCCAAGCCCCAGACCTAAACTTACCCATTTTAGTAACTTGAAGCCTAAACTTACCCATCACACCTTAAGAAAATGCCCCCATGTGGCTTAAACCAAAACTCGTGTCATTTTTACGCTGTGAAATCTATTGTCATTTTTATGCTTTTTTCACATCATGTTAAATGTACGGCATTACATACGTAAGTACTCAAAAAAGGTCTGAAATCATGCTCAAAATATGTTGCTTTTGCTTTCTTGTGCGACTGTGTTGAAACGCAACACTGTGACTAAATCAAACCCCTGATGACTTTCGATTAATTGAACAGAACAAAAAAGTCTTGTATTTCTCGCAGTCATCCCCAAACAGTGCTACATTTCTTCCTGACCTTCCCTTCAACCCAACCTGGCTCCTGATTGGCTCTGTGGCTGCCATGACACAAACAATGCAAAGTCTAAGATGGATTGCTGAAAAAACAAAACAAAAAAAATAAACCTTGTAAGACATTTTTTTCTAAATCAGAGTACATTAAGCACAACTAATTCAAGTCGAGTCACAGTTGAGTCTCATGAAGGTTGTTCATGTAACGTAGTTTCAGAAAAGTACACAGATTGCACAGACTGATGTAAAAATACAGCATGTTAGCTGGCAGCTGCTGTTAGCATATATTTACTATATACAATATATACATGTGTTCGGGTCTGCATTTGCTGTCGATGAGAACGCTTTTCTTCAGAAGAGATTGTACTTTTCTTTTTCCTCTTGAATGAAGTCAGTCAGACAAAATGGCGCGCTGCAGTTCACATAAATATACTTTTTACGTTTAGTACGACAGTAAAAGTCTTGTTCATATGCGGCTGGTGGGCATGACCGGCCTGTGCGCGCTCCTGATGCTCTCGCTCTTCTCCTCCTCAGCGTTGGAGTGCAGGCTGGCTGAAATCTTCCCGCGCGAGGACAGCCGCGTCATGCGCACGAAGCAGTCGGCGTCCCGCCCGGCCCCGGAGCGACGGCGCCGGCCCGGGCAGCAGCGACTCAGGCCGTGGCGGAGGCGCACGGTGAACAGGCCGTACGTGATGGGGTCCAGGCAGGCGTTGAACAGGCCGAAGATGAAGAGCATGTGGGTGAGCGAGTGCGACACGGTCTCCTCCATGTCCTCCGGGTAGAGCCAGTACCACAGGCCCAGCAGGTAGTACGGCGTCCAGCACACGATGAAGGAGCTGACGATGACGATGCTCATCTTCAGCGTCCTCATGCGTGCACGCGGGATGTTGTTGTGCGAGCGGCGCAGGTGCACGTCCCGGGACAGCACTGCCACAGAGGAGAAGAAGTTAACATTAAAGCCCTGTTCCTCAACCATAACTTCTTCATTCAGTAAGTCTTAATAAACATGTTGATCTATTAATTCATCATTTGTTCATGAATAATGTGACTTTGCTAAGGCTAAATGAGGTGTATTACTATCAAGTGATACTGTGAAAGCTTTTCATCTGTAAAAGAAATCACCAAATTCAAAATCTGTGAAATTACTTTGTAGATCAGGGGTCGATCCCAAAGCTCCGCCTAAATGAACTTTAACTGCAAACTAGACGCGCGATGTACACGCTCTAACTACATGTGCGAAATACAAGTGCAAGATGCAGCTGCAGGAGTCCACCAACAGTTTGATTGTTGTTTATTGTGAGTGCAAGCAAAGCTGACTTTTTCAAGCCCCTCCCCTCACTGTTACCATGGTATTCATCAATCACTCCTAATACAGTCGTTTGAAGCACTGCGAGTGAGGTGACGATAGATTCAACTCTTTCATAACTTTCTTTTGTATCCACAATATTTTATTTTTTTAAATATAGTTTACTGTGTTACATTGTAGCAGGTTTAGGCTATAACTTACATTTAGTTGAAATATTATTACTAAAATATTAAAGAAAGTCTACATAGGCCAACAGTGTTTCACTGTAGACTAGTCTGAAAATCAAAACATAGCTAGGTACATATACATACAACTTGTAAATCTATAGGTCATAGGCACTGATTTATGTTTTTTGGGTGGGTGCCCAAAACACGCGCACACTTGACATCTCTCTCCTTTCCCGCGTTCATTAGATTTCTTGGTATCACTTTATATTAATTATACCTTATTTAGCCATACTAAGCCTTATTAAAGCATGAATAAAGAGTTAACAATTAATGAACAAATCATCAATTAATGAATGGAAGTGCTTATTAAGGCTTAGTAACTGCTCAATAAAGGAGCTAAAGCCTATTTTGTTCATTAACTTCTCATTTGTTAATCCATTATTCATGCTTTATTAAGAGTGTATTAAGGCTAATCAAGATGTAGTTAATATAAAGTGTTTTTGATTTCTTTTCTACTCGCAACTAACAGATTTCTGACCCACTCTGGTTCGTTCTTTCCCCAGTTAACAGAATCCACTCAGTGCGTACAGCCCCGCAGAGCTCCGGGTCTGTCCTGTTCTCTCAGCGCAGCTCTCACAGTACAGGGCGCTACAAACAGGAGCAGTACAGTGCAGCAGTTCACAACGGTTCTTGTCCGGTTCGCAACTCAACATTCTCATCTCTTTCAGTTTTTTCTGATTTGATTTCTTGCTCTGCTTTGCGCACAGTCATGGATTAAACCATGATCTCAGAGAAAAGAGGACATAGCAGCAGCACAGTCCTCTTTTCTCCAGATTCCAGACTCTGTGGTCACCAGACCTGAGTCTGAATGACAGTGCTCTGAGAGAGGAGAGAGATGTTGTATGCCACAAAGAAAGCGAGAATGTGAAAGAAGCCTTATGATTGAATAAATGCAAATGACAGTAGGACAAATTCGCCTGGGTGCTCTGACATTCTTGTCCTTGTAACGTGCGTGTTCCCTAAACAAGAGTCAAACTGTGTCCAGTGAACATTTAACATAGAGTGAAGCGCACAAGCACGTGTAAGAGCGTGCACAAGAGAGTTCATCTTTTAACATCATAAGCTTTATAAGCACTTTGTGTTGTGGTAGCTGCAGTCGACTTTTATCAGATTTTTGTACTTCTATCAAACTCACACACAATATAAAGCAGCACAAAGCAGGCCTAGAACACTGATGCGGAGGGACACTCTTTAAGCAGGACCAGCGTGTGTGGAAGGGCATCCTGTCGCTTGGTGGATTGGATTCAGCAGAAGATGAGCTTGGATTTCTGTCAGAAATAATGAAAATCCCAGGGCACATGTAAAAACATCTTACATTGCCCACTTATTGTGCAGTTTCACTTTTACCAGCACTGTTGAATAGCAGATATTTTTTTAACTATGCTTTAAATTTTGATATGATTGTGAGACGACAGACGGATCTCGACATTAAGTTTCCCAAGAAGCACAAAGAAGTATTCATGAACTGGCTAGCTCCTGTTATAAAATGCCACAATAATGCTGATATAATTCCCACTCCTGCTGCGCTGATGTGCGGAGGCGGTGCCAATCAATACCTGTGATCGATTATCTGTCTGATGGGGATGCAGGCTGCACTTCACTTAAAATGTAGTGAACTATACCTAGAAAGCAGTGAGATTCAATTATATACTGAGAATGTCAAGACTTTTTTCAGTTATTGCTCATTTATTTTCCAGTTCTGTACATGAAAAGTGCTGTGGATTCTAAGTGTAGTTATCAGTAGCTTAATTTGCATAGAAGATTCTTATGTTGAGGCTTTGTTCTGGTAAAAAACACCGAGGTCTCGAAATGGTCAGTAAGAGAGTTGGCCAAAACAGAGGAAAAAGAGCAACAAAAATAGGAAACATGGAGGTTTCCTCTGAGCCATGTACTACTGAGTTTTGATGGTGTGATGATATACAGTACACAAACAGGTGGTTTTAGGTAGACATGAGTTACAAACAGGTGGTTTAGGTTGACATGAGATACAAACAGGTGGTTTTAGGTAGACATGAGATACAAACAGGTGGTTTTAGGTAGACATGAGATACAAACAGGTGATTTTAGGTAGACACGAGATACAAACAGGTGGTTTTAGGTAGACATGAGATACACACAGGTGGTTTTAGGTAGACATGATATACAAACAGGTGGTTTTAGGTTGACATGAGATACAAACAGGTGGTTTTAGGTAGACATGAAATACAAACAGGTGGTTTTAGGTTGACACGAGATACAAACAGGTGGTTTTAGGTTGACATGAGATACAAACAGGTGGTTTTAGGTAGACATGAGATACAAACAGGTGGTTTTAGGTAGACATGAGATACAAACAGGTGATTTTAGGTAGACACGAGATACAAACAGGTGGTTTTAGATAGACATGAGATACACACAGGTGGTTTAGGTAGACATGATATACAAACAGGTGGTTTTAGGTGACATGAGATACAAACAGGTGGTTTTAGGTAGACATGAAATACAAACAGGTGGTTTTAGGTTGACACGAGATACACACAGGTGGTTTTAGGTAGACATGAGATACAAACAGGTGGTTTTAGGTTGACATGAGATACAAACAGGTGGTTTTAGGTAGACATGAGATACAAACAGGTGGTTTTAGGTAGACATGAGATATAAACAGGTGATTTAGGTTGACATGAAATACAAACAGGTGGTTTTAGGTTGACATGAGATACAAACAGGTGATTTGATGTAGACATGAGATATAAACAGGTGGTTTTAGGTAGACACGAGATACAAACAGGTGATTTTAGGTTGACACGAGATACAAACAGGTGGTTTTAGGTAGACATGAGATACAAACAGGTGATTATAGGTTGACATGAGTTACAAACAGGTGGTTTTAGGTAGACACGAGATACAAACAGGTGGTTTAGGTTGACATGAGATACAAACAGGTGGTTTTACGTAGATATGAGATACAAACAGGTGTTTTAGGTAGACATGAGATACAAACAGGTGGTTTTAGGTAGACATGAGATACAAACAGTGGTTTTAGGTAGACATGAGATACAAACAGGTGGTTTTAGGTAGACATGAGATACAAACAGGTGGTTTTAGGTTGACATGAAATACAAACAGGTGGTTTTAGGTAGACATGAGATAACAAACAGGTGGTTTTAGGTTGACATGAAATACAAACAGGTGGTTTTAGGTTGACATGAGATACAAACAGGTGGTTTAGGTAGACATGAGATACAAACAGGTGATTTGATGTAGACATGATATACAACAGGTGATTTTAGGTAGACATGAGTTACAAACAGGTGGTTTTAGGTAGACATGAGATACAAACAGGTGATTATAGGTTGACATGAGATACAAACAGGTGGTTTTAGGTTGACATGAGATACAAACAGGTGGTTTTAGGTAGACATGAGATACAAACAGGTGGTTTTAGGTTGACATGAGATACAAACAGGTGGTTTTAGGTAGACATGAGATACAAACAGGTGATTTTAGGTTGACATGAGATACAAACAGGTGATTTTAGGTAGACATGAGTTACAAACAGGTGGTTTTAGGTAGACATGAGATACAAACAGGTGATTTGATGTAGACATGATATACAAACAGGTGGTTTTAGGTTGACATGAGATACAAACAGGTGATTTTAGGTAGACATGAGATACAAACAGGTGATTATAGGTTGACATGATTTACAAACAGGTGATTATAGGTTGACATGAGATACAAACAGGTGGTTTTAGGTTGACATGATTTACAAACAGGTGGTTTTAGGTTGACATGAGATACAAACAGGTGATTTTAGGTAGACATGAGTTACAAACAGGTGTTTTGATGGTGTGATGAGACACAACAGGTGACGTGGAAGTAGACTGAGTTTAGACGGTGTAAAGAGATACAAACAGTGTGATGTGGAAGTTGACCTGTGTTTTGATGGTGTGATGAGATACTAGTGTGATGATTAAGTAGACTGAGTTTTGATGATGTGATGAGACACAAACAGGTGACGTGGAGTTAGAAGAGACGTTACTGCGGCTGGAGATCTGGACCAGGATGCGGGTGTAGCAGCAGATCATGATGACCAGAGGCAGGAGGAAGAGGCAGGCGAAGGTAAACAGGTTGTACAGGGTCTCCTGCCAGCGCCACACGAAGCTGCCGTGGGTGGTGCACTGGGTGAACAGCTCCGGCTCCGTGATGGTCACAGCGTGGAAGATAAACATCTGAAACACAAAAGGATTCAGAGATGTAATGATGTAAAATTGCAGTGTGTGTGTGTGCTTGCTTCTTCCCAGCCCTCAGTATCTCTGCCCAGGCTCACGACCGCAGCAAGTTTTACTGTTTTCTGTTCGCACACACTTTTAAACTTTTTACCTACACAAACCCGCCTCAGAAGCTGCCCTTTTCCTGTGTCTAGACTACAACAGATGCCAAAGGAGGACGTTTTATAAAAATGATTTGGTACAAGCCCAAAACCTCTGACGTCCATGGCATTTGCAGCATCCAGTGCACACCTGATGCAAACATCGACAAAAGAATTAAAACTGTGTCCTCTTGTAACTTGTTCAAACATACTGGCAAGGTATATGTGATGAATTATCAACTTGGTTTGCCCTTCCAATCTCAATGTTGCCTTTATTATGTCTATTTGGAGACGTTGGTATGCTTGGAGTAGATGGGAAAAAGTGCCTGCTGTACTGACACTAGATTACACAACAGAAATAAACTCACAATTTCACAACTCAATAATCTAATGTGTGAATATATTTGCCTAGAAAGCGCATTTGTACTGGTTGGCTTAGGTTCTTATCCGCACTCCACTTGTGAGATATATAGTGATGTCAGATTGAGCCCACTTTGCTACCTCTTTTTTCCCTCCCAGTTTGGCGCTACTAGTACTTTTATTATCATCTCAATATTCCATTAATGCAAAGAAGAAATATCTGCAAATGTCCAGGGTTAAAATGTCAATAATTGTCATTGTCATTAGTCAATACATTATACATGATTGTCTGTTTGTCTGTATGTGTATTTGTCTGTCTGTCTGCTCTGTTTATTGTTTGTAGTGTGTTATCCTTGTGATGTCCTATGTTTGTCTGCTTTTTGTGTTGGACGGGTGCTATGTAATGCTGTCGTGTTAGGTTTTGTGTCTATGTTTATGTATGTTGTTTCTTTTTCTTGTGTATGTTGCCTAATAAATAAATAAATAAAAAGATGGTAAACTCCATTTGTGAACCGGGGCCATACACAGAATTGTGAACATACAGAGGGCCAAAATATTTGACCAAAAAATCTTTTTTTTATGATATTATATTATTTGTTACACTATTAAACTTGGACAAAATAAATCAATGCAATTTCCGGTATTTTGGTGTGTTTTAGACATGATATTCTTACTATGAAATGATGTTTTGACACTACACTGAGAGTGGCATGTTTCCAGAGGGAAAGAGTGCAAAAGCGGGTTTGTGACGAGCTAGGCCGTGTGAACCCAGCTAGAGGGCAACTTAGTGAAATGTCAATGAAACAACAGAGGTCGGTTTTGAGTTTAGTCCTGCTGACGCTGAGCTCGCCCCAATCAAACACACAATTTATAAAAGAGGACCGCAGACATACAAAGACTATTAAAACAAAAAGTCTAGAAAAAATACCAAAGTCGGGACATTCTTGTGAAGTAGTATTACCAGTACGTTGTGTTCAAATGGTTGGTCATAACAAAAGGAAACTGGTTAGAAGACACTCTATCTTGACAATAAATCCAGTGTAATAATAAAAGAAATGTAATAATCACTAAGGGTCAAGTCACAAGTCAAGTCAAGTCTCGAGTCACTAAGGGTCAAGTCAAGTCAAGTCTTGAGTCACTAAGGGTCAAGTCACAAGTCAAGTCTCAAGTCACTAAGGGTCAATTCACAAGTCACTAAGGGTCAAGTCACAGTCAAGTCAAGTCTTGAGTCACTAAGGGTCAAGTCACAAGTCAAGTCTCAAGTCACTAAGGGTCAATTCAAAGTCACTAATGGTCAAGTCACAAGTCAAGTCTCAAGTCACTAAGGGTCAAGTCACAAGTCAAGTCAAGTCTCGAGTCACTAAGGGTCAAGTCACAAGTCAAGTCTCAAGTCACTAAGGGTCAAGTCACAAGTCAAGTCAAGTCTCGAGTCACTAAGGGTCAAGTCACAAGTCAAGTCTCAAGTCACTAAGGGTCAAGTCACAAGTCACTAAAGGTCAAGTCACAAGTCAAGTCTCAAGTCACTAAGGGTCAAGTCACAGGTCAAGTCAGTCTCGAGTCACTAAGGGTCAAGTCACAAGTCAAGTCTCAAGTCACTAAGGGTCAAGTCACAAGTCACTAAGGGTCAAGTCACAAGTCACTAAAGGTCAAGTCACAAGTCAAGTCTCGAGTCACTAAGGGTCAAGTCACAAGTCAAGTCTCAAGTCACTAAGGGTCAAGTCACAAGTCACTAAGGGTCAAGTCACAAGTCACTAAGGATCAAGTCACTACGGTCAAGTCTCAAGTCACTAAGGGTCAAGTCACTACGGTCAAGTCTCAAGTCACTATGGGTCAAGTCACTACGGTCAAGTCTCAAGTCACTAAGGTTAAGTCACAAGTCAAGTCAGTTAGTCACAAGTCAGGTCAAGTCTCAAGTCGCCAATAGTCAAATCACAAGTCAAGTCTCAAGTCACTAAGGGTCAAGTCACAAGTCAGGTAAAATCTCAAGTCACTGTAGGTCAAGTCACAAGTCAATTCAAGTCTCAAGTAACTATAGGTCAAGTCACAAGTCATTTCAAGTCTCAAGTCACTATAGGTCCAGTCAAAAGTCAGGTCAAGTCTCAAGTCACTTATGGTCAAGACACAGATCAAGTCTCAGGTCGCTAAGGCTCAAGTCGCAATGGGTCAAGTCACAAGTCACTAAGGATAAAGTCTCAAGTCATGAAAAGTGTGATTGGAGTCTCCCACCTCTGCCCTAAAGCTTTCCTGTCCAATCAGAAGAGCTGTTTTTTGGCAGATAGTCCCGCTCTTTTTTGAATGAATTGACCAAATGCATGCTAAAGTACTGCAATTTTACAATTTTATTAGTATTTCTAACTTCCATCCAGGTCCGCCTAAGTTTTTTAAGTATGAAAAGGTGCCCAACCCACACCACAGGCAAGGTCAGTTTACAGGCACCATTTAGAAGACAAATTTGGATCTACTGGAACATTTCTAACATGAACACACGGCTAACCCATTCGCTCACAGTGTCCATGACAAACTGTATGAGAATAATAATTGGTTTTGTGGTTATGTTCTGTCCTCAGGCTGGGACATCATGTAAGCAGACATATTCCATTTACAGAAGATGTGTGAGGCTGACATACGCTCTGTGAGGAATGGTCCAGTGCCAGTGTGTTTGCCTCGGGACGCTTGAAACAATGTCTTTGCTGAGTGATGTTTAAGATGAGCACGAATGAAGAGAAAACACAAGCATGACTGATGCAGGGCCTAGAGCCGTCACGAGAAACCTTCAAACTTCAGGTCCTTTAAGACACATTGTTGCATTTTTTATTTTTTTTGTAGTTTGCTGTGATAGCCCTTGTGGTAAATACAAAATAAAACAAATAAAAGTTGATAATGTCACTCAACTGAAACACTTTTCAACTACATGGATTGTTTGATGGGTGAGGGACACCACAGAATACAATATAGAATCTCTTCAAACATTAGAACACTTTAATTCCAGGGTTGTTCTGATATGAAACTGGCATTGGCAAAACCTCAGATATCACTGATCTGATCCGATACTGCTCTGTACTGCATGAGGAGCTGTAGATGCAGCAGCAGTTTACTGTTCGTGGCTAATGCTACGGCTAACACTAACACTCAAAGCAGTTGAATACTCCTATATACAGACAATAGTCCATGTTAACTCAGTGAAGTTTCATTTAGCCTTTATAGAAGGACTGTGGTTAAACTAACTACCTAACTAACTAATTAACTAACTAACTAACTAACTAACTAACTAACTACTGCAGCTGCAAGACAAGAGCAAAAACTACTTGACTGCTCAACCGCTTTCTGCCCACAGCAGTTAGGATTTTGTTCTTTATGTAACATAAAAATGACAATAAACTAATATATCTAAGCTAGCTAGCGGCGCTAACAGGCTAACATGCTAACTCAGACTTTAGTTTTGCATTTATTTAGGATGAGCGTCTTTTTAGAGACCTTACTGTTTTTATGACACACAGAAGTGGAAAGAGATTAAATAAAAATAACTCAACACAATTATGTTGAATAGAAATGACAATTGACTTTAAATTAGGTTTAAACATCCAAATAGATAAGAGCTTCATTAAAGCTTAACCTTAAGACTTTGAATGAAGTAACAGTATTTTAACTGTATTTTTTAACTGTATTGAGAGTTATGAGTCTAGTTTACAAAGCTATTATTATTATTAGGCTCGAGCCCCAGCAGGATGTAAGGCCTACTGGTTCTACAACAATGATGCCTGGGCTTTGGATATAGGATAAGTACTCTTAACTAACATGGAAGTAGTCAACAATAAACTCATGGACTCAAGGGTTTTATTCATGCATTCATTTTTGTCCTCTTTATCCGCACACACTCCCTCCAGTTGTTCCAGGGGAATCTGGAAGTGTTCCCAGGCCAGTTGAGAGACAAAGTCTCACCATCTTGTCCTCCTCTGGATGGGCAGCTGCTCCTCATGGTGAGTGACTGAGCTCCACCCCCATCTCTAAGAGAGCATCTAGCCACTCGGCAGAGGAAACTCTTTCAACTGCTTGGGTCCGCGATCTTGTCCTTTCAGTCTTACCCAAAGCTCATAGATTAAGTTTAGAATGTAGATTGACAGTAAATTAAGAACTGTCAGGTTCTTCTTCACCACAACAGTCTGATACGACCTCATCACTACAAGGTTTATCATCTGTCAAATCAAATAACATATACTCTTAAATCCTGTTATCCAGTAACATCAGTCACAACAGACCCATTTACTGTTAGTAAACAAAGATGGCTGCGCGCGCTAACCGGTGCCCTGAGTGGTGCCCAGTCTCAGGCTTTTCAAGCTACGCAGGTGCATTTTCATTAAAAAATCGCAAAACTCTCTTTAAAATCTCAACTTAACGAACAGCAAGCGACCCCAGATCCATGTACAGTTAGTTACTGAATGTTAGCATGACGTTAGTGAGTGTCCCGACATTCAGTCACCTGATATTTACTTATATTTGATGGGAAAACTCATGTGCACAAGAGAAAAGCTTTGATCATACATATCCCTTGATGAGTTTGACGACGTAATTTGCGGAAAAGCACAGGAGGTGAGTTACCATGACATTACTTAAGATTTTTGTGCAAGTTGTGTTTATTATTTATCAATTATCAGTGTAGAATTAGACTCACAGTAAACTGCACCTGTGGCATTATTTTGTGCTGATTTCTACAGAAGATTATTGTATAAAAGACTTCGAGGATATACTTACATGACTCTGAGGCCATGTATTTGTTTTGATGGTGATCCCTCATTTTTTCTATAGATTTTAGCGGCTAGCTAGTTAGCCCGAAAAAAATACGAGATATAAAATGTGTCACTGGTGCAAACCCAAGGACCACATTAGGAGAGGTCAGAGCTTCGTTTGAAGTCATAGTTAAGTTTTCTAACCGTT
The DNA here is from genome assembly GCA_038363315.1 of Mugilogobius chulae. Classification (NCBI taxonomy): domain Eukaryota; kingdom Metazoa; phylum Chordata; class Actinopteri; order Gobiiformes; family Gobiidae; genus Mugilogobius; species Mugilogobius chulae. The sequence goes on along the minus strand of CM076411.1, from coordinate 13,593,656 downwards.
TAATATCGTTAGTACAGCTTACTCGTTTTGTAAAGAAACTTATGGGGAAACTCCGCGGAGGGCACCAGTACGGCTCCGTCCCCAAAATGACGTAGGCTCTGAACGGGTCTATAATGTTGAGTTAATTTTAGGAGTTTAATTGATATTTTAATCACATTGAACTTTATTTGACAATCAAAAACATTTCTGTACAAATAGTACATTACAAGCCATGATGTTGTTTTAAATGATCTGTTTTCTTATCTTAAATATAATCATATTCACTATGTTTTACTGAGGACTAATCTGTTATTATGCACTCAACATGGATAAAAAAAAAGAAGCATATACACAAATCTCGAGCAGAAGCCCTCAGGTGTACATGAGCCTCACAAACGTGGAGCAACCTGGGGCATCGCTGAATCTGCTCTTCACACACCGCACTAATTAAAAGCTAATTGTGTTCTTGTTAACGCGACTCTAGCTCTGCCCGAGGACTCTCCAGGGGCCGGTCTTATCACAGCGACTCTACAGTAAACATGTAATTACCCACAATCCCCTGTCAGAGGTGAAAGACATGCTCAGGCGTTTTTCTCCTTCTGAGGAAACTCATTGTACTTGTGGAAAAGCGGGAAGGTTGTTGTGCGTTTTGTTCAGGCCCTGAGGCAGTTTGTAATCGTTTCAGAACAAAAGGTTTAAAGGCCACAGAAAATGGACTAAATTAGGAACTTATCTCTCAAAACAGTAACAAAAACAGCCCATTTTTGTTATGCATGCCACAAGTTTGACTCCACAATAGTTCACTGCCAAGGACGAGAACTGTTCTTTCAGATTCAACTACTTTTGCTTTTAGAATTTTATTTTAGGAAGCGATAGAAAGCGCTCTGTACTGACTCATGCTGTGTTCCAGGCAGCTGGGACATTTCCCACTTGTTCAAAAGCGGTGGGACCACTCGAGCTGGTAAATGCTACTATTACCACAGAAAGTGAATCTGATGGTCAACTGCAGACATGGAGATTCCAGACTCAAGTCTGACTTAAGTCCTTGTTTCAAGAGACATGAGCCACGTTTCCATTAGCCTGGGTCCCCCCGACCGGTTCACTTTGGAGCAGTTTGTGCCACTTATGTTAATGATGGTGAGCGTTTCCTCTGCAGGTCCAGGCTCTCGAGGGTCTGCTACATCTCTCACACATTACACGTACTTTCTTAAATAAATAAAAAAAGAAAATGTACCTGAATTATAGTTTTTCTTCCTGGTGTCAATCTGAGCAATTCACAAAAAGACGAGTAATAATTTGACGTCTGTGGCGCTGTGACATGAAGTCAGGCTGGTGTAAACAAGAAACTACTTCTGGTTTACCGTCACTTTCACATAATTTATTTAACTTTTTTTGCCAAGTCTCTGCGACTCTATGATGCTTATTAAACGCGTTTTGTTTAATGCTTTGAGGCTGGATTATGTTGGACACATTACACACAGGATTTACAATTTTTTTACAGTGTTTTGACTCGGCAAACAGGAAACAGCTGATGCTAATGCATTAGCTTTGCTTTGCTAAGTCTATCAGAGCAACAAATAAAGTTTTCATCTGTGTAAATGCGGCGGTTTGACGGGATCCAGTCGGCATTAGCTGAGGAACATTATTTTGTGTTTCTGTCTGATCTTTTCCGTCTTGTTTTTGCCTGAGTCTGTGTTTTCTCTTGTCCAATCATCGAGTCTAAAAGTGGGACCGCTGCCAAGTCTGCTCCAGGATCCAGGCTAAAGGCAGGCCAAAGCGGCTCGCTATGGACCCAGCAAACGGAGTGGAACAGGTCACTTTGCACAGTGGAAACAGCATAGGACCGTACCGTACCGCCCCGACCCGAGCCTATGGAAACAGGGCTATGGACTTGACTCGGACTCGTGGTTTGGGAGTCGTGAACATCGTAAGTTTTTTACTTATACATACAGTATTTGGACACTTTCTCTTCGCTCACTTCTCCTCGACTCCTCTGTCTCTTTGTCTCTTCTCTTCAGACTCAGCAGCAGCACTGCACATGAACTGAGGCTGGGATTGGCTGGTGTTCAGCTCCAGACAGAGCTCCAAATCTTCTCCACAAACCTTAATCAGTCAAAGCTGCATATTAATGGACTTTTTCTATAAAAATGTATAAATATACACAAGGTGACAGTAAAAAATAGGCTAAATAATATTTGTCACAATAAAGAGATAATGTAAGCTCCTGGTCCAGGAACTTTTGAATAAAACTGAGACATTTTCCCTAAATTTGGAGTCAGTTGTTTTACACCAACAAATCTTATACATCTACAATTGTATGTGTAAATGAATGACTAACATATGATTGCACTTGTGTTTGTCAGTGTCTCTCTTCACACGTAACACCTGATGTGTATCATCACGCTGGACTTTATGGACAGAAATACTCAAATGTTTTATGTTGCTTCTGAAAGAATTCAACAAAAATGAGCAGAAATCTCCAATATTACACAGCGAAAAAGTTTGCAATTAAATCTGCAGATGTATTAGCTATTTTTTATCAGCCAATACTTGTCCTATGGACAAAAAAAAAAAGATTGGCTAACAGTTTAAGAGATGTGGATGTATTTGTCTTCAAACTGTTCCCAGAGTGTTTGAGTTTGCACTCTGTGCTGATCAGACACATGTTTCTGCTTCTGTCAGTCTTGAGCAGCTCAGGGGAAGTGTTTGTGTCTCCGTCACTGTCAGAAGAACAGAAGAGGAGACTGATCACTTTTAAGTTTGTAGCATTGGTCAAACAGAGTTTATGTACAGCACAAACCAGAGGTGAAGCCAACAGACATGATGACTGATGGACTGACAGAAACTAGAAAAACCTTCTGTGCTCAGAAGGAGGGGCCGGTGTAGTCTGCATATAGAACCTTCCAATACACAGACTGCACAAGTTTTGTATCATAGAACATAGGACATGTTCTATGCCTACGCTGACACGAGAAGAACAGGCAAACTCAACATAGAGTTGATGACAGAACCTCCTCTCTTCAGAACGTTTACCACTGGGCAGTAAAATGAATTATAATCTTTACATTATAAAAGAGCACTGAATATACTTGTGGCACTAAGATGAGAGCTGGAGTTGTCTGTAGCAGGGCTTTTGGATGGCTACTTCAGGTGGTTTCAGTCCAGTCTTTGAAGAAATGTCAAAAATGTCAAATTGTACGATAAGCATGTTTTCACGCTTGTTCACCATAAAAATACTACGAAAAGACAAAATGTAAAATAACCACGAATTCTGGTTGGAGCCACCTAGCGACATTTTCTTTGGGTTTAAAGAGTAAATCTTAACCTACCCCAAATCCCAGCTCTAAACTTACCCATTGTAGTCACGTGAAGCCTAAACTTACCCGATAAACCCAAGAGAATGTCGCCACGGGGCTTCAACCAAAACTTGTGGTTATCGTACGTTTTTGATATTTCATTGTATATCTACGTTTTCTTTAAAGACTGTGTCAGTGGTTTTGCACATGTGCACTTGCGTTCTTCTCAACATGTGATCACATCTGTCCAATCAGAGCGAGAGCTGCCAGAGTGGAGCAGATCAAGACAAATAAATCTGGAAGTGTTTGAACCAAAAAGAAAAAGATCTAAAAGTAGATTTCTCTCAAAATCCGACCTTTCTGAAAGCTGCAGGTCTAATGCATTATGAGAAAAAAAAAAAACGTCCAAGCAATCCAGATTCTAGATAGACAGATCCATCTTTAGAACTCAGACTACTTCCTGTAAAAAAAAATCTGATAATCTGTCCTTTGGGGTTTGACACGATACAACCCCGTTAGAAGCTCCTTGTCGATGCTGTGAAAGTCAAGGTGCCATAGCAACCCCAGGACTCATTCCCACAGGAGCCTCTTCACATCCCACCACAACCCCCTCCTCCACCACACACACACACACACACAAACACACGAGCTGCCTCTGTTTATCCACCGTAACCCTGTACATGTGCACCTCACCGCCTGCTGGGCCTTTACACACTCTTCAAGCTGATTGAAGTCTTACAAAGAATTCCCCAAAGTTCAAAACAGATGAAAGAAAAAAAAAAAATCTTTACCATTCCAAGGCCCTCACACTTTTTCATAACGTATTAAGCTTTTGGAAATGCTAAAGATAACAAAGAAAATGTTAATCTTTTAAGGACAGATTAGTCATACTGCGATGGATCAGACTCAGAAGATAAACAAGATGGAACCCTCTTTGTTACAATAGAAACAATCATTTTAACTTAGTAGCAATTTACATTATGGCTCGGTAATAGTGGTTATGCTCTAACGCAGGGGTGCCCAAAGTGGGGCCCGGGGCCAAATTCGGCCACCAGATGGTTCAATTTGGCCCGCGAAGGGTTGTTCAGGTTTGTTTGGACTAACTGTTTGATTCCATTTTGTGCTGAAAAGACTGTCAAATGACAAAATTCATGTGCAATCTCTTAAAACGTGTTAATAAAAGATATTTTAATCTTTATCTCATCTCAAAATGTTTTTTTAAATGCCGAAACAAAATTATGTTTGGCCCTTGGCACTCTTCAATGCAATACATTTTGGCCTGCGAAGAAAAAATCAGCACATTTTGGCCCACCCAGTAAAAAAGTTTGAGCACCCCTGCTCTAACGTCATCAGGTCTCAGATTGACAAAGGTCGTTACATCCGGTGGTGTATTTGCTATAGTGACACAGTTGTTTACTTCAAATGCGATGGACATCAGACAGCGTTTTACAACTCATTATTCTCAGTAATTGTTTTCATTTTTCATGTGTCTACATCATCATCGGAGCAACAAGGAAGCATTCCTATGAAATACCTTGAAATAAGACACATGCTTTCAACACTATTTACTAGGGGTGTAACAGTACACATGGTCATAGTGAATTGTTTCGGTACAGCACGTTTGGTTCGGTGCTCGTGTGTACCGTTTCAATACCATTCTACACAAACACGCTAGCTAACTTATATTTAAAAATACCGTGGATCACGCGCAGGGTCAAATTTGTCCGCAGTTATTTGCTCCTACCCAAAATGAACAAACATAAAAAAAACTTCAAACTTTAAAAGCCCATAGTGCCACCTCTGGCCCATGTAAAGAGACACCTAGTGGATCAATATTGAACTACAATGAGCCAGAATGGTGGTGACAAAATGGCTGACCACATGCTGTTTTTATGGGCTTGAAACTTACCCAAACAGACTCGTCTCCTTCCTCAGCAAACCAGCGATTAAGAAAATTGCGTATTTGTGTTAATCTACTGTATTTTGTAAGAGCTTGCAGAATGACTAGAAATACGTTTTATATATTTTTTGATAAATCAGCAACTCTGAGCCAATTCAAAAAATGATGGGTCAAATATGACTCTTTGGTTTTTTGAGTGACTTTGCAGAAAAATAATGATGATACTTTTTTCTTGTAAAGCCTTGAAATAAATTCATTTTTATGATATTTTTTATTGAATCACCTTGATAGCTCAGGACCAGTGACTAATAAAGTAAATACCTATTTCTTTTCAGGGACTATGGTCCTTTTTGGTCCTTTTTTGGTACAGGAGAAGCAACGGGGGAAGTTCACACAAGACAAGTATTGGAACAACTTAAAACTGATTCTAGTGATTTGGCTCTAAAAGTAACAGCAATAGTGATTCAGATGGAAAAAAAAAAGTGATGGTGGTGAATCTTCTGCCCATGACAGTAACTCGTCTAATAACTCATCCAGTGATGAAGATGTGCCACTTGTCAAGAGTGGGAGCCCACAAATAGAGCCAAATTATATTACAAAACTTACAGGTGGCAAAAAAAGGCCTTGAGCTGCCCAATGTGAACATTCAAGGTGAACAAGTTGAGTTGTACAAAGATACCATGAGAGACATGCCACTGATTTACTCTTGACTCTTTGGTTCCCTTGTTGGATATTGTTTAGCATTCACACCAATCTACACAGTGCTCAAAAGTATGTGACAGGAGTAGATATTTTGATAAAGGAGATACAACAAGTTCAAGGAGTTTATCTGAAGATAGAACTATTTTTTATGTCCTGAATATGACAAAAAAAGTTCAACATGGGACTATATAGCAAACGTAGTGAGTTGCAACTGATTCAACCTGCTGCTCTCTGTCATCCACCTGTAGACAATCATATGACCAGTAAAGAAGTAAACAAGATTTGGGTTTAAAATAGTTTGTTTTAACAGTATTTGTGATGGAGAAGAGGCGCTGATTGGCTTAAACAGCAATAGTAACCAATCAGAAGCAGCGCTGGGCAGGTGAACTAGTGCAGTTTAAGGGCATTCTTTGTTATTTGGCGCTATTTTACCTACATGGAAACAGACGACAACGCGAATGCCACGTGCGTTTGGAGTTTACAGATGGACTTGTGCGTTTGGAGTTTACAGATGGACTTGTGCGTTTGGAGTTTACAGATGGACTTGTGCGTTTGGAGTTTACAGATGGACTTGTGCGTTTGGAGTTTAGAGATCGTATCGCAAAGTCACACTGGATACAGGTAACTTTCTCTTCTAAATGCCGCTATTTCATTGACTTTTTGGCCGCGGTTCATCTCTTGTTTTGTTGCGTGCAGATGCTTATTCTGTTCTAATGTCCGCGTGTGTTTGGTTTTTGGGCTGTTTCTGCTGCAAGAGGCAGGTTTGGCTTGTGTTGTTGTGGTGACAGTTCATAGTGTCCGGAGGTGAAAACTGTTAACGCTGCTGCTGGTTGATTTAGATGACTTTCAATAAGATTGGCTATAGGATAGTAAAACGTATTTATGATTTCATTTTAGTTGTAATTACTTTGTCTAGTAATTAGTTACTTTCATCACTCAGTAACGCAGTTACTAACTCAATTACTTTTTTGGAGAAGTAACTAGTAGTAACTATAACTAAATACTTTTTTGAAGGAACTAGCCCAACACTGTTTCTAAGTCATAAACTGGAAACAGGGCTGGAAAATGCACTTTCATCTGTTTTTACTTTGTTTTACGTAAATTAAAGCAGTAAACATACTTAGTCATTTCCAAGAAACTAGAACTACAGCTAAACGAAGGTCAAAAAACCTTTCTTTTTCCAAGCCGCCTTAGAACATATTTACAATGAGCAAATGCAAATGACTGCTCTACATTTGTCGCATCTTATTTCTGCAAAAGACAAAATAATCTTCTCTACATCCAAGTAAAAAAAAAAAAGCAATTACTGAGGCAGAACGCTGACCCTGAACTCTGACCCCATTTTCACCCACAGACTGCTTGTGACGAGCGGAGAATTGAGTCTGACGGATTCTCGGAGCTGAAGCCTTTTCTGAAGTCCTGTGTGGTTGACGTGGAGGTGCTTCTATTACGGGACGTGAGTGACAGGCGGCAGAAGTAGGTCTTAAAGGATCAGATAGTCCCCACATCATAACAGCACAAAGCCCGGGTTCCCGTGAGGCTCCGGCAGCACTGACACAGCTCACACAGCAGACTTACTATACTGACTTAATGAAATAACACCGGAACACCCACACACAGCTCGGAAATACTACTGGGAACATACAGAACTCTGATTTCATCGGAGGAAAGCCGGCTGCGCAGTAGAGGAGTTGAGTCAAAAAACAGGATAGGTCTCAGAGACAGGGGTGTTGGACTGTGGGGGTAAATGGCAGAGGTGAGAGTAAGTCACTTACTGTATGTGCAAGTCACAAGTAAGTCATAAGTCATCACGTCCAAGTCACAAGTAAGTCCAAGTCAAAGGGCCATCAGGGTCAAGTAAGTCAAGTCAAGTCTTAGCTTTTTGTCAAGCCAATTACCTAATTGCTTGCCTGGAGAATCCAGCCTCACCGCTGTACCAGCGGATGAGTCTGGTCGCCCCTCGAGTCAACTGGATTTCTAGGGCGGAACAAAGCTCACCTAACAGACAGTGGAACGAACCAATCAGAGAAGAGCATAAAAGCTTCTAGTGCTGTAAGCTGTTGGGATTTCTCTCGCGCTGTCATCTGCCGGTAAGGGCGGTCCCTCGAGCCGACTTGAACACAACTATTGACGTGATGTCTTTTTGGTAATTTAAAACGGCATTTACCGGTGAATGGAACAAACTCTCGGTTTTCCGGTGCACCATGTTGTTTATCCTTCCGCCGCGCTGCCTAGATCCATGCGCGCTGCGCACTGCAGGGACGTTGTCAGCAAAAAACCACGTGACTGAAATAAACGATTTTCATTGCACGGTACGATCTGGATTTCGAAGGAAACGCCCTTGGAGGGGAGGGCGACCAGACTGACATTTTCTCTGTTTAAAAATACACAGAAATGTCATTCTGGATCCCAGGCAACATAATTGCACCACCAATGTTCATCAATTTGGATATTTATAGAATCAGAATGTTATTTCATCTTGTTTATTTGTATATCCAGCTGATGTGTTTTTCTCACTTATGGAAAAGTCTTGTTTAGTACTGGCTTAGTCCTGCTTTAGACCTGATGAAAACCTGATCCAGTTCTTGGATAGTCCTGGTAAAAACCAGCTGAGTGCTCACTAAATACACTGTGGGAAGTAAAACAATCCAGTTTTCAACCTTTTCAAAGTAAACATCACAAACACAAATCGAGGCTGATTCTCAGCTCGCATATTTAATGAGGTGTTAGTGTCACTCGGTTTTGAAGACTTTAATGGGCCATATCTCTGTGATTAGTGGGTCTTTCTGGATGATTTGAAAACTCATGCTGAGCTCAGACTCGTGTCTGTCCCATTGTCAGTTCAACAACCCTCTCTTCTCTCTTCCACCTGCGCAAAAAGCAGTGGAAGAGATCCTCTGTAGAAAAGAGCGCAGCAGCAGCACTGCTCCCCGCGGCGTCTGGAGTCTGATTAGCTCCACGCAGAGAAGCGCAAGAACGTGAGCGCTAAACTGTGGTTATGTTTGTCAAGTCAGACACAAGTCATGTCAAGTAAAGAGTCACAAGTCAAGTCTCAAGTCACAAGTCAAGTCAAGTCTTTGGGGATCATAGGGCAAGTAAGTCACAAGTCATGAAAAGTGCGACTCAAGTCTCCCACCTCTGGTAAATGGTACTAGGCCCAGGCAGGAAGGGCCCCCAAAAGCAGGTCAGTCTCTCCTATAAATGTAGTAAATAAAGAAAATCGCTGAATAATAAGGAATATTACAGTAATTGGTTGAACTATTAACTAATCTAACTGCTATAGATCATAATGTTTTAAGCAGCAGATTTCAGCAAAAAAATAGCAAGGGTTTGACACGAAATGATCAGTTCAATAAATATAAATACTCACAGTGTTTTGACTCAAATATTGTCACAGCAACTTTATAATGTGTCAAAAATGTCAATGGGATTTTTTGTATTTGTGTATTTCTGGCAAATTTAGACAAGTTTAAAGCTTAAAACAAGTTTGCTAAAATGTAAGAGTGAGTTCAAACACATTTCATTTTATTCTCGTCTTTACAGCAGTGAATGGTTCAAACAAAACAGTTTTGATGCCACAATTGTACAAATGTCTTGTTTTGTCGTCAGATGTGAACCCTAGAAGCAGCACTAAATATGTGCGGAAGTTAGAATTGACATGAATACGGGAAATAAAACCCAAAGGAAAAGAAAAAAAATCAGAGCGGACTAAATAATTCAAACAAAAAATTATGTATTGGGGGCCCGTCAACAGAGTTTGTACCTGGGGCCCAGAATTTGGTGCTACGCCTTGCAAAACATAAGGACATTTACAAGATTATTAGTCTGACAGTGGCATCATGTGTCAGAAGAGCAGAGATGACACAGACTTGTGGAGCAGGAGTGAGCGGAGAACAGTGTGTGTGTCATGTGATCAAGAGCAGAGTGTTTTCTTTTATAAAAGTGAAACAACAACAATGTTGAAACGCCAGTGGATTACAGCTGGTTTTACTATGGTCAGTGAGAATTCCAATGTTAACTGGCATGCATTATTACCGTATTCACAAGCACACGTAGTTCGGCAGGTTAAATCACCTATCCATCTTATTTCGACCGCCCACTTTTTCTACCGTTACGCACAGAACTCGGAAACACACTTCCGGTCAGCTCCTCCCCCGTTCATTTCATTGACGTAACCTGCTGAGAATACTTGCGGAAAAATCACATTTCAGGTAGGTTATTTTTTCAAAAAAGATAGGGTCATGTGCACCAACAAATAAGCAAGGCATATTTTCTCTGGATCATTTGAAAACGATCGGTAAAGTATTTAAATAATCGTTTGCCGGTCGGATTGCCGCGATAGCTCGCGGTTAGCCAAAGTTACATTAGCCACAAGCAAACATCAAATGTTGTTCTGATCACAGACAAGACATATACACATGCTGTACCTTGTTTAAAAGCTTAGGATCTGTAGAATTCAGTCGCTGGGTTTGTTTTAACTGTCAGTGTATCTAATTGAGACTAGCCTACTAGATAGCGCAGCTACAGCGTTAGCCACCTCCTTCTTGTTTATCTCCTTTATGGAGCATCTGAAACATTGTTTATTATGCCAACACTAACAGTGTGATTTAACACCTATGTCTTTGACGTGTTTTGCCAACAGCTAAAAGCACAAACTGTGTAAAAGAGTGTAGCTAAAAGGGATAAACAAGAAGGTAGCTAATGCTGTAGCTAACGCTGTAGCTGCGCTATTTCGTAGTTGTATCTCATTTAAATAATAATAAATAAAGTGAACTGTAGACAGCCTGAGATTGAAGAGCAAGAATCTGTGTGACTCGTACATAATAAAACTTGAGGCTTTTAGTATCACTTCCTTTTTCTCCTACAAGAAGTGATACTTTTAACTGGCGATGTCTTGACACTATAGTGCGGAAATGTTTTCTAGTTTTGATAGACTACTAGTGTATTGGTTACTTTAAACAGCAGAGAGAGAGAGAGTCATGTCCACAGTTTATATATATTTTATAATTATTTCTTTGTTTAGCATAAGTACAAGGCTGTTACATATCTATGTGACTGTTTTTGACCAAGACTGACAACAAACCATTTTTGAAAATCCTCCATACAACCTTTAAGCTGCAAGTACAGCTTAAAAACATACAAACTGCACAAGCACAGCCAATCAGAGCGCTGCAATTTACTATTAGAGAAGAAAATGCCTATTGTATTTAGACAGTACATTTAGGTTTGATTGTGTCACAGGTCGTAGCCATTAGGAGGTGTCACTCTCTAAAACAGACACATCTGACGTAATCCAACCTCTCACCTCAGATAACACACTCTCACAGCCCCGGGTGTACCGGCCTGAAACTGTCACCGTTTAAAGGCGCAAAGCCCAAGTGACGGGAGAAAACGTTGCTGGTGAGTAAGGTTCATTGATTAGTTTCTGTCATGGTATTTAATACATGTCACTCACAAGTCTCACTGTCCCGATGCGCAGGAGAATACAGTGAGTTTTTAGAATGCTACGTGTGGTGTGTATGGGACGCCTGACACAAATCATCTAAACTTCAAATAGAAACTGTGTGAACCCTGTTGTCACGGGGTTCGTTTTAGAGTCTAAATAAAAATCATGGCACAGTCGGAAAAAAGGTTCATGTGAAATTGTATTTTAGTCACCAAAAATGCCAACAGTGACAAACATTTACAGTGCCACAAAAACAAAAGTATGTACAGCAGTTCAAAACTTTTTTGTAACCCACAGTGTGACAGTCGTTACCTAATGGCTTCTCTCCCACAAGTGAGCAGAGCTCCCCTTAAATACCCCCCTAGCCCCTCCCACGGGCAAATCAATTCACAAAACACAGGGGTTTAAGGATTAACTCAACAATAACAAAACAAATTCTCAAACTCATAATACATCTTGAACACAGAAAATAAGGTACCAAAATAACTCCATACAAATTAGCTTTTATTGCAAAGAAACATGATTTAGTCCGTGGTCGGTGGCTTCAAGGAGTTATATAGCACTCAGCGCTATTTACAGGGTAACCAGGAAGTGCCCGGTTTGGCCCATTGAACCGGCAGCAGGTGAAGCCAACAGCAGGTAAGCGCCGAGTGTCCACCTTCGAACGCTCTACCGCGGGAGGATTGGAGACTGAGTTTTAAGACATTGGGTAGTGGAGCAGGGACACAGAGCTGTGGGAAACTGTTTGTAGATGAACACCACAGAATCAACAGCCGCGGTGCGATGCACGCTCCAGAAAGAAAGACGCAGCAAGAGTAAAAGCTAAACGTTTCTGCTGAAAGTCTTAACTACTGCTGGTAAAAAGGGCAAACAGGGTAATTATCTGTTGTCTGTAAAACATGTGAATGTAATTTGGTATGCATTGTAAGAGCGAAGACATGTTTTGTTTTTCTTTTTATATTTTTCACAATGCAAAGATGTTAAGAGATGTCAAGATGTGTCGAAAACAAAGTTCAGAGATTCTCAACTTGGAGAATAAATTCAAAACTATACACTCGAACATCCGTATGGAGCGTAGGGTCCTGTCCTTTATTCAGCTAAACCACGGTAGTTACACTGAGGCTTTGTAGTTTTAGCCTCTGATGTCTGACTGAGTTTAGTTTGAAGCGCCAAAAATTGTAAAGCGCTTTGGTGCCTTGTAAGTGGAAAACTGCTATATAAATAGAGATCAATTACCAAAAAAGCTCTACACAAACGAACATCAGGTTTTAAAGTCTGCCTAAAATGTTTTTGGTAAATATAAGAAGCAGGACAGCTGGAGCCACAGCCTGGACCACACAGACACAAGATTAGGCTTTATTTGGGTTTGGACCCTCTTCAATTCCTCATCGAAAGCTGAAGCTGTTTTTACTAAAAATACGTTTTCGGAACTTGTTGTCCTATTAAATCTGAGGTAATTTTGCGGTTAAATTGAGTTTACCCTTCAAGATCTGAGTCAGAGAGAGTGCCCTGTCTGACCAGGACCACTTTGCCACATTTGAGGTTGTGTTCCATGTTTTTCTAGACCAATGAGAACGCCCGGGTTCTGCTTGAAGCTCCATAGGCTCCTCTAACAGATTCATATTTTTAATAATGCCCACCATGGCACTCAGCTACATTTGTAATTTAATAATAATAATAATAAAACTAATATTAATAAAATAAAACAAGGTAGAAAAGTGTGTTAAAGCGTGTTAATGTGTGTGGAGTAGAGAAGGTGACCTGTGAGCACCATGACTCCACCAGAACCAATGTGTGAGGCCTGGGTTTGCTCAGCGTGGCTCTGACTAAAGCGATAGATTCAGTCAGGTCATTATGTGCTCTGCAGAAAGTCTCATGACCAAAGGGTTTATGGAAGTGACACATCTGTGTGACCGCTGTGCTTAAACTCCTGGATGTATCAAACATTCTCGGCTTAAAGTGAAGCTAATCTCCTCCCACAAACACATTTCAAACTCATTGAAAATCATTAGGAGAAGAGGAAAGGCAGGTTCTAGAGAGGAGAGCAGCAGTGTGATTGGATTGACAGATGTCTGCAATTAGTGCTCAGATTTGAGTGGACAAAACAAGCTGATGTCACATAGGCCCTGTCCCAATATCCACCCTTCCACCCTTGTGTGAATGTTGCTTATTAATACACCTCAAATTATGTATGTATGAATGTATTATATGTAAAACAAAAATATAATGTTAACAAAAAATATTTTTACTACAAACATAAGCATTAATCCACTGGCATCTACAGCACTGCTCTTATTTGTTTTAGATCCAAACTAAAGTGAGCTGTGGCAGTAGTTTAAGAACACATCTGTTTGACTTGATCACATCAAGTGTGGACTGTCCCATTTCTTACATTGACCTGTCCTGCACACTTGTACAAGTGTACACTTGGCACACTTTCAGAAAATGCTTAGTGTTCTGGCCTCACAGCAAGAAGCTCCTGGGCTCGACTCGGAGTCTTCTATGTGTAATTTGCATGTTCTCCCCGTGTCTGTGTAGACATCCACCGAATTCTCCAGTTTCCCCTACCACCACAAACATGTCCAGTAACTCCTCCCCTCTCCAGGACTACACACTTGGAAATGAGAGTCTGCCATTGTGCTTCATTTACATCAGTGCTTCTCAAACCTATTTGTCTCAAGTACCTCATATTAGGCAAATAAATATGTTTACTATAGTATTTTACTGTCAAGAATTACTTGAATGGTGTTTTGTTTTGATTATATTGAAGTCCAAAATGCTTCAAACCATGCTTCAAGAGAAACTAAACTCAGAATCAACTTTTTTTCACTGTCAGACTGTGTATATGGGTTCAAAATTGAATTATATTCTGTTTCCAGGCCTTTTTTGGACATTTTTGTGCAAAACTCGCTCATTTTGGAGTTTAAAAAACGTGTGTAAAAACCGCCGCTGTACTGCCACGATGGACAAACGCTGTCAGTGCATTTTTAGTACCCACCGACGTCACAGTGAGTTGACGCGGCAGACGAGCCGCCCAGATGGTTTATCTAAACTCCTCCCTCTGACATCGCTGCTGTGGAGAGTTGAAAAGAGATCACCCTCTGCGTAATGACATCAGCCGTCATTTGGCTCAGTTTGTTAAGTGAGTGGTGCGTTGTACCACCGCTAGTTCAACAATGCACTGGTTCGAAACTCGTGTCTGTGTTTTTCATTTTTGATTTTCATTTTTAGAAAATACTCACATAATAGGCTCTTGTGCTTATGTAGACTAAAGCAAAGGTTTCATACGTATGTTTTGCAAAGTAAATATTGAAAAAAACTTGACGTGCAAGTAAGCAAAGACTTGGGGCTGTTGCTGTACAGCTCCCTCCGCTGCAAATCTCACATCAGGACTCAGACCGCTCTGACACAAAACTTACATCATTTAGCAAGCTCACTGTTCATATTTGGTGCTGTCAATCAATGTCTGTTCACACCCACCTGGGCGTCTCTTAAAAGGCCTCCGGGCATCTCCCACTTTTGCGAGTCTGTTTGAGGTTCAGTTGTGGGCGGAGTTAGTGTAAAGCATTCAAATATTGTCTGACTACATCTTGCTTTTTATTCTGAAAATCATCTCAGGAACTCCTTAGTAAAAGCTCACCCCTAGTTGGGAAACACTAATGCACTATGTTCCTTTAATTGTACATTGTCCTAATAAACATAACATTTACCTTTTCTCAGATGGCCCAGTCCTAATCTGAAGCAAACAGAAGAAATTCTCCAAACATATTTTCACACCGAGTCTGGTGCAGCTCCACATTTAGTCCCAGCCTCTGGAGGATTGGCAGTGTGACACCATTTGAAAAAAGGATTTCTCTTTTCTTGGAAAATCCTCCACGCAGCCCCAAGTGAACTCTTATTTTTTAGTCCTGAAAATGACATTCTAAACACTTCCAAATCCAAGTGGCATTTTGCAGGAGTAATAGACTCCAGAATGTATTTCCTACGCAGATGTGATTCATAATTTGATCATAATTAAACGTGAAATGTCAAAGCGAAAGGTATCTGAGCGAGAACAATGAGCAATGTGTGAGGAGTGATTACAGTCTGTGGTCAGCCCAGGACACGCTCATGAGAATCCGTTTTAATTAGCCTTCACGTCTGTGACTCGGCCAGGTTACGTTTGAGCAGCGAGGCTAAAAGCAGAACTATTACATCTGCAGTCACACGTAATGACTCTTCTGAAAGTGACAGGTGCTGCTGCTCTGGAGTCTACACGTACTACTACACTTACTATGAGTACTGATAATAACATTAAGGTTTTAAGTGGAGGCAGACTGGCTGTGTTCATATTAGAGATGGGGCGATTCACTAAAGCAGGGGTCCCCAACCACCGGTCCGGGGCCCAAAACCAGTCCGCGAGCCATCTGCTACCGGGCCCCCAGAGGATCTTTTAAAATGTAATTTATTTTTTATTTTATAGTTTATCACTACTTCCTTGTGCTTTACTATGAAAATAATGTGTCATTTGACTTAATAAACTGCAAACTAAAGCAATAAGAGATAAAAATATGCACAATAGTCACTTGTATGCATTTTGCATTGTTGTTATTGGCGCTTCCCAACCTCAACCGGTCCCCGGAAAAGAAAATTGTGACTGTACCGGTCCCTGCAAGTAAAAAGGTTGGGGACCACTGCACTAAAGTCATGGGTCAATTCAGTTTCCAAATTTGCAGCCAAATAAGACATAATAAATTGGATTTAAAACAAACCCACAGTTGTTAGTGCTCAGAACTTGTCTTTTTTATCAACATTTGAACAATAAACAGTTATACTGTATTTATTTTCCATATTCAGAGGTTTACCCATCAGTTGTTAACTCTTTCCCTGCCAATGACGATAATTGTCGTCATAAGCTTTTTATTATATGAGGCCTCTCTGATGCACGTGTTCAATTCACCAGCACTGAAATACAATGATGCAGTTTCATATATTCACCACCGGAGGGTGTATTGTATAAGCACAAGAGCGCAGAGGAAGTCCCAGAACCGGAAAATGCATGTCTTTTCTGTTTACATTACGGAGCGCAGTCGGCTGTGTTTACGTGATCATCCGCCTCTAAAGGATCGACTTTCTGTTCAAACGAATTACAGGCAACACATCATGGACTAAAAACATTATTTAGTAAGTTTAGAGCAGATATTTGATCTTTAAACTGAAGAAAAGACGATCCCACAGGACTAGGACTCTGAGGAGAACAACTCATGCAGCGAGTCTGGAGGAGAAAAACTAAAGTTTCTCTTCTGTGAGCGATCCATAATGTCAGAGTGAGTAAAACTACTGTATTTCTTCATGTTTGAAGGGTTAAATATAATCGTTGCCCTGTGAAAGCGTCTGAATCTATAGAATCTGCATCAGAAAGTAGAAAAAGTACTGTGATACTTCCTCGTCTGTAACACTGCTTTTGTTGGTTTAAAGATGAAAAAGACACTCGACTTCATTGTTTTAATCACGTGAAGCTTGTAATTTTATCCTAAAGACATTATTTCATGGTACTGGCTCATTTTCTTTCACCAAAAAGTAGTACAGACAAAAACAACACTGACATGAAGTTTGATTTAGAAAAAGGACGTTATCTCAGAAGTTTCTCGTCAAACGCTAAAATCTAATAAAAACAATGCATTTCAAATGTCTATAAAAAGAGAACGGAATAATTTAGAATAACATTTATTTTTTTAAATGAAAGTAGACACTTGTAGGTCTCATTTGGTGTACAACATGTCATAATTCCAGTTGCACAAGGTTTTTTGTGGAGCTGTGAATATTGTTTAAAATTAGCAAAATGTCCTGGCAGGGAAGGGGGGTCAAAGTCAGAATAGGGCTGGCAGTGAAAGAGTTAACACAAAATAATAAAGCACATTCAGTCAGGTCTTGCACAAGTTCACACTTTGTTTCTTCAACCTTTGTGGCTTTTATTCTATTATTGTGTGTAAGTCAGTGACAGCACGAGCAAAACTGATTGATTCTGGAATTTCAATTTGATCGCTGCGCACTTCAACAAAGTTTTAGAAAGATTTTCCATCCCTAGTTCATAATACTTAATACATTTGTGCAGCAGCTGAAATTATATGGTTTAAGACAGTTCTCAATCTTTTTTAGTCACGTCTATCAAAATAAGAACTGTAGCTATTCGCGATTCCTTTACAGAGTGATAGGCCTATTGTATTTAATCTAGAAAGGTATCAACCCTTTTCAAGATGAGTTCTCTTCATTTAGTCACTACTAAGTATCAGCTGATGGAAAATGCATGAAATCACCTTTTAGCCACGTCATAGCAAAATACTTAAAACTATTTTGCATCAGTACATTGTATTGTCAAAATATTTGTTTGAAAAAATGTATCTCTGGGACTATCCAGACTGTGTACATTCCGATAAAGAAGTCTTATTGCCATTTAGTAGCTGCAAAAAAAGCCTAGAAATAAAATCAGCCAATCTAAACAAAAGGCAAGCACATTTGTTTAAACAGTGGTAAGACAGTAGATTAAAAAGATTTCACAAGTGTCATCTGCACAGTCTGACTGAAAATGAAAACGTGTCCGTCTTCAGGTGAAGCCTTTTTATTACTGTAGATCACCAGAGCAGAGAGTCACGACTTGGACTTGAGTCAGTCTTGAGTTTTGATAACTTGACTTGATAAAACAGACTCAGACTTGGGACTAAACTTGGACTTGTCTCTCTTTGACTTGGGACTTGACTTGGACTTGTCTCTCTTTGACTTGGACTTGACTTGGACTTGTCTCTCTTTGACTTGGACTTGTCTCTCTTTGACTTGGACTTGTGTCTCTTTGACTTGGGACTTGACTTGGACTTGTCTCTCTTTGACTTAGACTTGTCTCTCTTTGACTTGGACTTGTCTCTCTTTGACTTGGACTTGTCTCTCTTTGACTTGAGACTTGACTTGGACTTGTCTCTCTTTGACTTGGGACTTGACTTGGACTTGTCTCTCTTTGACTTGGACTTGTCTCTCTTTAACTTGAGTCTTGACTTGGACTTGTCTCTCTTTTAGTTGGACTTGTCTCTCTTTGACTTGAGACTTGACTTGGACTTGTCTCTCTTTGACTTGGGACTTGACTTAGACTTGTCTCTCTTTGACTTGGGACTTGTCTCTCTTTGACTCGGACTTGTCTCTCTTTGACTTGGGACTTGTCTCTCTTTGACTCGGACTTGTCTCTCTTTGACTTGAGTCTTGACTTGGACTTGTCTCTCTTTGACTTGAGTCTTGACTTGGACTTGTCTCTCTTTGACTTGAGTCTGACTTGGACTTGTCTCTCTTTGACTCGGACTTGTCTCTCTTTGATTCGGACTTGTCTCTCTTTGACTTTGCTTTTAACGAACTTGAACGGCCTCAAACAAACAGTTCTTTGTCCTGGAGGAGCCTTCTGTTGTTTGTTTTTGTGGGAGATTCATCACAACATGAAATCATACGTATTCCCCATATTCTTCAGTTTCAATCTCACCCTCTGGTCGTCGTTTTTCATCATGTGATTCTATGGAACTTCGACGTCAGCCTCTCATTCAATAAAGAATATATACAGCTATATGTTTGACGTGTTTCCTTATGAACCAACAAACTTTGACTCAAAAAACACAAACTAATCTATAATTCTGTAACTGGAGGATGATGGATGATTAAAACATTCTGCATGTCTTCTTCAGAAACACACACATCACGTCACAATCCTCGCCTCTGAGTCTGTCCCTTTTGGCTCGGCAAGTGTCAAGAGCCAGATCAGAGTAGAATATACATCTTAAGGAATGATTTTCTGTCAACAAGCCTGCTTCTGCTGGAGGAGCTCAGCCAAACTCCACTCTCCACCAATGGACCAATCCAATGTTATGTATCTGTATTTCCGATGGATGTGGATTCAAAGAGAGAGTCTATGGCTGTTTTGTAAGAAATCTGATGGTGTGGATGTGATTCTGATCGACGATCACAACAACGTGACGAGGAGCCACATTTGTGCTGCCGCAGCTCTGGTAAATTCAGTTGATTCACGTAAAAAAAAAAAAAGTCAATTTCATGAATTAAGTAAATGGTTGTTGTCATAAATGATCTGTCTTATGGAGCCAAATCACCGCCACATGTATTAGCAAAGAAATTTTACACTTTGCAAATATAATAATGAAGAATTGTGAAAGAAAAGAAAAGAAAAAAAAAGTATTGAGAAAAGATAAATCAAGTTTTGCAAATAAAAAAATGTTTTGCAAAAAATAAATTAGTTTTGCAAAAATAAATTTTGCTTTGCAAAAATAAATTTTGTTTTGCAAAAATAAATTTTGTTCTGTAAAGAAAGAAATCAGTTTTGTAAAACAAAAAACAATGCTGCAACACAACATTTGAAATATTTCTCATTAATTGATTTGTAATGCCCTCTTGTGGCTTTGCAAATCTTTTTTTTCTTTGCGCTGCATTTTTTTTGCATTTTGAGTTCTGTCGCAGTTTTGACATGGGGGCGGAGTCTGGTGATTGACAGTTTAAGGGGTGGAACAAGCGGGCCTCGGAACCGTGCTGCGCATGCACCAACCACCGGCAACCGGAAGTCTTGTAAATGTTTTTTTTAAACCAAGGGAAAAACATTATTTCGTAATTTAGTGTTTGATTTAATGTTTGTTTTTGAAGTTATTGGTTATAACACAACAATTTAAGAAATACAGCCTATGCATAAGACTAAAAATGAATAAATATAAATGATATGATTTTATTAGCCTATGAATAATTGATTATCCAGTGGACTGGCATGCTTTTCCCACTGTTGCACATATTAAGAGCACTTCTGGCACAGACAACTTTTCAGTGTAAATGTAGAATATGGCACGTTGTGTCCACAAACAATTGGCTCAGATAGGCTCAGGATCAGGCGTGCGTAAAGAGCTCGCACCGGGGCTGTTTGGGTCACACAGCCACCGACAGATCCAGAGATCTGGGGCTATGTTCTTCGTGAATCCTCGCATGGTCCCGTGTTTGTGATGCAGAGTGACATGTCCGACTGGACACCCCTATCTCTGGCTACAGATCGCTGCCCACATCACCGCGGATCAGTCTGGCACGGGGACCACCATCTCGGACTGATCCGGAGGTCTGGGTATGTGTTATTTTTTTTATTTGCAAAACTTTATTATTTTTTCTCAATACTTTTTTTTTTTCTTTTCTTTCACAATTCTTCATTATTATATTTGCAAAGTGTAAAATTTCTTTGCTAATACATGTGGTGGTGATTTGGCTCCATACTGTCGTCGTTTCTGGAAAGTCTGTAAAAACAAGAAACTCGCGAACGTCGTGAGGTAATTACATTTTACAGACATAACTAGGTAATTCAGAATACATTTACACACACAAAAACTATTCTTTTAGCATTTGGTCTGACCAAAGGTTTTTTGTTTTTTCCTCTTAAATCATATTTATTTATCTTGTTTCATTTCAAACAGACTCAATATTTTTAATGGCATGAGTTGCTTTTTAACGTTGTACATAAACACAGCTGTGTAAAGACTAACTAAACTATAAAATTTAAATGCTTTAAATTGAAGAAATATTGGTTTGGTTGATTCACAAGGAATGATTAACAATCCTAATTGCTTGTTTTGCAATGTAAATATTGGTTTAGTGTTTGACTCAAAGCTATGTCCCCACATTTCAATGCATTAAGTCATATAAGAGAGAACAGTATAAGATATATAATGTAGATTTTTTTTTTAAACATTTGTTATGTGCGGCTTCCAAGTCAATTTAAAATCTATAATTTTATTTCCATGACTCTTTCCAAAACTACTTCTTCAATCATTAAATGTGTAAAATCTTTTTTTCGGTTACTGAATTTATTGTATTTGGTTTTCAACCACGGTTGCAGAGTGGTTAGAGCTCTGGCTTCCCAATAAGGAGGTCGTGGGTTCGACTCCCGGGTCGGACCATATCAACATCTCACGATCTTTCTGGGTGGAGTTTGCATGTTCTCCCCGTGTTACCGTGGGTTTTCTCCGGGTACTCCGGTTTCCTCCCACCGCCAAAACATGCATGTTTATGTTAATTGGGCATCACTGTAAATTTCCCTGTGAGTGAATGAGAGAGTGAGTGTTTGTCTGTCTAACCCTGCGGCAAGTTGGCCACTGTCCAGGGTGTTCCCCGCCTAAGGCCCAAAGTCACTGGGATAGGCTCCAGTCACCCCCGACCCCTAACGGGATTAACCGGTAGAAAATGAATGAATGGTTTTCAACCAATAGTACTTATGATTACTAACTAAAAATGCCAGATACCCCATGAAGTAGATCTGAAAGTGATACTTTTACTTGAGTACATTTGTATCTGAACACTTTCCTAATTAACAAAGTACAGTACTTCATAAACCACTTTCTGATCTAACTGAAGATGATTATTTCCCTTTATAGACAGCAGCAGAGTTTGGAGGTGTTCAGAGCATTTGAACAGAACAATATGAAAGCAGTTAGAGCTAAGGCAGTGTGCGTGGCATTTAGACTCGTGTTCGACACTTTGTTCTAAACGCTCCTGAGAGGACAGATTATCCCAGCACTCAGCCTGCTCAGGACTTCCACTGTCTGCCACTGTTTGTCTCTGCATTACTTCCATATTTACATATGTTTATCCACTTTCCTAGAACTGGCTGTTCCCGCTCACATGAACAAGGACACGTAGTTTACTGAAAGAGGACGAGTTCTTCTTTCTCTTTCACTGTCGCAAATCAGTGAAGCATCTTTATGACAATTTGTATGTACATATAAATGTTGTTTTGACTGTGGAAAGCAAACAAGAGCCATACTGAAAGGATAGTACTGAGTGTGATATTTCAATACATTCAATGATGCATTATGTGAGTTGTTCTCGTCCTTCAAACACACGGCACGGTGGCAGAGTGAATAGCACTCTCACCTCACAGCAAGAAGGCTCCCGCTCAGTCCGGGCCTGTCTGTGTGGAGTCTGCATGATCCTCCCTGTGTCTGGGTGAGTTTCCTCCAGGCTAGGGATGGATATCATTAAGGATTTACTTCTCTTATTAATGTTGCTTGTCGATCCGGTCTTCTAACAGTTCTCTTATCGGTACTTTTAGTCACAAAAAATAAAAATACTGTATACAGGCCTAAACACAGACCAAAGACAGGACTAAACGTGGACGAGAGTCAGGACTAAACGTGGACCAGAGTCAGGACTAAACATGGACCAGAGTCAGGACTAAACGTGGACCAGAGTCAGGATTAAACATGGACCAGAGTCAGGACTAAACGTGGACCAGAGTCAGGACTAAACGTGGACCAGAGGCAGGACTAAACGTGGACCAGAGTCAGGACTAAACGTGGACCAGAGTCAGGACTAAACGTGGACCAGAGTCAGGACTAAACGTGGACCAGAGTCAGGATTAAACATGGACCAGAGTCAAGACTAAACGTGGTCCAGAGTCAGGACTAAACATGGACCAGAGTCAGGACTAAACACGAACCAGAGTCAGGACTAAACATAGACCAGAGTCAGGACTAAACGTGGACCAGAGTCAGGACTAAACGTGGACCAGAGTCGGGACTAAACGTGGACCAGAGTCAGGACTAAATTTGGACCAGAGTCAGGACTTCTTCCTGAAGATGTAAGACAGGCCTCCACTGTGACAATGTTTAAATCTCAGCTTAAAACATTTTTGTTTGTCTGTGCATGTAACTGAAAAAGCTTTGTCTGCTCTCTTATTAGTTCTTTTTACAGAGTAGTCAGCCACACAGACTGAATTAAAAAGACATTGTGTGATCTGAACACAATCGTTTTTCTGCCTGTGTGTTCTACAAGTTTTTGCGTGTGTGTTTCACATGTTTTTATGTCAATATGTTACAACATTTTGGTTGAAGCAACATTTTCTTTGGGTTTAATGGGTAATTCATACCTATTTTAGTAACTTGAAGAAACTTACCCGTTAAATCTAAAGAAACTGGTTTTGGATCTAGAATTCAAGCTAACAGTGATTAACAAGACTGTTTTATGCTTTCATGTATGACATTTTTATCAATGGATATATCAGCAAGTGAAAGAAAAGCGGTCTTTTGACAAGGATGCACCCCACACAGCACGGGTAAGTGACAACGATTGAGAGTCTGCTCTCTGATGGGATTTGGCGACCAAACACTCAATAGTGATCAGTGGTGTGGTGTCTGAAAGTGCACACAACCAGAGCTTCTGTACACTTGGGGCCTGATTTATCAAGCCAGGTGCTAAATTGCGGGTGCAAAAAAAAAAAAAAAAAAAAATCTTGTAATATTCATGAGCATTTTACACAAACTTGAATATTGTAAGATTCACATACAACACACTAAACAAAACAGATATGAACCACCTCAAGTTCTGCATCTTTAGAGTGTGTGTGAGACAAAAATGTCATCTCTGCCAAGGTTTTGCTCCCCCTAACTGGTTTTGCACATGAGCAAATGCTTGAAAAATCTGGCCTTTGGTGTGCACAAGCAGTTTCTGAATAAACGAAACCAAACAGACATTCAAAACTTTATCTGATAGAAGCGTTACATACAGTGTCTCAGTGTTGTGTTTATTTGTGGTCAAACTCCACGACCAAACCTAAACCCAGTGTCTTGGGAGCATGCACTTTACACAGCCAGTGGTGCACAGACACGGTGTGTTTTACTTTGTTTTTTTCTCAATTCAACTTTTAACATTTACAAAACTGTTTCAATCTTTGCAAATCCACATCGCCCTGGTTTGACTTCTTAGAAAACCCACGTTCCAGGTTTGACTGCAGGTGATAGAAGTGTGATTTCAGAGGTCCTTTAACCAGTGACTACTGATGAGATAAAGTAGGCACTGACAGCTGGAAAGGTTAAGGTTGCAAGGTGGGTTAATGGTGAAAAATCTGATACTTTAATGACTGTAGACTATATAGAGATGTACCCGATGAGGTCATGTCAGGTCTCTTCGATTACCCTGTTAGAGAACATGTTCCCCAAGCAGTGACACCTCAAAGAGAGCAGAATGAGTCATGCAGGGTAAAGGGGCAGAACATTGTGCTCGATGTGGTGGCAATCATAGTAATGACAAATGTGAGAAAGATGCTCCTGTAAAATACTGTTATTGAAGAGGCAAGCCCAGAGCAGCTTGTGTGGTTCAGAAAAGCTAGAAAAGCTCAAAAAGAAAACGATGTGGATAAATCTCATGCTAAGGCACTCAAGAGGGTGAAATCAATCCAGGAAAATCAAACAGAATGGATCTTCAGTACCACAAGCTTTAGTCCAGACACCTTTGTCTAGTCCTGCTGCAACCGACAAACTAAATAGTTGCAAAGTTACGAAAACTTCAAACCAGAGGCATAATGTTTTTCAAAATGCATCAAAGAGCTGCAGCTGCTGCATTTGCAGATTTCACATGAAGGTTTTTCCTCGTTGACGTTGTATTAAGAGCCTTAATTTTTATTTTATTTTTCACCCTGTCCCGCAATTAAACTGTAGGTCGGTTTTAGGCAATCTCTCGCTTGCTCTCTCATCCAAGTGCACGCGCATTGGCGCACAAACAGGCACGTGCAGCACCGAGGAGAGCAGCCCCGGGGGAAGAAAACAGACACAGGTAATAAGGCTAAAACAGCTCATGTACATGTAAGACAAATGTGAACAGAGGGAACAGCGTTGCCTCCACAGACACGTTTGTTACATGCTCAGCTGTAAAATTATGTGGGTTTATAACAGTCTGACTCATGATCTCTGACGAAGGCGGAAGTCCTGCCGCCGAAACTGTCAGGTAAATGAGCACCTTGCTTATTAGGACTGTCTTATTACAAGAAAATTAAAGATAAAG
This sequence comes from Mugilogobius chulae, assembly GCA_038363315.1. Taxonomy (NCBI): domain Eukaryota; kingdom Metazoa; phylum Chordata; class Actinopteri; order Gobiiformes; family Gobiidae; genus Mugilogobius; species Mugilogobius chulae. The sequence continues at coordinate 13,568,506 of CM076411.1, read as the reverse complement.
TCTTACTCATATTCATGGAGAAAACCAAGGATGTGATTTAAAGTTGGTATTTGACGTTGGAAAGTTTGTAACTTGTTTCCAAACTAACAACAAACTTGTTCTAATCCGTTAATCAGTCGTTCTCGGAGCTTCTGGACTTGCTTGGGATCCAGAATGACATTTCTCTGTATTTTTACACAGAGAAAGTCAGTCTGGTCGCCCCACCCTCCAAGGGCGTTTCCCTCGAAATATAGATCGTACCGTGCAATGAAAATCGTTTATTTCAGTCACGTGGTTTTTGCTAAACAACGTTCCTGCTGTGCGCAGCGCGCATGGATCTAGGCAGCGCGGCAGAAGGATAAACAACATGGTGCACCGGAAAACCGAGAGTTTGTTCTATTCACCGGTAAAGGTCGTTTTAATTTACCAAAAAGACATCGCGTCAATAGTCGTGTTCAAGATGGTCAAGGCAGTGCAGTCTGCTCGCGCGAGAGAAATCAGACGACAGCGTGAGAGAAATCCCAACAGCTTACGGCACTGGAAGCCTTTATGCTCTTCTCTGATTGGTTCCCTCCGCTGTCTGTTAGGTGAGCTTTGCTCCGCCCTAGAAATCCAGTTGACTCGAGGGCGACCAGACTCATCCGCTGGTACAGCGGTGAGGCTGGATTCCCCAGGCAACTTCTGGACACGATACACGTTGTTTAAGTGGCTATAATCTCAGTAGTGGACGTATTTTGAAAGGGCATCGGAACTTTACTCTGTCTCTGCGGGGCTATTTCCTGTTTTTTTTTTTTTTTTTTTTCTAAAAAGCTCGGTAGACGCGCCGTTGACGCTGAAAATTAGAACTCCGACCTAATCACAGGGCTCCCCTGCAAAAGAGATTCTGAATCTCAGTGGGACTTCCCTGGTTAAATAAAGGTCAATTAATTTGAGTGACGCATCGCGTATTGACATTCGTCAGATGCGTGTCTCACTGTTGGTGTAAATTGTTTGAACCAGATCAGACCTGATTCTAATATGAGCGATTCCTGCACATATATCGTGCTGCTGCTGTTACGCCTGCTACTGGGCCAGTGTAAATTGGGGGTTTGGCTGCATTCACACTACAAACCGAACTGGACTAGGCTCGATTAGGGACCAAAGTTGCAACATTGTCTCTTTCTCCGGTTCTGTTCACAATACACTTTTTACCAATCGCACCAGCGCAGTAGAGACACAGAAACATGTTATGCAAACAGCTAAGAAGATCCATCCAAAACAAACACACTGCTGGACTTTATTACAGTGTTTTTATGGATCTATCCCACAACTTCTCTCACATTAATAGGCCCAGTGTGAGTGACAGGCGAAGTGTAAGAGCTCAAACATTGAAAGGTTTATGATTTACTCATTCAGCTTAATAATCAAATACAGAGCTCCTGCGCCCACGTGACTACATTCACTGTGGCTGCCGTTACAGCAGTGATACTATACAACGGTGAATCTAATGACATTAGACTGTAGATAATCATATGTCTAAAAACAACTCCAAAAAACATTAGCAACCATTTTGTGGACCACCTTCTTCTCCCAAACGTTTCCCTGATGATGTTTGTGTGAAATATATTTGACTCTAAAGCCCTGGACATTTAACATTTATTCAAATAGACCAGGGGTGTCAGACGTACGGCCCGCGGGCCACATCCGGCCCAAATAGCCTTTTCATCCGGCCCGCGGCCTATTTTTAATAAAATATAATTATTCTTTTTTTTTTCATCGTGACGCACCGCTGCGCGACACAACGCTGCGCTTCTGTGCGCGCCGATAGTATAACCGCGTCTCACTAGAGCGGCCGCAAGTGAAGGCTTGGTTCTTTGAAAACAGGTAGCGGACACCTTTTTTCAACCCTCGTTGGACAATTGTCGCTGTCGAAAAGGAGAAAGGTGAACGTCGAGTGTCGGATCTTCCAGGAAAAATGAACTTATTCGTATTTTTCACGGAGATGAATGGGAAACTTAAGTGTGTGCAAGCAGCAAGTGGCTGTGCTAACGGAAGGAATACGATCTTAAACACCACTACGAGAGCCGGGATAACTACAAATACAGCAACTTGAGCGGCGAACTGAGAAGACAGAAGATTTACGAACTGCTGCTGGGACTCGGGAGGTTAGTGATGCCGCCGTAAAAGCTGGTTAGCTGATCGATAGCAACACCAGGTCTGCATCAAAACCATTCTGTGAGTGTGAGTTTGTGAAAAGTTGCATACGTAAGGCTGCAGAAGTTGTGTGCCCTCATAAACGACAGACATTCACTAACATCAGCCTGTCGAGGACTTGTGTGGCAGAGAGGGATTCAGAGTTGGCATCAGATTAAGACAGTCAATGAAAACGCCAAGTAGAATAATTTGTGACATGTTCTGTTGAGGTCGATGAGAGCACTGACGTTACACACGTCGCACAACATGCGTATTTACTTGTGGCATTGATGAGAGTTTGAATGTTACGCAGGTGAACCCTTGATGTTTGGGGGGAAAAGTCAAATGTTGTGGCAATGTTCAGGCAGACAGTTTTTGCCACATGAGGTGGGGATTTTTGGACATTTCACTGTGTATTGCACCAAGAGGAATTGTGCTGCAAGTCTGTGAAAGTGTTGTTTAAACTGTTTTAATAAGGTGTTGACTTTATTCAGCAAGTTGCCATGAGAGTCTTGTTTTCCTGGTTAAACTGGAGGTCTAACTTGGCTTTTGGCTCTGTCATTGATGTGACCTGGAACATTTCTTACATACAGTATGTTTTCTTTATTGTTCAAAGCTATATTGTTAAAATAGTCCAGGCTCATGCCTTCTATGTCTTCTGCTCTGCTATGAGCTCTGCTGTGAGACATGACAAACACTGTTTGAGCATTTTTTGTACATATTTTGTCAACTATTGTGATGTGTTATTGCACAACTTGAATTACTTAAGCCTCAGCTTGTTACTTTTTATTTTATTGAAGAAAATTTCTATTATTCTGTATTGCACTTGTTTTTAGGCACATTTTTATCTATATATATTTTTTTATATTTTCAAATTTATGTCGTGATTTTTATGCTCCGGCCCACTTGAGCTCACATATAGCTGTATGCGGCCCCCGGACCAAAATGAGTTTGACACCCCTGAAATAGACAATTTAAATAATCTGATCTGAGACTAAAGTGAAAACACCAATGGGAATATTTTGTACCTGACAGAAGCTCATTCTCTCATGTCATTGTGACGAACACCTGAAAATCATTTTGATTTAATATTGGTTCACTTTGGTTTGTGCTTTTATTAAACCATTAATTATTCTAAGAAAAAAAAAGTTATTAACCAGATTAAAATACAAATCAATACATCTGCATCTTAATGAACGTAGGTCTGACTCACGACTAGTTGGTTTAGCTGCACAAATCCACTTTTCTCGTCAAAATGGCGCCTGACAGCTGCAGAAATGGCCTGGCTTTCTTCTGTCTTTGATCATTTGTAAATCCCAGTGTACAAAAATAATCCATATTCTGTAGAACTCCAATGATAATCCCAGCTGCTGCCTTTGAACACAATGGTATCTGCTCTGCTCCCGAGAATGGCTCTTCTCCTTTGACTTTAATGTGTCTTTGCGTATTATTTGTCTCAATAACGATCTCACACATGTTGTTTGTTTTGATCCTGAGCTTCCCCTCAGCGTGGATCATGTCACTGTTCACGTCCTGGTTTTGCTTCTCTCTCTCTTTGTTTGCATTTCGTTTGGATATGCGATTCACGAGACACTAATCTTTTTGTTTAATGGAGAATAGGAGGTGTGAAGAGGGCGTCACTTGAGCCGTGAAAAACAATTCTAAAAGTTTGAGAAATCATCCACAAGTGGAGCATTTAGGACTAAAATCTATCTGTTCCCGCATGTCTCTCCTCGTGTGCACCAGTGTAACTCTCCGTGTGTGTGAAAAATGTAAAGCTGAACTGAGAGAGAGGCTGTGTGAGTGGAGATTCAGAGGAGTCGATGTGAAGACGGTGATAACGTTTTGGGGAAAGGGTATGTTTAGGAAACGATCAGGGTAATGCAGGGCTATTTAATTATATTTACCGCTGGGCTATATTTGTCGAAGAGCTTGGGTCTCAGGACCGGACTACAAAGGTGAACTGCAATTGTGTTTTACATCCACTGTTCACAAAAAAACTTGCAATGGTATCATTTACAAAAAAAAACTAGGCCAATAAATAATAATATTCATTCATTCCACACTGGGTAGTGGTAAGCTATTATTGTAGCCACAGCTGCCCTGGGACAGACTGACGGAGGTGATTTGCGCCATCGGCCCCTCCGACCACCACCATCCAGTCACACTCACACCAGATCCAGACTAGGCAATGTGGGTGAAGTGTCTTGCCTAAGAACACAACGAGTTTCTCCTCTGTTCGCCCCACTGTGGCTCCTGAGATTCCTCCAGCGGTCTCCCATCCAATTACTTCCCAGGCCCAACATGCTTAGCTTCTGAGATCTGACGGGATCAGGTTTTGGAAAGCTGGTATGGCCACAAACAAAACAAACTCAAGGTAATAATCAACAACAGAGCAGCAGTGAGACAAAGACCAAGTTTGCAAACCAAGACTAAACCTAGTCTACATTTGGGTTACATCAGAGGTAAACCTCATCTTAAATATGACCACAGAATCTGAACTAAACCAAGACTAAACTATAGGATTTTAACCTTTTAAATGGTATAACAAAATCTGAGTCAAATGAGGCATAGTACAGCAAGCTACTCAATAAAAGATAACATAGTAAAACCACACTACCTATGAAATCAAACTGTACGATCCATCAGGCCCAGCAGCCTATATGCCGACTAAGTACCCCGAGGCCATCAGTGGGCCTCCAAATCTGGCAACCCGATTGCGCCGTACATTACACTATGAAACTGGCTCACATTGCACAATTTAATGCACACGATGCATTTATTTGTAATTACAAACTGGCAACCAAGTGAATGACGTTGCATCTGACTTCAATCCATGAGAACGATGGAATAAGAAAAAACAAGTGTATGTCACCAGCGTATGAATCTGACAAAGCGCACAGCATGTTGTCGTCTTCGCCATCATGTCATAAAGAGTACATCCATCTGGCGCCGAAAAAAAGAAGAAGAAAAGAACAGTCCAAAAGAACTGAAAAAATAGCAGCTTCATTGTAGAAAGATTTGGGATGAATAGTAATAATAACTTAGTTCAAATCTGAAGATAAATAAGGCAGTGATTTTCCTCTCCCCTTCTCAGAGAGCATGGATAAATGTGTGAAATCTTTCTTCCAGATGGTGCTCCGAAAAGGCAGATTGGGCTATATTTAAGGACAGAGACAATGAAGTAAATGAAGTGACTAATGTGACTCAATCTGCTGTGATTGAAGAGGATAAAAAAGTCTCCTGGTGGAAGGATCAGCGCATTAGGCTGTCAAAGACCCTAATTAGACTTGGGGATTTCGAAAGATGAATACAATTATGGTAATGGAATATAAGAGGAAAAGTGGAAAACCATGAAAATGACAAAGAGTAATCAGTGAAAAGGTTTTTGTCCGTCTATTGGAATATGATAAACAATAAGAGATAGGCTTTGTTATTTTGAAAAAAGACTAAACCTTGGCAGAAGTCTTCGCTAATCAACGGAATCAGCTTTCAGATGTTCTAACCTGATCTCACAACAGTTCATTTCTATGGAGGTTATAATAACAAAATCCTAAAGCCCTAATCTTACCCTTTTTAGTGACATGAAGCTTAAACTTAGAAAATGTAAGAGACGCGCACATCCAAATAACTAAGGCTGCGTGCTGGACACAGACGGTAGAAATAGAAAGTGAAAAGGTCCGCACAGCAAGTTAGCTCCCAAAGTCATTTATTTGCTACACCCAGTAACGTTTCGGGCGTCTGTCTGATGAAGGGCTAAACGCCCGAAACGTTACTGGGTGTAGCAAATAAATGACTTTGGGAGCTAACTTGCTGTGCGGACCTTTTCACTTATGAAGCTTAAACTTACCCGTCAAATCTAAAGAAAATGATCCCACATGGCTTCAACCAAGAAACGGGTTTATTTCACAAAATATTGTTTATTTTGTGCTTTTTTACATAGTGCAATATATACGGTGTAACATATACATGTAAACGCATAAAAAGCGTGGAATCGTGCTCATTCTACGCTATGTATTTGTCATGGTATCTGTACGCTTTCCTGTGAGACTGTGTTGGATGTTCATAGAGTTAGAAAGGAAGAAGCTCTCATGCTGTGTTCAGACCGGGCAGCGTTGAAGCTTCCATTGCGTCCGGTTTTCAAGTTGTGTCAATGTAAACCTGCGTGTTGAGGCATTCAGCGTATTTGCATCCAGCACGTCGAAATTTGCGTGTTCAGGTGTCTGCTGATGTCGGGCAGAGTTGGGCACTGCTGAATTTTCAAGCGTTGAACATCCGCGTCCACCAATTAGACACTACACTCCTGAGACATAGTGACGCTGCTCTGCTCTCACATCAAGAGGAAGTAACCACTGTTTACTTAAGTCTTTTATTCATTTTTATCAAGGTTGCTTGTTTTTGAACTTGTATCAAAGGCTTGGTCGATTGTTGCTCTGAAATCCTGGCGACATGGCATCTCCCGTGGATCTATTAAAATTCTTGTTGCCGTGTTAAAACCACTGCTGTACAGCATGACACTGGATGAGCCGAGGAGGGAGAATGTCGCAAGAAAGCGTACATTTACCAGTGCATTACAGGACATGTAAATTACGTATGATTAGCAAGAGTTTGCAGCTGTTTTGCGTAAATATGCCACTTGTCGCAGTCCCAGTTCATTTCAATGGTGGTAGTTAAGATGTGTTATTTTTATGAATATGAACACAATCCTGATTCTAATCTTAACCTGCCCCAAGCCCCAGACCTAAACTTACCCATTTTAGTAACTTGATGCCTAAACTTACCCGTTTCACCTGAAGAAAATGTCCCCACGTGGCTGCAACCAAAACTCGTGGCATTTTTACACTTTTTCATATCGTGCTAAATGTACGACGTAACATAAGTACTCATAAAAGGCCTAAAATCGTGTTCAGAAGAATTTTGTGTCATGGTAGGCTAAATGTACACTTTCTTGTGAGACTGTGTTGGAGGAGGACAGAGACAGCAAAAGGACTGCCTGGAGGAAGAGAAAGTTGTGCTATCGGGTAAGCTACGTTTTATAAATGCAACAAATTTCTATCTCTCTCTCCCTTCTCTTTCTCAACGTGATCTACCAATGTGCAAAACAAAGCCTTGGCGCGTCCAAAACGGCGGTGGTTTAGCCCACTCACATCACAGCAGCGTGGTTTTGAGGCCCAATCACATTGTAGCAGGGCGGGCTAACACGGGCCGTTAGCTCCCCGGTGCCGCAGCCGAGTCTGATTCAAGCTAAACAAAGATGGCTGCTCTTGTGGATGTTCGTGTTTCTGCTGCTTTTGATGCAGTTTTGGCAGAAATACGGAGTAATTTCTTTTTGAAAGAAGAGCAGTATGTGTGACACTTGTTTTATCTCACGCGGACATTGTATACACCATTATGAGTTGTTGCTGTGATTGGCTAAACACAAAAAAGGTCGGCCCCACACCCAATCAGCTCCAACTATTTCACTAAACGCCTCACCTTTTCTCAAACGCTTTCAGCGGGTAAAGTCCCAGATGGATATAGTGAGAACTCAGATAGGAGTTCAACACAGATCCACCTGGAGTGAGCCAGGTTAGTTTTGACCGTTCATCTGCTAAAGCTGAAGGTAGTACAAATGAGTTTTAGGACTTCAAATTACTCCAAAAAATGTAGACAGAGCCAATATAAAAGTACTATTAAAATGTTTGACATTTTTAGGACTTTTTTAAATTGTCAGTTTTGTCAGTCTGATTCATCCCAGAGGCTGATTTGACTCTAAATAAGAGACACAATGTGATTTTTATCTTTAACATTTCCAGCTGCTTCATAGTTTGTTTTTATTAGATGTTGAACAAAAAGGATTTTTTCAAGAAAAAGTGGGACAGCCCTTCGAAAGGACGCCGGAATGATAAACCCTGTATAACAATAATTGTGCTTACAATTCATCACACCAATGACCACAGTCCGGCCCTCTACCCCATGTCTGGGTTTAATGTGACCCTCGGGGAAAAATAATTGCCCACCCCTGCTCTAGAAAACCTTTTTACCCATAAAAATGAAATCTGTGTCTACAACACTTAGAGCTGATTCTGTTGCACTGCCTGATATGATTTAATGTGAAGCAATTTAATTCTCTTCAGGAGGCTCAGACAAACTTCTTATTTCCATTTGTTATTCTCTTCTATTCTCATGGTTGGAGTTATTTTCAGCAGCATTAACATATCACAGAGGAGACGTGAGCACATTCACACTCTGCACATAATTGCAGCCTGGGTGAGTTTCTAATTTAAAACATGATTCAGGTGATAGTGTAATTACTCCCTCAGACGTAACTGTCGCCACCTGCACCGCCGAAGCCCTGACTCCGTTTGAACCTTCTGGCTGAGGCACAATCCTGGTTCGATGATGAAATACAGTGACGACGTTCTGGTCTTGTTTGCTGAGCAGAAAGACAGCGTTTCTGTTGTCATGGTGACTGTGCGGCGCTTATTGCACGTTATCTGTCGCACATCAAACCGACTCAAAAGAGAAAGCTCGTGAGTGAGTCCATGTAACAGACCCCTCAGTGTTCCTGTTCTTTTTCTGCTTTTCTACCTCTCTACCACTCAAACGCTTTTATTATCAGACTGTAGCTGCTTTTTCTTCTTTTAGTTGTGTTACAAATAGGGATGTCACGATATCAAATTTTAGAATCACGATTATAGCAAAAGGAAAAATCACGATTTTGCGATTATTCACGATTATCGGCATAAAGAAAAAATAAATACATTATATACATATATTTATTTTTTAAATCTAAATTTATTGGCATTTGATTTGCTGACAGTGACAATACACTGATTGTATTACATAAATATGATGTAGGTTTGATTAAAAACAATAAATGCAATTATTTTAAATAATTATCCTTTGAAAAAAATAATATAATGTTTTAAACAAATTATCACTCAAGCATTAAAAAAAACATTATATTATTGTCCCTTTAATGATTGCTTTAATATTCTCATTATACTTACAAGGAGAGATCGATTACTACTAATATTATTATGTGTGATCTGTCACGTGACTCACGAAGGTGACGTCACCCACACGTTTTGTTTTGCCAGCGTCGTCACGTGACGCCTGGACGCTCTGCTTTCGTTTTACTTTCAGGTCGGAGTTTATGTCAAATGAAGCATAAATACGCGGTTACTTTTGCCGTGAGCTGCGCGACACTCTCTGGCGCGCTTCGTTTAAAGGATTTACGTTGTTTCGTTACCTTTACTTGGACGAACAGCGAGGGACGATCGTATCGAAGATGCTAGATCGTGTTGGATGTGTTAGCTCTTTTAGCGGCAGCTTTTCAAAGGCACGCCTTGCATCTTGGACACTCTTCAGCCGCACAAAACCCTGGTCATCTTAAAAACAACCCTCGACTTGATACTTTGGATGGATACAACTCCTGAAGCGCTAACTTCAGCAGCCTTTCAACTAGCGGTGAGTTGACGACACACACGCTGTTCTCCGCCTCACGCTGCCCGAGCACGGCACTGCAGTCACGTCACAGAAGACGTAAAACGTGTTTGCGGTTTACCGTGAGCTGTAAAAATTCCACGAATAACCTACCGTGGGGGAAAATATTCACGATTATTGAAAAACCGGTTAATCTTGACATCCCTAGTTACAAAATACTTTTCAAACCATGTATTCAGTATTCTGCAACAGAATACATCACAGCATGGCTATTCAATTGTTTTTTTCCCCGAGAGCCAGTGTTTGCAGAGAGCCATGGCCACTGGGCCGGTTAGTTTATGACAATGTTGCCAATAACACTGGGTTGTATGAAATTTCCATCTGTTTCACTATAGCCTCTGATTTAAATTGCTCTACAAAATGTCTAAACCAACACTGAACCTGAATTAAACAAGCACTAGACCAGCACTAGCCAAGTCTGAAACAAGCTTAACTATTATTAAGTCAAAACCAGGTACAGTCTAAAGCAGAATTACACTTACAAAACTAAAATAGGACCAACTCAGGTCTAAGATACACCCAGAACTAACTCTGCAAACAAGAAATACTGTATGGTTACAATATTTAAGACAGACTGAGGGCCGGATCAGATCTTTGGAGGGCCAATTTTGCCCCCGGGCCTTAAGTTTAATAGGCCTGCATTAACATTAACAAATACTTTTCAAACCACCACTGTATAAACTGTATGCATATCACCTACATAAATACAATATCCACTTGTTAATGTGCAGTTGTTCAGTTCTATTACAGCCTGTGGAGAGGCACAGGAGGACATCTCTCCTGGAGGAAGTTAATGAGAAATGTAATGAAAAAAGCATAATGATGATGAACCTACTAAACCCACTGTGATTCATTTTCAGTCAAACACCATGTTGACTATTGCGTTTCTAGGAATAAGCTATATGGATTCTTAATTTACATTTCGTTTTATTATAGAACACATTTATGCAAAAGAAATATAAAGAAGTTCATTTACCTCCTGAGCAAAAATGCAGAACTGATAAACCCCAGCTCCTTATTGTGATAAGCCCCGCCTCTTTATAGTGATAAGCCCCGCCTCTTCATAGTGATAAGCCCCGCCTCTACATTGTAAGATTTGAATATACTCCTGATCAAAATCTTAAGACCAGTTTAAAAAGAGGTTTTATGTAGAGCTACATAAAGCAAAAGCAATAAGGGGAAGTGTGACAAAAAATTTAGAACTTGATAAATGAAAAATAATAAACTGAAATAAGCTGTTAATCACCTGATCAAAAGTTTAAGACCACATGCTATAAAAGTCAAAATCTGCTCAAAATTCTCCTTTTCTGTCAGGCTTTCAGACAGTTATGTCCTCCTGATGGTTAAAGAAAAGAAGTTTTCACACATCACATTTTTGGTCAAAATGGTCATCAGTTCCTGACAGTTGAAGCTCTTTGTGAAGCCATCTTCATCACTTGGAGCAACGTTCCCAATCGCTTTTTATAAACACTCACATCCAGCTGCACAAATGAATGTTTGAGTGATTAACAAGAACGCTGGAGCTCCTCATGACTGAGTCCTACTGAGAACAGTTTTGTTCTGGTTTGGAGAGTTTTATGTTGTTTTTTGAGTGATGGTCTTACACTTTTGATCAGCTGAAAAACAGCCTATTTCAGTTTAACTGTTGTTTAAATGAATTACTTTTTCAAAGTGCCTTTTGTCACACTCCCCCTTCTTGTTTTTGCATAATGTAGCTCTGCTTAAAACCTCATGAAGATCCAAAGATCCAAATGCGAATTCTAGCCATTTTTCAACTGGTCCTAAGATTTTGATCAGGAGTGCATAACAGAGAGTACGTTTTAAATGTGACTCTGTGACTATTTGAACCATACATGTTAGTGATGCGTTCGACCGTTCAACCCGAGTAAAAATTTAATAAAAATCTAATCCTGACTTTTTTCTTTGTATTTATCAATCTCGATTTTCAATTCGATTTTGTTTAACCTTTTCAAAAACTAAAGAGAATGGGGAATTAATGTATGTATATTAACTGAGTTTCAGGAGCAGGACCACAGCCCCTTTGCACCAGGAAACCACGCCTCGCTCGTCTTCTCGGACACACTTCCAATTACCCAGAAGCCCCTACTTAAACAGTCCTTTCCTAACAACACGTCTTGTCTCAGAATCAATATTCTGCCTCAACGTTTGAGTTTTGCTCCAAACCACATGTTTTCACTGACAAAGAATTGTTTTTTGATCTTTCGATTCAAAACCCACGACCAAATAATTGACGATTCGATTCAATTTGATGTCAATCTCTCGAGTTTTCGGTTAATTGCCCAGTCGCAGGCTGATCTGACACAACGTTTCTCCAGAAGAGGATCTGACTGTTATAGTCTACGATGAAGAATCTGTCCACACTGGAGGATCATTTGTGTAGTTCAGATGTGTTTATGACTGTGTGGATATCGTGGCTGCTCCATGCGCACAGAACTCGCCTTTATCTATTTTAGTGTGATTATATTATACAGAACATCCATTACATGAGGCTTACACAGCTCCTGCATCCACCATTACAGCAGTGACACTATCTAATGGAAGAAGCCTCAAATGTAGCTTCTGTGGTTTAACCTTAGTATTAAATTGTGAATAATAGTACGTCTAAAAAACAAAAAATATTAGTGACAATTTTGTGGCCCGACTTTGCTTTTAATGAGTTTAGAAGCATTTCTGTTCATCTGACTCACCTTCCACCTTCTTCTCTCTTTCAAACGTTTCCCTGATGATGTTTGTGTGAAATCTATTTGACTCAAAAGTCCTGGACATAGAACTCAGACTGACCATTTAAACAATCTGAATGTGACGCTTTTGAACAAGACAAAAGCTCATTCTGTCAGGTCATTATGAGACACTCCTGAAAATCATTTTGGTTTAACATTAATGAACTTGGTTTAGTTTGTGGCAATACCTGCTGGTCAAAGTGTGATCCCATCAGATCTCAGAAGCTAAGCAAGTTAGGGCCTGGTCAGTACTTGGATGGGAGACCGCTGGCACACCAGGAGCCACAGTGGGACGACAAGAGTGGACTGTCATTGTGTCCTTGGGCATAACGACCATCCACCCACATTGCCTCTGTGTCTGTAGACTGTAAAGAGCTTTGAGTGCTTTGAAAGATAGAAAAGCATTTTATAAATGGACCATATACCTTTTTTAAGATCATTTTATGGAACCATAAATCACTCAAAGACTGATTTCAAACACATTTGCTAACATTTTCTCCTCACACTAGTCACTCTGGTCATTTAATAAACTAATTAAACATTTAAACATTTAAGATTTGGACTTGTTTGAAGACGATAGTTAACCCTTTGGGCGCCAAGGTTTTTTTCAGTGGAAATGCAGTTTTTACTATCCAACTTTCAAAAGGCTGTGGCTTAAATATACTTAAAGATAGAACTCTACTATAAATTGGAAAAGTGTTATTCAAAGATTATACATTCGGTAATATGTAGTATGTTTTATATAGAATACTATATACAGTACTATATGTTATGCCCGTATTATGAATAGATTCAGACCTGTGTCCCTGAGCTCCTGACAGGCGTCCCGTGGTGCTGAAGGATGTGCAAATGTACAGAACCAATGTCCTCATGAGGGATTAGTAAAAGATATCTTCATATCTACGTATGACACGGTGAATGACAGGTGAGACCACGGTGAACATGATTAGATTTAAGATTTCACATTTGGCTTCACTCAATTTGACATTTTCTGTCCAGCATTTATCCATGACTGTTACCTAGCAACGACATTGTTAATAGTGCAAAAATCCATATGCGTGCCACATCAGTAGAAATAGTACATAAATGAAGAAGGTCCAGAGGTACAATTAGAAAAGAGGCAAATGTGTTTTTTTTTTCTGAGTATTTAGTAATCATATACAATGATACATGTTGATCTGTATTTACATTTTGTTGATTGTAAAACACAAAATGGATCTAAAATGAGTTAGAAATATAAAGAGGTCAAAAGAGCAGAACTAATTGCCCCGCCTCTTTTTAAATTCTACTTCTTTGAACTTCTTGTCTTGGTTGCTTTTTTTTCAAACAGAGATTACAGTCCGGGGATACTTTTCTCCACTTACATGGTATATGTACCTTTGCGTGTGAGACTGTTGGAGGAGCACACTGATGTGACACCAGTCAGAGCAGAGAAATAACCGCTTCAAATGGATTTCTTTCAACTGGAGTGGTGTGAATGAAGAGCAAGTTAGCAACGAGACAGTGGTATTTTGGTCGGATTCCAACAGTTAATTAGTTATCTTGTTCAGAATCTCTTTAACTCTTTCCTTGCCAACGACGAAAATATCCGTCATTGTGTGGCCAACCGTAGCCTGCCAATCACAGACCTTTTATTCTGTGTGGCGATAGAGGGTTTTCTGATGCATGTGTTGACTGTGCCTGCAGTCAAAAACAAGATGCAGTTTCACATATTCACTAGCAAAGGGGTGTGTTGCATGAGCACAAGGACCCAGAGGAGGTCACAGGACCAGAAAATACATGGGCTCTTTTTTTTACACTATGAAGTGGAGTCGGCTGTGTTTACGTGATCAGCTGCAGACAAAACATGTAGACTAAAAACATTGTTTGAGTAATTTTAGAGCAGATATTTCCCCTTCTCATTCAGGCCTTTTTCCCCTCACACGTCTGACAAAAATCGTCTAAATTTAAAACTGAAACAGTTTCTGATCCGTTGGAGCTCAGGCAAATGACTTTTTAAAGCTGTGTCTCTGTAGTTTTTGCTTCTGATGTCCAACAGGCTCAAGAAAAACATAAATTAAGTTCCGTCTAAATATTTTTGGTAAATATAAGGATTGGTAAAGCTGGTGTTACAGCTGAGACACAAATGACTCTAGATTTGGCTTATTTTGGGTTTTGACAATTCCTCTGTAAAAGCTGAAGGTCACTGAGGTCAAAATGAGTTTTAGGACCTAAAATTACTAAAAAAAAATTTTGGCGGGGCCAATACAAAAGTCCTATTAAAATTTTGTATTTTTTGGGGACTTTTTTTTTATTTGGAGGTTTACAGTAGAAAGAGTCTGGATCGTCCCAGAGGCTGATTTTGCTCTAAATAAAAGAGATAGAATGGCATTTTTATATTTAACCTTTCCAGGTGCTTCATAGTACGCTTTTTTTCAGACACTAAACAAAATGGAATTTTTAAAGAAAAAGTGTGACCTCCTTTGAAGGGGACGAAGGGGTTTTAAACTGAAGAAAAGACGATCCTACTCCAAAAAGGTTCATTTGGTCTTCTTTTCTAGATTACGTTTTTAAATTCCTATATCAAACCAGTGGTTGTTTTATTTGTCAAGGTAATGACAAATAAAACAACCACTGGTTTGATTTTAGAATTTAAAAACGTAAAAGACGATCCTACTGGACTAGGACTCTGAGAAGAACGACACATGCAGCGACTCTTCTGTGAGCGAGTGAAAAGTGTCAGAGGAAGTCAAACTACTGGATTTATTCAATCTAATCTTTGCTCCATGAAAGAGGCTGAATCTGGAGAATCTCAATCAGAATGTAGAAAACGTCTGGAACACAGGTCCCTTCAAAGGAACACAGGTCCCTTCAAAGGGACATTCCATTTTGTTCAGTGTCTGAAAAAAGCATACCAAGAAGACCTGGAAAAGTTAAATATAAAAATCTCATTGTATCCTATTTATTTAGAGCAAAATCAGTCTCTTGAATCAGACTGTAAGTAATGAATCAGACCTCCAAATAAAAAAAAAAGTCCCCAAAAATTCTATTGGCCCTTCCTAAATTTTTTGGAGTAATTTTGAGTCCCTAAAACTCATTTTACCTCAGTGACCTCCAGCTTTTACAGAGGAATTGTCAAAACCCAAAATCTGCCAAATTAATAGACACTAAGTCATTTATGTCTCAGCTTCAACATCAGCTTTACTACTTCTTATCTACCAAACAAAAATCTCTAGGCAGAATTTAGATTTTGTTTTTCTTTTGTTTGGAGAAAGTTCTCACTTCTGATGAGAGCCTGTTGAACATCAGAAGCAAAAACTACAGGGACACAGCTTTAAAAAGACCCCAGCCATTTGCCTGAGCTCCAAAGGATCAGAAACTGTTTCAGTTTTAAATTTAGACTATTTTTGTCAAACGTGTGAAGAATAGGCCGGAATGAGGAGGGCTAACCCCCTCAGTCCTCATTGTTTTAATCATGTAAACCTCATACTTTTATCCTAAAGACATTATTCCATTGTAGTGGTTTAAAAGGTTGAACAGAGGAAAACAACACTGACATGAAGCTTGATTTAGAAAAAGGACATTTTCTCAAAAGTCATCAAACGCTAAGCTCTAATGAAAACAAGGAATTTCAAATGTTTATAAAAAGAGAATGGATTAAAGTAGAATAACAATTATTTTTTAAATGAAAGTAGACACTTGTGGGTCTCATTTGATGTACATTAACATGATATTATTCCAATTGCACGCATTTTTTTTTTTTGTTTGTTTGTTTATGTAGAGCTGTGAATATTGTTTAAAAAAGCAAAAAGGTCTGGCAGAGAAGGAGGTTCAAAGCCTGAAAAGAGCTGGCAGTGAAAGAGTTTTATTAGATTTATTTTACGAAAGTTCTCTTCGTCCACTTTTCCACTGAGTTTCCAGCGACAGACCATGTCCTGCCTGCACAGAACACGGCTGCAAAGTCGTCAAAGTGGTTGTTACATAAGCCAGCACACACACACACACACACACGCTCCAACATAAAGTGTGTAGATACAAGCACATCCACAGACCGCACATCTCACCTGTGGAAGCGACAGCACCACGCTCATGCTCCACGCCGCCGCCAACATGATTTTGCTCTTCCTCTTGGCCTCGCTGATGCCCAGGGGGTTCAGTATGGCCGACTGCCTGTCCAGACTTATGACCACGGTGACGAAGGCGCACGAGTACATGGCCACCAGCTTGAGAAACATGAGCAGACGACACGCGAAGTCCCCGGCCTGCCACTGCACCGTGATGTTCCACACTGCGTCCAGCGGCATGACGATGAAGGTCACCAGCAGGTCGGCCACGGTCAGGTTCATGATGAGGATGCGGACGTGGGACTTGGGTTTGCTGCCGTTGTTGGCCGCCCACAGCACCAGCAGGTTGCAGAGCGCGGACAGAGCGCACAGGACGAAGGTGATGACGACGCGAGCTTTGGCGGCGGTGGAGAAGGTGGGCAGCTGCAGCGCGTCCCCGGACACGCTCACGTTACACGCGGCCGTACCTGGCCCTCCCGCGCAGCTCGCGTTACCCGTCGGGTCTGTGAGCTGGTGGTCGTGGAACATGTCGAAGTGTCAGATGTCACAGCAGAGGTCAGAGGTTCTTAGACATGTGTGCCTGAAAGAAAGAAAGAAACATTGTTAAAAAAGTGTAAACAGAACCAATTGACGATAAATATCACCGGTACAAACACGCAGTTAGCTAGCTCTCTCCAAATAACACTAGAAAAGGCAACAAAGGTGACAAAGTTGAATATTTTTAATCTTTGGATTTTACATGGATGCATTACTTTTATGAGATTTTATCAGAAGAAAACTTGTGTTGTTTGGAGCGAGGAGAACGTCAGCTCACTTCGTGAAGAGAAGAGGAGAGGGCGAGTGCGCTGTTGTTTTGGTCACCAGGTGTAAAAACTAGCGTGTGAGCATTTTGAACACAGTTCATTTGATACGTGGGGAGAAATTTTACTCTGTGCTGTTTTTGCTCGTGTTTCCTCTGAAAAGACGTAAACAGAAAGTTTAATCTCACATTCTGTTTCTAGTGCCTCCTTGGCTCTTTTCATTAGCGCTGAGCTCTGTGTTTGTCCAGAGGAGCGTCATAAACGGTAAACAGCACCGGAGCGAGACAAAAATCGAGCTTATAATTCCAACATGTTTAAAAACCTGCAACTGCAGTCTAGTCTAGTCTAGACCTGCCACAAACTACACGATTAGAACGTGACTCCAGTCACAGACACCCACACACTACACGAGTGACACAACTGTGACTGGCTTCAGCTAGCTTCGACTAATCTCGACTAGGTGTGACTAAGTGCGACTGAAATTAACATGGGAAAATGAGCAAACAGTTATAGTGTGTGACCAGCTTTAGGGAAGGGAGAGGGGAGGCACATTGGACATGTTTTTAGTTGTAGGAGGATACCGGCCTATTACATTTGGATCTTAAATAAAGCAGCATTAATGGAATAATCTAACAAAGGAGAGCAAACTACAGGAGTTTTGGCTCAATTTTAAGCCCGATGTGCCCCTCTGAGTTGAGGCATGTCCATGGTAAGGTATTTCATAAGAGATTTTGTTGTCATTTCTCTACTTATGAGGACTATTTGTCAGGGCGCATCTGAATGTGCATCTGCACATAAAATAACGGAGAAACATTGCTTCATCGTCTGTAAATGTAGGTTTGTACACAAGTCTGGGATTCTTTTTACGAGCATTACACACGTAACACACCTGCTCCTTAAATGATGTGAGAAGAACTGACTTAAACACACTAACATTGACAACATGGAAGTTGTTGTAACTTTTTGCTGTGTCAGTGTAATGACTCCTTACCTCGAATGAGCCTCTGCTCTCCTGTTAAAAAAACCTGCTTTAATCCACTCACGTTTTATTGTTAACTTTTAGAACCGAAACACTAACGACCCCCCTCGTAGAACACGCACTGTTCTCCACTCGATCTTCTCTGTTCTTCCTGCGACACGACAAATAATCGCTGTAAATGTCCTCATGTCCTGTTCTTTTTTGGCGTGTCAAAAAAAAAAAATCGCAAAAGATGGTACTCTCATTGATGATTTTCCTTCTACCGCTGAACAGTCCACTCTCACCACAGCCAATAACATCACACTTTTCACTCTCTCTCTCTCTCTCTCTGCCTCCTCCTTCCTTTTCCTATGCACTATTCATCCCTTTGGACATTCTTGTGAAGGAGCCGCCACATTAAGCACTGTTCGAAACCAATTAGCAATCAGTGTAAGTGGGCATAAAGTCCTCATTTACCAAGTCGGCACTTATGCTTCCATCAGAAGGCAGCGTAACACAAAATGTCATCCGACCAGGAGGACCAGCAGGAAACTTTCAAATGTAAGTTCCATAGTATGATTGACCTATCGCTGTCTGTGAGAATCTATTACTAATATAAACAAAACAACTAATTAAAAAACAAATAGAATATGAGCATTTGTTTGCAACAACAAAAATAAATAAATCAGCACAAAAGGCATGGAAGTAAGTAATTCTAAACAATTAAGCTTATTTTTTATTTCAGCTTTAGTTCTGTTGACTGAAGTGGACATAAAAGTGATTCATAAATGTTTCTGCAGAATTATTGTGAATGAGCTTCGACTAGATGGACTCACAACAGTTAAGCAAACCGCCAAAAAATGGGACAACTTGAATAAAGGTTTTTCCACTATCACACTATCACACACTATATGGTTTTCATACCCAATCAACACTATTTTTGCAGGATTTAAGAAAGCCATAGACAGGTCGTGGTACTGACCAAGGAGAAAAAACTCTTTCAACTTGGCCACATTACCTGGACATGCACGAGGCGATGGGCTGCAGGCCGGCTGTCACGCCACCTGTACGTGTTGCCTCATCCATGTCCAGCCCCTTCACCAGCGACAAGGTAGGGCCATCTAACTTAAGTGGCCCCTCCATCTAGCCCAGAGGCCATGTGGGACCCAGTACAAGTGCTCCAACCACAACCGTCTCGTCCAGTGCAGGACCCACAAGTGCCCCATCCACAACCGTCTCCTCCAGTGCAGGACCAAGTGTTTCAGGCTCCACTGCTTAAGCACCCGTGTGCTAAATGCAGCTATAAATAATCGTAATCATTAAGATGCACAGCCAACTGAGCTGGAACCAAAGCATGGACTGCTATTTGGTCCCTCATGAGATCTCCAGTACGCTCATATAGTAGGCTACAGGGGGTGGCATGTCTGGATCTGCCTCTTCATCATCATCTTCAACTTCGACTAGGTCTTTTGTGGCCACGCAGATATTGTGAAGAAGTGCACAGCCTGTGATAATGATTGGTGCGAATGTCTCCAGGGCCTTTTTAAAGTTGCACGCCAGCGTGCCTTCATCATTCCAAAAGTGACAAGTTGAATAGTGCTGTTTGAAGTGCTCTTGCACTCTCCCAAGCAGTAAATGTTTGAAAGGGGTAAGGATTCCTATTGCTGTACTAGACAAGGATATGCCCTATCCATCAACAAACAGTAGCCAGATGGAGGATATTGTGCATTGGTGAAGATGGGGGTTGGGGCCAACATATATGTCCAAGAAGTCACCTCTGGCGTTACAAATGACCTGCATTTGTATGGATGCAAAAAGTTTATAGTTCATATAGTCTGCAGAATGGTGTTTGCCTAGTGGCCTGATTAGTATGTGGCACCCGTCCATTGCACCCGCCGCTCGGTCAAAAGCCAGGCTTTTGCCATGTTGGCACAAAGATGATAGGGAGTCATCTGCTGAGGGAAGCGAGATGACCTCTGGGAACTTGAATGTGATTTTACCACTTACACGGTGTATGATGTTGTGGACTGTGGTCTTAGGCATTCCAAATGTAGCACTCACAACTGTAAGAGAGGCCATGACACAGATAATATATATATATAAAATCCAGCAGCTCAATGTCTGGCTTCCAGGCGTGGTCTTTCATGTATGGGATGCGCTGGAGAAAGTGTCGAAATGTTTCCCGGAAACACAAAAATCCTTTTTCATACAAGCTTCAGGATTTGAGTAAATGGCCATTATCGGGCTGCTTGTATTTAATTTCAAATACAACCCTTTGTCCTGTGGAAACAGTGGTATATCATTTTAGCAAAACTTAATTCTCCATAGTTCATGTAATATTTTCTAAATAGTGTAGACTTATCACTACAACGTAATAAAGACATTTCTTTACCTCTTTCCAGTGGAGCAACAATGTTAACACCAAACACACATGAGCTGCTGTCAGCAAAAGTTGCCAGGCCAGATCAGACGGGCGACTTTTGGCTTGGTGTGAAAGACTATTAACAGATTAAATCTAGCCCACAATTCATCCTCAAAAAATAAGAAATTTTAGGTACCGCTACTTAAGACCTGGTGTGCTTGGCTTAGTCTTTTTTTTTTTTTTTTTGCTTTAAACCTTGCTTTGTTCTGGTTTAGACCTGACTTAAACCTGGTTTAGACCTGGTCAGTGTCTAATCTTGCTCACATTGACATTTCTTATTCAGTAAGCAAATGATAATGTGAATAAATGTTGGGTGTTTTTTTTGCATTTCGTATTCCTAAATGAAATGTTAAAATCTAACATAGAATTAGATCCCCACAAAATTCAAATGCTGTTACAGAGCTAGAACGCAATAATAAATCTAAATCTAATATTCTTTGGTGCTCAAAGTGGAGGCACAAATTACACTTTTGGCCCAAAATCCAAGGCTTGCTTTGTAAGTAAAATTGAATATTCCTGCACTATGATGAAATAAAAATAGAAACAGGAAAGTTGGGGAGAGAGGAACTGCAGAGCTTTATGTTTCTAATCAAAGCAGATCTGTCAGTCTGCGTGTGTTCACAGCACTTCATTTCCCAGCATAGATTGGGTTTTGTCATTATGAAGGCGGGTGCAGTTGCTCGTTTCTGATTTCACAGTTTATCAAGGCGCCTGCAGTTGGATTGACTCGGGAGATTAGCGGGACCTGTGGAGCGCCGTCATCAGACCCAACCTGAAAATCCACTGCATCCGACATTCAAAGACAGATAAGTCGGAGCACATAAAGCATGCTGTGTCTCAATGTGGCAAACAAGCTAGCGCCTTCAAGTTTTTGTCATAGGAAACCATTGTACCACTGAAGTTAGCTGTTACATTTTGAATTGCATTGCTAAACAGGGAAAGCCGTTCACTGATGGTGAGCACATCGAGGAGGCCTTTCTCAGTTGCTTCGATGTATTATTTGAGGGCCTACCAAATAAAGTGACAATTAAGGCAAGAATACGGGACATCCCTCTATCTGCAAGAACGGTGGAGCGATGTATAACTGATAGTGATGCGCGGGTCGACCCGTAACCCGCGGGACCCGCGGTCAGCCCGCGGGTTCGGGCGGGTCGGATAGCACAATTTAAAGAAGTGGGTCGGGTTCGGGTGGGTCGGGTCTAAACCCATGTTCAAACGCTCGTATCATGCTTTGGCTTCAAGTGACTTGAACGTCAGTCCAATAAGCCTCATGTCAAGCAATAATTCTGTTTAACATAAGACACAACTTATGCGTTCTGAGCTTAGTTTATTTAGGTTAACTGGCTGTAAAACAGAAAGAAAGATGGACAAGAGGTCAACTACAAGTAGAACTTCGTTCTGTGGAGACGGGGCAGCTACGTTCGACTCAGTCATAAACACATAACTACACAATGCTCCAGCCTGAACTTCATCATTGTAAACTAAAGAAAGAGTCAAATCCTCACTTGGAGAAACGTCCAGACTCCAGAGCATGTTGACAATTAAATACCTCTCGCAAACAAGCTTTTTACTCACCGTGAATGTCTGACGAAGAAGTCTGGAGGTCCACTGTCCAGGTGAAGCTTAAAATACATCTGTCTGACGGAGATTAATCCAGTTGTTTGTATCCACATCACAGGGCTTTTCAGATCCACGGTAAAAGTCCGCGGTTCTGTTTCTTTCCGCTTAAAATCCCGACGCATTGTCTAATCCACGAGTAAATCCAGTCTGCATTTGCGTTCTGCGAGCAGTGGCCAAAAACATGCTCAGTAAACAGCTGCTGAAGTCCGTAGATGCCGCTTCCTGCTGCTGACATAATCTTATCGTTTTAAGCGCTACGAAAACAACTTTCTCTCCAAAAATAAGTCCATGAAAGTCGTCCATGTTTTCTTCCGCTGCTGAACTGTAAACAACCCAGCCTCTCACAAAGATCGTGTATGACGAGAAGATGAGCTACTCTGTACAGATAAAAGTGTATGTGCTCATTTCAGACAAACGTACCAGCGGAGGCCGCAGCTCGCAAAAAAACAACGTTTTATGCAGTTTTAATTTTTGCGGGTTCGGGTTGGGTCGGGTCCTGAAATTTAAGCACATTTTTCGGGCCGGGTTGGGTCGGGCTGAATTTTAAATCGGGTCGGGCGGGGCGGGTCACAAAAAAAGCTGACCCGCGCATCACTAATAACTGATATGGCTGAAAACGTAAAAGAGCAACAGAATACGGAGCTCAAAGATGCAACAGTAATCAGTATCAGCCTGGATGAAAGTGTGGATGTAAATGACATTCCAGTTGTGGCAAGGTACACTGACACTGTCGGCAGGGCCGGCTTATGGCATTAGGCAGCACAGGCTGCAAGCTAGGGCCTACGCCAGCAGGGGGCCTCAGTGAGCAGCAATTCAAAATGTATCTGCATTACAATATATTATGAAAAGCTAAATCAAAACTGCTATTATAAAGTTTTATGTATATATTTTTTATGATGAACACTGTTGTTTGTCACTATTCTATTGGCATAAATTAAAAATAAAAATGAAAGACTCTAGACACAATGTAGACGCCCTAAACATATTCTACGTCCCATAAGTGATTAGTCAGTCTTTGTTTTGGGTCAATCAGACATGTATTCTCGGAGATACAATCAAAAAGAGGAGATGAACAAATCCTTGAGCAGATTTAGTTTAATAGCGAAAATCACCGCAACGAAGCAAGGCGCATTTCTGCCCGCATGTCTGTCGAATTATTCTAAAGATAGATGTCTAAAAACACAAGTTCAAAAGTTGTTATAGCGTGCTTCGTGTGTCCTTGACGTGAGAGCGCGCTTTGCCGCGGAGCAGGCCGAGGAGAAGAGGAAATTAAAGGGCCCATATACAAAAAATAAAATGCTATATATTTTTAGATCTGTTTTCTCATCTAAAACATATGTGGAACTGTGTTTTGTTTCTTTCACCTTGTTTCTCACACAGTTCCTTCATATTTAGGCTGTGTTCTTCTCTAAAACTGAAAACACTCTGATTTCTAAGGTACAAAGTGCTCCATTGTGATTTAAAATAGCACACATCTTTACAAAAATCACTTCAACATTGTTAGACATAGATTTGCTTGACATTGAGACCACAGAAATTTTAGCTTAATTCTAACCTGGAAACTTTCTGTAAGGTAAAACTTACTAACTTTAAATACTGCTAAATCATGTTGAAATAATATTAGTAATGTGTAATTAAACCATGGCCAGGCACTAACCAAAAAACAAAACAAAACAAAATCTCCTCTAAAATCCACCAAAATGCAGGAAATATATATATTTTTAGGCAAAAATTTCGGGGTGGGTTGTAACGGCAGGGGCCTCAAAATGTAGTAGCCTAGGGCCTCCAAAAACCTTAAGCCGGCCCTGACTGTCGGAGGAAATACGATGCTTGAGACCAATGCATGCCACAACAAAGGGTCAAGACACAGCTACAGAGGTTCTGAATCGTTGCTGAGTGAAGAGTTGACGGTGGTAAAATATTTGCAGGGACAACCGATGATGCACCTGCTGTGATGGGAAAGCAAAGGGGAGCTGTTAAGTTTATAGAGGAGAAAGTTGGACATCCCATTATGAAACTACACTGTGTAGTAACTGTCTGGCAAGATAATAAAAGCACAAACTACAGTATATTAAAGTTGTTTTGTGTCAGTATTTTTGCCTTACACTTGGCGAGCTATAGAAATGGTGGCACACTCAGAGAATTGAACTTTGACAATTGGCAAGCCTACTCCTTGCTTGAAGAAGTACAGGCTCCCACTGTAAACTCTCAGAGGGATTTTGAAAAATAAATAAATAAAAGTTTTAAAGGTGACCTATTGTGTTTTTTATATTATTTAGTATGAAACTAGATCATATGCAGATCAGTAATTTACCTTTTGTTCGTTGTAAAACACAAAGTTGATCTAAAACAACTTAAAAATAGGAACAGCTCCATTGACTTCCTGTTCAAAACTGCAGATCTGATAAGCCCCGCCTCTTCTGTTAAAAATGTAACTGTAAAAAGCAACAGATTTTAAATAACAAATTATTATTGTTGGAAAGTGGCTATGGGACAGTTTTGAACCATAAATGCTTCACTTTGAGTTTTAATCTTTTGAAAAATAGCAAGTAAACACAGACAAGTGGGAGGGGATAGGTGGTGTGTGAGAACGGGGATTTCTGAGCACTTGAGCTACAGCTGAAGAACAATACAAGATTACTCAAACATGCATGAATCAATTCAAATAGAACTTTGAGTAAACTAATGATGAAGGAAGGCCATCATAACAAGGTTAAAAACTTAGAAAAGTGAATTTGACATAATAGGACCCCTTTAAAACATCTTAGCAGACATGCCAGAAATAAGATTATATATAACAAATTTGTAAAACAATTGTCGTATTTGTACTATTATTTAGTATTTCAACCCTTGTATGATGTACGATTAAAGTCGTGATCTATGTCAATATCACAACTCTACATAAATGTACGGTAACTGAAGTTTACCCAAATGAATGCAGCGTGCGCTTTGGTGGTATTCTGTAATATTTTGGTCAACAGCACCAACAGTTCCTCACGTCTGCATCTGCTCCAGTGTGCTGAGGCTAAATGTAAATACAAGCATGCCTCATTAGCAATAATGGAGACATCGGACAAAGGTAAGGCTGTGTTCAGACCGGACAATGTCTTGAGGCGTCCAGCAAATTTGTGTTGTGAATTTGCATCTAGAGCCCGTGTTCACCGATCAGACACTGCTCTCCTGTGACTGTTCACCTCTCACATCAAGGGGAAAGGAAGGGTCGCTTGTGTTTTTGGTCTGTTTTCAAAGGCTTGGTCATTCGTTGCTCTGAACATCTGGCAACACGGCAAAACAAACAATACAGGACATGGTCAGGACTGACAATGCTTTAAGTGGATCTATTAAAATTGCTGGTTGTGGTGTTTGAACCGCTGCTGTACGACGTGACACTAGAGAAAGACAGAGACAGCAAAAGAACTGGGGGTCCGCCCGTTCTGCCCAAATCCCATTCTGCCGATATGCCAAAAGCCCTTCATTTCGAAATCCCGCAGTTACGACATCCCTGTCTTTCGAATTTTTCAGTACCGCATCTCCGACACGCTCACACAGCGAATGTCATAATGACCAATAGGCCTATTTGTTGTTGCCAACTTTATTGTCGCATTAAGTAGGCTAAAAATTATACTTTTGTTTCTCCATTATAAAGCGTCCTTCATCCACGTTGCTTTTCTGACAGACTGCCCCGGTAAGACAGAGTTGTATTTTTGGACAGACATATATAGAGACGGAATACTTTTAAGGTTTTATTCTCTGCTTTAACACTCTTTAAACGGCCACAGCAATGCGACTGTTCGTGTAGATCTGGTCTTAGATCGGGACTCAGACTGAATCCCGGGTCTGGTCTTGGACTCTCGCTTACAAGTCAACGTCTGTCGGATTTCAGCCTTAACATTATTTTCTGTGAGGCTCCATGTTTTTTCCTCTTTCATTGTGGTTTTAAGGCCGACTGTAAACTAATAAACCTCTCCATAACACTACGCACTTTAGCAGGACGTCCTGCGCAAGGATGTGCAGAGTCGCACGTAAAGAAGCCTCTGCACATGATTATGGATTATGTATTTACACTTCCAAGACGCTGTGATTCATGACCATGGGTTTTTGTGAACATTGTTATGTGGAGGCTCCGTGAATCAATCAACGAGAATCAAGAGCAAAAGATGACTCATAGGCCCTGATTTACTAAAGTGGATAATAGCGCGTACTAATTTGCGGCCGCAGTTCAGAATTTTGCGCGTCCCTGAAGTGGACGTGTT
The DNA here is from genome assembly GCA_038363315.1 of Mugilogobius chulae. Lineage (NCBI taxonomy): Eukaryota > Metazoa > Chordata > Actinopteri > Gobiiformes > Gobiidae > Mugilogobius > Mugilogobius chulae. The sequence goes on along the minus strand of CM076411.1, from coordinate 13,542,030 downwards.
GAAACTGTCAGTAGTGCGGGAGCAAACCGGTAAAGGCGGGCCTATGTAAATGACCCTTTTGCGCGCTTCAGTTTCCACATGGAGGAAGAGGCTCGCAAACGGAAAAAAAACAACCTCGACCCCGAGGAACTAAAGGTCCTCTCGTCACGAGACCCAGTGGAATATAACCATCACTATATATCCGCAATGCCATCTGGCAAGATATCACAAATAAAATAAATGCCGTTGGAAAGGCGAACAGGTCAAACTGTTGTTTTAATTTGGTGGCAGAGATTTCTAATCATATTTGTAGCCTACTTGTTTTAATTTAATTTAATTTAAATATATTTATTGTATAAAATGTTTTAATGATTGTGTTTTTTATTTTAAACAGGGTGCCAATCAGGGCTTAATTTGAGCCGGAACAAGCCGGAATAAGATCTGGGAACTCTCGTGGGGCATTCCGGCAACAGTTTTGTCTGCTCCGGTAACGCTTTCTAATAAGCTTTTTGTCTTTCTTCTACGAGACGCGGCTCTGCTCCTCTCCCGTCTCTCATTCACTGACACAGTGAACAGGGAGAAGACGGAGTCTCAGACTGTAATTGATTAAAAGCGAAACTGACAGGAAATTTGACCAATCAGAAGCAGCGCAGGCGGGTTTAAGACTTTTCATTGGTTCCAGGCGAGCCGCGCTCTTGTATCTTCTTCTAAAACAGGAAATATGCGTCTAAGTGGATTTTGTGAATATTAGTTGTTATTTGCGACTCGTTTTGATGGATTAAAAGCAGCGGGAGTGTCACATGTGTTTGAAGTGTACGGGACGATAAAGAGGTGAGAACCAGCGCGGATGTAGCGGTCGCAGTGCAACTAACTGTGTTACTTTAACGTGTATTTTAGCGTCACGTTTGATGTATGAGAACCGTGTAAACTAAAAGCTGTTTGTGACCCGTGTCTCCTGTGTAAAAGCTGTTTGTCCTGCGTTGTTGTTGTGACTTGTGGAGTGTCAGATATGATGCCGAGGCAGTGCTGAGGTGCAGGACGAGCGTGTGTGGGAGGGCAACTTGTTGCTGTAGTTCAGATTTAGCGGCAGGTGCGCTGATTTCTGTCAAAATGAATGAAAACCTCTGTGTGACGTGTAAAAAAAACGTGTAACACAGACAAAATTACTTTTATATCGTTTAACATCGAGTAGGATGCAGGGCCGGTTCTAGCCCACTGGGCTTGGGTGGGCAAGCAGAAATTTTGAGTGGGCAAATATAAAATTAACACGGTCCCAATTTTTTGTGGAAAAAGCAACTTGTATCAATCAAACAGCACAACAGTAGGTATTACAAACTCTTCTTTTACACAAATTTTAAAAGTAAATTGGATGTGGGGATTACTTAAGATTGTGCACTTAAGGGTCTTTCACACCAAGCCGAGGGTCGCCCGTCTGAACCGGTTTGGCAACTTCTGCCGACAGGCGGCTCACGTGTGTTTGGTGTGAATGGCACTGTCGGGGGGTCAGAGGAGCGCGGAGCACGTCGTGGAGGCGAGGTTTTGAAGACTTGCTCGTAAAGTCGGCATCGTCAGCGGTCGGTAGTTGCCGCATATGCAGATGTTTGATTGGCCCGTGGCTAGCGAATCAGTGTGCAAGAAAATGGTGCGGAAAACCGAAAATGCCGCTTATGGAAAAATAGTATTTACCTGAGCATGGATTGTTGTTATTTGCCGGGTTCAAACGAGACGTATACGGAGAAGAATGGCAACTACTTGGTCCGAGGAAAACAAAGATGGAGGAGTACAGCTGTAGTACGAAGGCTGGACTGTAGCGGGAAACAGAAGTTTAGCCTAATCCGTGAGGTAAGATAAAAATCTGTTCGCCACAGAGTTTGACAACTACTCGCGCACAACTTCTGTTTTGTCTTTTTCGTCAAGCGTTACGTCACGCGCATGCTCACTCGGCATTTGTTCGCCGACTGTTGGCTGTTTGGATCGTGTTTGTGTGAATGCTTTTTTACATCGATGCGCCCAAAAGAGACTAGAACAGACGGTGCGTCGCTCCTCCCTACCGACAACGACTGGGAGTTGTGTTGGTGTGAAAAAGCCTTTACACAACAGTTTTTCTCAATGACTTTGACACACTTGTCCAGTCAATTTACAAAACAGCTCACAAACAAAACTAAACGGAGCTTCAGTTTTTTAAAACTAAATTTTGTATTAAGGTACATTTTTAGCATCAAAACTCTCACACATTCTTCAGGTGTTTTCATGTGTTTTCTCATTCATTTGACTTTACAGCTCACAAGCTTTAGTTCTGATCTCAGAGACAAAGTGACCAAAGGTTCAGTTCAGTCATTGGGATTCACACTTTACAAAAAATAATCTGAATCTGGATAAGTTGTGCTTTTTATCTACAGTAAATTCAGACAAATTTGTACAAAGCAAAAACAAACAAACGTGAATTAAGCTACATTTAGGAAAACTTTCTGATTTGTGTTGATATTTTATCTAACTCTTTACAGTTTGCACCTGTGTGACTGACAAACCATTTAAACAAGCATCACACTGGAAATATATTTAGTTTATATTTGATGCATTTCTACAGTCTGTGTGTTCTGCTCAGGCCATTGTCTCTGTTTGATTTAGATGTTCAGTATATGTTGTTTGATCTTTCTGCTCCGGATTTTAGAAGTCCTTTATCACACTGAACATGTGAGTTTGTGAATGAGAGCTGTGTGAGCTGTTCTGAAAAAATCTGAAAACTGTATGACTAAATTAAAAATGTTGTAAATGATAAGACCACCTCAGTGTTTGATAAATGTTGGAATCAAGTGATTAAACCAAATAAAGTTTTAAAAAAATGTGTCAAAGAGACTGAGGAAAAACTGTAAAATGCATGGTAAGTTACTACAAGTAAATGTTTAAATCAAGGTTTAAGACTGTCTAAAGGTGCCTATGACTGAATTTGTTTTTATTTATATCTTAAAGATTTTTGAACTACAGTATTTCTATGTATGTACTTTTATGGTTATATAATTTTATAGTAGCATAAAATGTATTTTATTGCTGGAAAGCTTATGGGTTGCATTTGAAAAGTACTTTATTATTATGATTATGGTTAGTGATTATTTCACATCTGCAGATATGAATGAAGGTTTCATTTAGGCTTTATTATTGCTTTCACTATTGTGGCTAGCAATTTTAAATGCAGCCTAATATAATACCAAAGAGATAAAACAAGATTCGTCATTCCAGTGGAATGTGTCTGTTGACTTGACGTGAGTGCTTAAAAAATATAGCTTGACACATAAGTTTTCCATGTGCGCGCGTCCCTCGCTACTCCGCACAGGGGGCGGGTCAAGACCTGGCCCGGTCCACGCTGAACCATCCACACCGCCAGGCACCGATTCCAGCCTCTGCGTGTAAAACTGAGCCGTGGATTAAGAGTCTGGAGAAGCGGGTGCCTTGCTTTAAGTCACGGATCTCACGGATAGCGTCTCAGAAGTTCGAAACGAACTCAAAGCGCAACGCTCACCACACGCACGTGGATCGTGAGCGCGCACGGACTGAAGTGAAGCGAACGCGAAGAAATAAATGAATGTGCTGTTGTGCTGGCCTTTGTTTTTCTATCACGTTGCGCGCGCTTGAAAAGTTTTCCTATTTGAGCCACGGAATAATGCGGACATAACCCAACGCGGAGCCCATCGAGGCAGCGTCAGGAGAGACGAGGTCTGGACTTCAGTGCGGGGAGTGACACTCACGGTACACACACACACGCCTACACACACACTCCTCTGCCCTCTGCGTGTATATGCGTATAAAGAGGACGATTCCTGTGGCGTTTATTTAACCCAAATCGGCCTTTACACCGCGCGCAATGACGCGCTGGCCTGACATTTTACAGCACTGACCGGCACTTTTATGAATGACATGAATAAGGACTGATAGTCATATTTACACCAGCAGTGTGAGAAAGTAAAAATACACATGATAAAAGTTTGGACTGCAGTCGAACAATGCCATGCGTGTTGTGTTGACGCTCCTCACTCACGCGCCTGAACGGCGGACAGACCGGTTTGTCGCTGCCCAATCTGATATGCGTTGCGGCCCGGCGGCAGAGGGCGATTGGGTGGGCAGACCATCCGTCTGGGTGGGCACTGCCCACCCTTGTCTATGGCTAAAGCCGGCCCCGGGGATGGACAGTTGGGTTGTATTTTAGCATTTCTAAGCCTCTTTTTTACTTTTTTTTTTTTTACTTGAATTCCTGAGAGCCCTGCACAAGCATTCCAATGTGTATGGACTTTTGTGTGTGCACAAATGGCAAATACATTTCTTGAATCTTGAATCTATGTTCACTTATTGTGTGTGCTCCGGTAAAGGTTCGACCTTGTCTGAACCCCGGTCCAAAACCCACATTTTGTTCCGGCAACATTTGAGTTACAAATTAAGCACTGGTGCCAATGATAAGGAGAGCCTTGTCTCATTGAGCCTCCCTGAATAAATGAATAATAATAATAATGAAAAAAAATGTAACATGTTGGCTCAACTTTAAGCTTTCCGAAGTTATAACCATAACACAAATTTATCACTGACTGCTATGTAGCTTAATTGAGCAGGATCACAGTCTTTCACTGAGACCATTTATACAGTATAATCAAATATTACATGAAAAAAATATTTTTAATTCTACACATGCCAAAGATCATTAAAGAGTTAAATACAAGTTGAAGAAGTGCACATATTTTAATATACAAAGCCTCAACAGGAGTAGTGCGAGGTTTTCGTCGGACTGTGTCCACTCTAAAAACGGCTGTTCAGGCCCTCACTCTGTGAATGACCACCGCACAGCGCATCCAGCTAGTGAGGAAAGCACGGCACAGTGCTCACGGCGCGCGAGGTCGAGGAGACGCCACAGACGTCTGGACGCACGCTGAGAAAGAGAAAAAAATCATAAAATCATAATTTTAAATGAGACCATTCCGTGCTTGCAGCTCCTCCATAACCTCACCACATATGACAGCATCATCTTGCAGGCCGTGTCTTTTTGCAATGTTGTGTAAGATGCAGCAAGCCACTACTAGGTGAGCGGGTTTTTGAGGCTGTATAAAAGTGCTCCGCCAGTGCAATGAAGACAGCGAAATATACAATAATAACAAGAATAATCAAACAAGAATAATAATAATAATAATACATAACAATAATAGTTATTAATAATTATTGTTGTGATAATATATTATAATTCTCATTTTAATTTAATAGATTATTACTATTATTAATATGAATATAGTTGTTAGTAGAAGTAGGCCTACTGATTTCACTCAATTGGTTCATTAATTGTTCTATTTTAATTTATATGTGAATATTATTTGGGATTCTAGGATGCAGCCTAGTCAAATATTTTTGAATAAGGCCAAAGCTTATATCCAAACTTTTAAGAATCCCAAAAGTGAACTCTACAATGTTTCTGTTCTGATGTGAGCGGATTTTGCACAGGTGTGAGGAGGAAAGGAAGTAAGGGATATGTGCTGTCACCTTTGTAAAAAAAATAATTTAAAATAAATAAATGGTTAAAAAATCTTTAGAATGCGCATTTTAAGATGACAGACGACCTGCAATAAAACTTTGGATAACTAAAATGTGAACTTACTTAAAAGCCATTCGTCCTCATACAAGCCATTCCTCAAGTTTGTGAATAAAGCACTGTTTCTGAATATGCATAAGTCGTGCACAGAACCTGGATATTTGGCCACAACATTTGTAATTACAGTGGTCCCTCGCTTTTCGCGGATTTTTTGTGAGTTCAAATTTGCATGATTTTTTTTACAGTTAAATGAACGCGCAATGTGTTCTACAGCCTGATTGGCTAGGGGGCCGTTGTCAATCAATCTTCATGCCCTGTCTCCTGTAGCTACTGAACAGCAAAGAATCCGTTCGGCTTGCCAATTTGCATAAACATTTTGTTAGGAGCAGCAGCACCGTTAACAAGTTTTCTCTTGGACAAACGCACTATGTCTAAACACCGACAAAGGCACCTGCAGCCGCCCTCAAAAGACAAAGGAAGATGCTAACCATCGCACAAAAAGTTGAACTTCTGGACATGCTGAGGTAAAAGCTTTGTGGCTGTAGGGCGCCATTTCAGAATAAACTAGTCTTCGGTTCGTTGCCTAAAGAAGGAGGAAAAAAAACATACGGACGACAGCCGCAATAAGTTTTAACAAAGATGCAAAACGGGTTGCAACTGTTCGCAACAAGAGCATCGTACGGATGGAGTCTGCTTTAGCTTTGTGGATCAGTGACTGCAGGAAAAAGAACATTACGCTGGACACTAACATCATTTGCGCAAAAGTCAAAAATCTTTATGAAACATTTGCTAAAAGCGATGAGGCTCAGGACAGCGAGGTGGAGGATGATGCTGAGCCAGGGCCATCAACCAGTGCTAAGGAAGACGCAGTAACAAGTCCAATCAATGCCAGCAAGGGTTGGCTTTACAAATTTCAGAAACGCTTTGGACTTAAAAATGTTGCTATGCACGGAGAGGCCGCCTCAGCTGATACCGCGGGAGCAGAGGAATTTGTGAACAACAAATTTAAAGCGATCATTGAGGAAGGAGGATACACGCCTGAACAAGTTTTTAATATGGATGAGACAGGCCTATTTTGGAAACGAATGCCCTCTTGCACTTTTATAATGCAGGACGAAGCGGGCTTTATGATAAAACCAGGGCTTATTCATAGGTCAAAAAATCCAAGAGCCCTGAAAAACAAAAATATGCATTTGTTGCCCGTTTACTGGATGTACTGTAGTCGTAGGTTAGGGTTAGAGTCACAGACGACCTGCACATTGAGAGAGTGAGTATGTTTAAGATTTCTGTGCACATGTTCGTTTTCTGCTCTGGGAATAAGTGGGATATGGGTACAGTCGATGGCACCGATGACACGTGGGAATCCAGCCATGGCGTGGAAGCCATGCTTGGCTCTTAAAAGCATTTGAAGAGCTGGAAATATTTTATATTTCCGCTCAAAGCAGCCAGTCCAGAAGAAATGGCATGTGATGCACTCCTCTGTGAAATGCCAGCAGCAACTGCCACTGTCCTCTGAATGAGCCAAATGCCAGACGATAAAATGATATTATGAAATCCTCCTCTGTTTCTACATTAGCGTCTTCGCGGCGGAGTATTACAGCTGCCATCTCGACACCCTCGACATTGGTTGCATGCGCTTTTAACGACATTTGCATTTCCTCCGCCTATATTTTGCGGCATGACGCACAATGCCCGAAATTACATATTCATGATACCAAAGTTGCTAACCTGGCGCAGCGCAAAACTGCGTCACGTGAAAGACGCTTTTTTTTTTTGCACGTGCATGGTAAATCGTTTTGCTCCCTTTTTTGCGCGTGCAATTCACTTTGCGTCTGTGCAAACGCTTAGTAAATCCGGGCCATAGTGTATTTTGTGTCTCTTGCTTTAACAGTCTGTTTTATTAAAGAGAATGTGTGAAATGTGGATATAAATATATCAATATTCAGAATAGATTGGAGGCATATTCACTGATGAACTTGCTGATTATGCCTTTCATCTCCATGTCAGACAGAACTTCTCTCAGTTTCTGATAATGAGCAGGGTGGCACTCGCCGGAAGGGAAGCCGGAAGGGGCGTTCATCTGTGAGGTGAAACCGGTGGAAAAATCCTTTTGCCTCCCCACAATCCAGGCTGTCTCTGGAAAACACATCCTGATAGCTTAACAATAGATCAGCCAGTCTGCTTTTCCACTCATCAGACACTTCACAGCTCTCCATTTCAATGCCACTGAGACCACAGTCCTTTAGCAGCTGCATTGGGTCTGGCGAGGTACCCTGGTGGTCAGAAGAGGCAGCAGATGGGCCCATCTCAGCTCTGCACTGCCCCTGGGTAACAGAGAAATCTTCAACAGCTACACAAGGGAACACGTCAGCTAGCTTTGCATTACGACGCAGGGTAACTGGAGACTGCGTGGGATTAAGGACCTTCATGGGAACCCAGCGATCTCCCCACATTGGTGTAATAACTCTGGCAACCATAATGTTTTTGGGTGTGGAGCGTGCAGACGTGGGCTTTACAATGACACGGGCAGAAGGCGGCAGCTTACCCCAGACAATATATTCTTTTTGTGGCAGCAGAGTAACAGCCCGCTGCAGTTTCACAGTCCCGATCTTATCGGGAATGTCCGGTCCCGACCACCGGGAGGAGCAACTCAGGAGTAGGAGAACCTGCTCGCATTCAAGGTCAGAGGTATGAGACGAAATCATTGTCAAATACTTCTCCACAGACTTCATTTTCTGAATGGCAGGACGGATAACGTTAGTGCCAATAATAAACTCATCTCTCTGTCCAGGAACCAAAAATGTGGGCACAAAAAACTTGAAGCCATATATCTCAATGTCCAAGTCATAGATACACTTAGGTTGAGTAACAAGATCACCACAACCAACGAGAACCACACGCCCAGGAACAGGTTGTGGAGTTTGAATCACGCCAGCAGCTCTCAACTTAGCCTCCGCTGATTCACTAAGTGTACACGCCATACTGCCCGAATCTAACATTCCCTTTAAAGAAGTCTGATTGCCGACTGACACACGTGTATAAAACAAATCACTAGCTCCATCAGACTTTTGAGACACAACCAGAACAACTGTCTTGTCTTAGGGATAGGATCAGGAAGATTGGTGAGGACTTTACTAATACTGCCTGTTCTGTCCCTCTCCTCACACAGGCCATCTAGTTTAAATCAACATTAGCTGGAACAGCGGCAGACGTGAACGTTGTCCTCCGTGTACACTCATGTCTCATGTGTCCTGACTGAAAACAGTTATGGCACAACCCGTACAACCTACAGTGCTTATGAGTGGTGTGCTGACCAGAACCACAAACTCTGCATACACGATTTTGCGGACGTTGACTGGTACGACCATGATCTGACCTCTGTCGGCCGTAAGACACTGAAGGAGTGCACAGAGAAAGGACCTTATCAAACATAGACACCATCTGCTGTGTAACAGGGTCAGAAGCACTAACGGCTGCGGTTTGCGGCTGACCAAGCTGCTGCTGTGGGGATTCATAAGTGGCACTGGGCAGGGGAGCTCCTAGACCAGGTTGAGGGCACGAGTAAGCTTGCACACTGGTCACTAGGGCTGTCACGATTAGTCGACGATGTCGACTATAAAAAATCGTCGACGCAGATTTGCTGTTGTCGACGCGTCGCTTCATTCCATTTTACAATAATAAACCAGGAAAGAGAACAGCTGCAGCAGCGAGCGGAGCTCCAACATGGGCAGGATCCTGTCAAAAGAAAGGCCACTGATGCAGATAAAACAGGAGACGAACGCCCCACGTACTTGTGATTATTTTGTCGGCATTAACGCAACTCGATGCACGCGATGCATGAATGAAAGTGCCCCGCTCTGCTGCTACGTCCTTTTCTCTCATAAACAGTCCACACACAGAGGATCTCTTCCGCTGTAGTTATTGAAGTGGACACGAGGAAGAAAGGTCTGCTGTACGGACAGCGGGACAGAGACGAGTCTGAGCTCCGTGTTTAAATCGTCCTAAAAGACCAAGGAATCACGGAGATACGTCCCGTTAAAGACTTCAAACCGCTAACACCTCATTAAATATGCGCACGGAGAATCAGCCTCGATCAGCGGCAATGCGCGAACTTTACACACGTGTTTGTGATGTTTACTTTGAAAACGTTAAAAATTGGCTTGTTTCACTTCCCACTGTTTATTTAGTGAGCACTGAGCTGGTTTTAACCAGGACTATCCCAGAACTAGATCAAGTTTTCATCAGGACTGAAAATGTTAGTTGCCAATGTAACTATAGTTCTATGAGTGGCTTAAAGTTGGTTTTAAAAATTTCTATTCAGCCTAAAACAAAATGAAATAACATTCTGATCATACAAATCATATAATTTGGTGTTAAAATTATGAATTTAAGCCTAAATACCACAGACAGACAGTTTTGTACTTTTGCAGACGGGGCAGGGGCCTGGATCATTTTTTCTATTCCAAGGGGGGCATGGCAAAAAAAAGTTTGAGAAGCACTGGTTTAAAGCATGATGCAAAAAAATAATCGATGACTAATCGACTATTAAAATAATCGTTAGCGACAGCCCTACTGGTCACCACATGCCTCGTAGCTGCAACATCTTTCATTTGTCCCACACGACTGTCCAGGCGGTGCTGGATCTCAGCAGCTGTCCATTCATCGGGGGCCTTCATTTGGAAAGACAAAGAAAGAGCGGGACCAGGACACTGACTTATGAACATCATAACAACCTCGCGGGGTCTTCAACAGATTTGCCACGCCTCCTGAGACACTCATCCACAGCATCAATAGACTTATTAAGACGAATCCAATAGTCCATTGCATCCTCACCAGCTCGTGACACTGTACTATAAAAGTCTTTCATTGGCATATTGGAGTACTTAAGCTCACTGAAGTTGCGTTTCAAAATGTCAAACACAGTGGCAAGCAAACCATCTCCACACACGTCAGGACGGCAACGAAGACACACTGTAACCACATCTCGAGCCTTCTCTGTCAGTCTGGACAAGATCAGATCATGTTTTTCCTCAGATGTTACAGTTTGCTCTCGACAGGTAACACTTCATCATGCTCTCCCACTCGTGAACAGAAAACGTGTCAGTGTGATCTCCTTTAAAGAATGGTGGGGCTTTAGCTTCAGATTGAACCACCACTCTCAGCTGAGAAGCGTCCAGCGGACTAGAGGTCACATGGCCAGTAGTAGCTGGCAGGGTATCGCAGTGTTGCGGCTTATTCATTGAATTCAAAGTAGTTGAGATATTATCACTTATCTGTTTTGCCAAATCAGTTATCAGACCACTAAATGCATCTGGGGTAACACAAGTGGTCTCTCAATGTACATCTTTAACAGGAGAACCAGTGCAAAATGCACACAAAACACCGGATTACATTGGATAACCAACCTTCCTCCCAACACGGGTTTCAAAAGGGAAGAAGAAGCCACGACCCCCCAATTTATACCAGAGTACCGGAGGAACAAACGAAGAAGAGACCACATCTGGGCCAAGACAGCACAGTAACTAACCAGGTATGCAGAACAAATAAAAGACAAATAATTTTGTGTAATTATATTATATATAGACCGGTTACATTTCTGTTGACGCTGCTGTTTCTCAAACTCACGTGTCTTTGGCTCAGGCTGGTACATACACAGGAACTTTGTCCAAGTTATGAGCAGATAGGCCTATCTGTTTTAGTTGTATGCTCTTACAGTATATTGCTAATATGATTTTTAAATTACAATAATTTAGTAGCATTTTTGTGCAAGCTCATCCTGTACTGTTTTGTTATACAATTAAATAAGGATTTCCTATGTTTTGCATCATAAAATGCACTTTTAATTTACATATTTAACTGGATATAAAAATATGAGTTTGTTGTAGTCAAAATGATTTTTGTGTTTCACCTTGCACTCTTAAAGTGCCTACGTGTTATGCAAGTGCTCACATATTGGCTAAATGTTCTAAATTAGGAAAAATTTTCTTACATTATATGAAATCCAGTCTATTAACAATCTGTATATATGTTACAGGCAAAGTTGATAATTCAGGCATTCTATAGAATGCCTAGGCATTCTATAGAATGCCTGGTGTTTTCAGGCAAAGTAGGAAATAGATGTGTTATTATCTACTTTGCCTAGGCATTCTATACAATGCCTAGGCATTCTATAGAATGCCTGACAACTTTTAGGCAAAGTAGATAATCTCTGACAAAGCATAATTTACTGGAATACAAAACAAAAACACATACAATTTTAATTAAATACCATCCAGACAAGGGCCCAAGGGCCAAACTTGGCCATCCAGTAGGACTAATTTTGCCTCCAGTGAGTGCTGATGTTTGAGTATCTTACACATGTTTCTTACAAAGAAGGCCATATAATGTCTATTTCCCTAAAATACTAATAAAAGATCATTTTATTATGAATTTGCTTTATGCTTTTGGTTTTCTTTTTTGTTTTTAAAAGGCTAATTGGCAAACCTTTATATGAATGCCATACCTGTTTGTTAAAGCCTGATCCTGTCAGATCTCAGAAGCTAAGCAAGTTAGGGTCTGGTTAGTGCTTAGATGGGAGACTGCTGGAACACCAGGTGCCACAGGGGGACAACAGAAGTGGATTGTCGTTGTGTCCTTGGGCAAGACAGTTAACTCACATTGCCTCAGTGTTGGTGTGCACTTGGTGAATAGATAATAGATTGTAAAGCGCTTTGAGTGCCTGGAAAGGTAAAGTGCTTTATAAATAGACCATTCGCAATTTATATAAAGTTGCTAAAACATTTAAACTATTGTTTTTTTTTGTTTTGTTTTTTTTTTTATAGAAAACAATTGAATTATGGACATTAGCTACCACAACCAACACAACTACCAACCATAACCAGACCATACAACCATCCCACATCCAACCCCAACCAACCCTTTCCACAACTACCCTCACCAGAACAACCAACCAACCACTCTCACTGCCACCAATCACGACCACCAATCACAACCTTTAACCACAACCAATCAAAAATTACAACCAAGCACCAACCACAACCACCAACCACAAACACTAACCTCAACCACAACTACCAATCAACCACAACCACCACCAACCACAAACACTAACCCTAACCACAACCACCAACCACAACCACCAACTACAATTAACCACCGACGGCAATCAACCACCAACCACAACCACCAACCACAACCACCAACTACAATTAACCACTGACCGCAATCAACCACCAACCACAAACACCAACTAACCACAAACACCAACCACAATCAACCACCGACCACAATCAATCACCAACCACAACCACCAACCACAACAACCACTAACCACAATCAACCACAACCACTCCCACAATTAGAGCTAGGTAATATATCACTGTTGTTTTGGAGATATGCAAAAACTGGATATTGAGTATATCATAATAAAAACGGCTTTGAAATAATTAGATTAAAATTACAAATGGAAAAAATAAATAAATACAAACTCTCAATTCGCTATAGAAAGGTGACATTTTCATCCATTTTAATTTTTGCACTCACTCATTGGTGACTTAACAAAATTTCTATTAGAAATTGAACTTTTTTTTAAACAAAATCTTGTCTACTTGCATTTTTTTTTTTGCGCAACCAACAAAATCACCCACAACAAGTCAAGACTTTACAGAGGTGCCAAAACATTTCTTCAGATGGACAAATAAAATCATAGTAACATGTCAAGAGCGGAATACATTTTGTTTTTTTGTTTTTTTAATACATACAGTTTGTTTGCACTGAGATTTATAATAAAATAATATTTTAAATGGGTTTTGGGGAAATAGACTTGATATTTTACAAAATAAATCAAAATGTAAAATGTATTAAAATAAATACTCTAACATCAGCATGCCACTGGATGGCCAAGTTTGGCCCTTGGGCCCTAGTTTGGATGGTATTTAATTTAAATTGTATGTGTTTTTGTTTTGTATTCCAGTAAATTATGCTTTGTCAGAGATTATCTACTTTGCCTAAAAGTTGTCAGGCATTCTATAGAATGCCTAGGCATTCTATAGAATGCCTTGGCAAAGTAGATAATAACACATCTATTTCCTACTTTGCCTGAAAACACCAGGCATTCTATAGAATGCCTAGGCATTCTATAGAATGCCTGGATTATCAACTTTGCCTGTAACATATATATATATATATATATATATATATATATATATATATATATATATATATATATATATATATATATATATATATATATATATATATATATATATATATAAATAAATATAAAACGTGTGTGCCTAGGGGTATACTCGGGACACAGCCAACCAGTTTAGGGGGTCCGCGGGCAAAAAAGGTTGGGAACCACTGCTTTAGGCCACTCAGAGCATAATCCTTTTAACGACTGATTTTTTTTTTTATTTACCAGATATGGCCTGCATTATCAATAGATTTTTTAAGCCAAAATTTGTGCTAAAAATAGGATTTGTAAATCTAACTTTCCCTAGGGAGCTGTCCAAAATCTTTGGTGCGGGACCACCCTGCACCCATTTGTGTATTTTGTATTATGTTTTTGTGAATTATTTTGTGCTTGAATGTTCAACAAATCTGATCTAATGTTTTTTGTTTTGTTTTTTGTAAACAGCCAATGATAATTCCTCTGATGAAGAGCCTGTCCCCTCACACAACACTGAAGTGGAGGAGAATACAGTTTCTGAAGAAGAGACAGTGGAGGACAAAAAAGATTCTGAAGAGGAAATGCAGGACAGTACAGCTTCTTCTGAGGACATCAGGACTACAGGTATGTTTGCAAATGTTTTTATAAGGTGTTTGAATTCCAACAATTGGTTGACGTATGTTTAGAAGAAAAAATACTATAAAGGTCCTCATTCATCAGAGCAACTTAGCAAAATAGATCAGAAGGACCTTTAATAAAGGCATTCAATAAGTTTATTATTATCTGAAAGACTAAATACCAATAAGTGCATATAGGCCTTTGCTGATTCAGTATTTAGACTAGGTCTTAGATGCTTACAATTTGACAGGTTCAATTTGATAATATTAGATATTTTCTTTACATGATGTTTTTCAGGTGGAAACCATCCCAGAGTCAGTGATTGTGGTGAGGGGAATGACCACCCGCAGAGGGGTAATTTTACTGAGTGATGGTGATCATTTGTACACAGTGGCAAAGGAAAAATGGCAAGAGATGGGAAAAGAAGTGCCATTCCAAATTACAGCACGCGTTATTGGCAACGAAGTTGTTCATTACAAGCTGTTATTATTGTTGCAGATGGAAATATTAAAATATTGTAAAAAAAATAAAGACTTTAGGAAGTCTTTTGTTGTTAAGTTGTAAAGTTGAACAACCCTTATGTCACTTTGTATCTCACATATCGAAGCAAGTTAAAGATTACAAAATAGAATAATGTCATTAAAAAAATTTACTCGATTAATATGTCTGTAATTAATTAATCTCAATGAATGCACTAAATTGACACCCCTAATGCTAATGTCTGTTACACTTTTAGCATTTGCACTTCCTGTTTAGCTCTGTTACGGTAGTTTACATATTTGTCTGTCTGTCTTGTGGGACAATTTCAAACATGTGTAATGACAGTTAAAATAAAACCATCGTCTGAAGTCTACAGGCTAAATGCAGCTAAACAGTAAGTACAATTCCAAGAAAATTGGGCGGGACAAAATAGGGTCAGTAAGCTCATGTGATACAAACGTTTCATTATGCATATTTGCAAAGTTAAAAAAAAAGTGCAAGTGAGCAATGAGACTTGTGTAGTGCCCTGTGCCACACCAGCTGTAGAGTAGACTTCACGTCACTGGCCTGTATCGTGTTTGTAAAGATGAGTTTGAGTGTCTTTACTATTGTAATATAGTGCTTCACTTTTTTGGACTTTTTACAATAAAAGCACAGTAAATGAGTGTTTTGTGGATTTTCACATTACAAGCACAGTAAAACATCATTTTTGGACTCTTCACAATGAAAGCACAGTAAAACAACATTTTGGGGATTTTAACAAAAAAATAACTTTTACTCAACATTACAGGGTGTTTTCCACAATAAAGGTGACTTTAAATGTTACAAGTTTTTTTTTAACTATAAAAGCACTTTGAACAAACTTTATCAAGTTTTTCCCCCACCAAAGCATCATTAAGCAAAGTTTTTAGACTAGAAGTTTCAACAGCTATTCATAATTTTCACAGTTTGTCAGTGTGGAAAAGTGAAAAGGAAGCAGGATGAGACACGAGTCCAAACCCAGACTTCAGACCAGCGTTAGAGGCAATTGTGGAGGCCGAGGTGAGGCAGCAGGTTTGTGTGCGGCTAAACACAGACTTGGAGCTCGCTGTATTTCACAAGGATCTTCAACAAACTTCTCTATCACTGTAAGAATGCTGTCCAAGCATTACTGTTTTGATGTTAAGAAACTGTTTGTGTGAATGAAAGTGTTTTATTTGAAAGAAACAAGCGCTAGAAAAAAATCGTAACGTTTTCAGATCAAATGTAGACAACAGAATAAATAACATGAAAAACTATGTTTAGAATTCACATCTTCAGTCGACAATCTGGCAGATGCACTCACAGTTATGTCTCTGTAGACTGTAGGACCCTTGTTTGTCTTTCTGTGCGTTGTGATGGTGGCTCGTCAAGTCCAAAGAAGCACATGTGTTTCATGTTTGTTTGAGACCGAGGTCGTTTGTATTCAAACCAGAGCGATCCACACCAGAGTCCGTTTGCAATCGGCCCAAGACCGACCTAAAGAGGAGGCCTCGGTCTGATTGTTTGATTTGGATCAGAGTTCACTTTCTTTATTCAGACCTGACAAAAAGTTCAGACTTTCCGGGGAAACAAATTCTAGACCGTTTTAATCGGAGCAAATTAGCACCGTATAGCTTTCTGAAGGTGAAAATTCAACTTCACAATTCAGTGTAAATAGCAAGTTAAAATCATTCTTTAGAACTTTATTATTGGGGATAATTAAGTTTTAAGCCATAATCTGAGAAAATATAGCCAAAGGAGCTGCTTTTCCATGAAAATAAACAGTATGGCCAAATAATAGCAAGCCTGCTCAAAGTAAAACTAAATTTTTTTTAATTATTATTATTTAGTGCCACAAAGACATCTAAAGTAGAAAAATATGCTTTTATCTAAATGTATTTTTTGGCCAAAAAGTTACATGGTGTACCTTTAATGAAGAAGAGTCTGTCCAAAAAAAAAAAAAAAATCTATATTTACCACGTGAATTTACCACGTAACCCTGCTCTAGAGCAGTGGTTCCCAAAGTGGGGGTCAGGACCCTTCGGGGGGTCGCGAAGCAAAATCTGGGGGTTGCGAGATGATTTCAAAATTAAGGTTAAGGACGTATACTTTATTGTCCCCTTAGGGAAATTTGTCTTCTGCATTTGACCCTGGATCCTTCAATGCCTCTGGGGCATCTCCTCAGGAGCAGTGATCGCCGCAGTGCAGCGCTCGGGACCCATCTCCAGATGTTGTTGCTAGGCTTGGTCAGGACTACCGTAGCTGGAGGATATTAACCTAACATGCATGGTATTTTTACAATTATGACATGACATTTAATCTTTTTTGGGGGGGAATTGGGGTCATACAAAGCAATACACTATCAAAATAAACACAATTAAACCTAATTTAAATGGTTTTGTAACTTAAAATTAGTACAAAAGTATATATTTTTTTTCTGTGGGGGTCGCGAGTTGGTTGCACGGTTATTTTGGGGGTCCCGGGCTGAAAAGTTTGAGAACCACTGCTCTAGAGAACATATACGATGCCAAAGTCAAATCACAAGGATGTTTCAATTTGCCCCAAATCATTTCAAATCAAGGTGCACTGTGCGAGTGGTAAAGTTTTGGAACAAGAGCGCCATCTTCTGCACCAGTCTTTATTACTCCTACAGTAATCTGAATCTTACAGTTTAAAAGCGTGACATCTATAACTACATGTGCTATTCCATATTTACAATTTGCACAGTTTTACACAACTTAAACTTCCATTATATACGTAATTAATACTGCTTATACCATAATTTTTTCCCCACTATTTTTGTCTCAAGCCTCAGACCCTGCAGCGAATAGAGCGACGCGGCTAATTGATGTATTTTTCAGGCCACTGAGTCTGAGCTGGGAGTGTGTCACTGCAGCTGGATCACACCGCAAACATGAGGCTTTAATTACAAGACACACGTCAGAAAATGATGCTGAGTAAACAGGCTAAATAAGCTCTTAAGTGACTCTGAACCATCTGTAATAATCGTCCAACAGTGAGACTGAGACCAGGATTTCAAAGTTTATTTTGTCCAAGTGTTTTGCTTAGTCCCTTGTTCATACATCTTGGTAAAGTTTTCCACTGCGCTGTTACTGATACGAGAGCTCAGAGTTAATAAACAGGAAGTGCAACGGCAGCGATTGTCAAATACAGAAATGTGAGAAAACATCATGGATCTATTATATTATCTGGATACGGTATTGCTAGCTTGCAGCCGTTGTAAATCAGCCCCAGTGGTCACTCCATTGGTACTGCAGCGGGAAAATGCCTCTACAGGCTAGAAAGGATTTTTTCCCTAGAGCGCAATTCAAACACAAACCGCCCGTGTTCGCCAGAAACAGCATCTACAGCTTTAAGAACTGACGGACTTTGCGGCGATTCTTACGTAGATTCACATCATAAACTTTTTTCCGGTTCAAAAGGTTTTAGTTTCGTATAAAACAGCTTTTTAAGCTTTAGCTTTGGCTACCGCTGCTAACACTGTAACTGCCGCTCTGATTGGTCAGAACGGTCACGTGTGAGCTTTCGGCTTCTTTCGGATTCACTCGGCTCGAGCTCGTCCCGCTCCTCGAGGGGGAGTTATGGGGGAACACAACTGCGCATGCTCCATAGCCTGTAGAGCACCTAGCAAAAGGCTAAAGCTAACGGCCATATTGGCAACGAACGCCAGTGAGCAAAAGCCATTGACGCACAGCGCCCGCCATCTTTGATCACCGGGGCTTGGAAAACATAAGCACTGTGTAGCATAATTTTTCCACTGATGTGACGACTGGCCCATTGCTTGTTTTCGCTCACATGTACAGCAACGCCACCCTAACCCCGGGCTCACAATGCATCCAGCCCAACTCTGGTGCAGCCACCGGAGTCTTTACTTAACTTGAAAAGTCCGAGAGTGGCTCACACGGCTACAGTCCAGTCCGGTGTCTCCGGTACGGCCAATCCGGCGTTCCGAATCTGTTTCGTTTGTTTCAAATTTACACGATAAACAGGAAACTACGCGAGCACGGGTGAAGTGAAACCGGTAGTTTTCAAAATAAAATCATTACGTTACCACTAATAATACAAAATCCGACATTTACACAATTATGTAACACATAAAATGTAAATAAACCTCCCGTACTTACCCATTGTGCTGCGAAAAATCAAACAGAAAATCAACTGACGTGAAATCAGCCCAAAACTCAGCGCATGTGCTCAGCAAGAGAGAGAGAAAAAAAGTGCTCAGCGATCGCGTATTCTCCCACATGGAGCGTGAACCTCCGTGAGTTCGGGGTCTCGCGAGGTCGGCAGCAGAGCCTGTGGCTGCAGCAGGACTGTAGACCAACGGAGCTAATGTGAGTCACCCACCGTAGCAAGACCGGTCCGGTGACTGCACCGGAGTTGGACTGGAGGCAGTGTGAGCCCGGGGTTAGGTTAAGCTTAGGGAAAGAGACAGGTAAGTTCATCCCTACAAGATCACACTGGTTTGATACACAAAATCTCAAAACAAAGTGAAGAAAACATACCAAGATTTGTGACAGCATGTTCGCTTCATCCAAGAGGAACACTCCGCACAAACAGAAAGCTAAAAACAAGTAGCCGCATTAGCTTAACAATACAATTTGGGTAACACCAAGAACGCATCAACATTGAACTTGTCACCGCGGCTTGACGCTGAAAGACGATGACTTAGTAGTGTATTTCCAGCTAGACACCAGTGAGAGGGCACTTTATATACGGTGGTCCCTCGTGTGTCGCGGGGGTTAGGTTCCAAAAATAACCTGTGAAAGGCGAAACCCGTGAAGTAGTGATCTTCATTTTTTACCAGTAATTTCAGTTGATAACCTGCCTGGTTGTGATGTTTAGTGTCTTTTGTACAGGTAATAATGCTCTGAACACATGATTCACCGCCAGATACAACAGCACGAGTTGTTTTTGTGACCGCTTTAAGAGGGATGGTGCTGTGTGTGTTCGCCTGCTCTGCTTTTGGGCTGTTGCCTGTCCTGCTGCGCTCCACAGCCGACCGCAGATCCACGGATCTCACGGACTCCAGAGCCTTGAAACACATCTGGACTCTAGAGAAGTCACAACACTAACCCTATCCTCAAACACATCTGAACTCTAGCGAAGTCACAACACTAACCCTATCCTCAAACACATCTGGACTCTAGAGAAGTCACAACACTAACCCTATCCTCAAACACATCTGGACTCTAGAGAAGTCACAACACTAACCCTATCCTCAAACACATCTGGACTCTAGCGAAGTCACAACACTAACCCTATCCTCAAACACATCTCTGAACTACACAAATGACGTTCCAGCGTGAACAAACTTATCATCATAACTACGAGCTCAAAGAGTCAAATCCTCACCTGGAGAAACGTGTCAGGTCAGCTTCCCCTGCATGATCCAAACTGTCTCAAGTTTTCTATAGCTTCTGTGCTGTTGTCTATGATTGCGGCGATGTGATACGATCCAAACAGTGAGTTTGAGAGAAAAGCACGTCTATAGGACCACGCACTGTAAAAAAGAAAAGCAAAATTGCACACAAAAAAATCCGCAAAACAGCGAAGGGAACACTGTATTGGAGTGGAGGTGAGCATCACCCACAACATCACTAATTTGCCAGCAGATTAAACACCCATTGACAAATTTGTGTTCTGGTTATAAGCCAAATTCTCTTATGACTAGCTAAAAATATCTTGAAACCAGTGAAATATTCTACATGACACAAGCAATTAAATGGTAACCAGTGAAAACAGCTAATTTTGCAATGAGTGTTTGTCTTTTTAGCGATCGTGGTCAAGAGAACTAATCATCACTAAATCAGACCAAAGCTTTGTCAAATGAAACCTTATCCGCTCCTTTGAAGCGAGTGTCTCCAGCAGTAAGATTGACTGTTGCAGCAGCAGGAGTCACTTTTGCCTAAGTACAAACCTGCACACAGGAGCCTGCTCTCTCATGAAAAAACACACTTTAACGTCACAAAAAGTCAACAGGCGAGACAGTGGAGAGAGAAACAGCAGCGTTTGTCCTTCACTCACTTCTATTTTTGAGAAAGCAGAAAGTGTCTATTCAAATACATCAAAGAACAAACTCATTTTAACAAATCATTTAAACTGCAAATGTTTTAAATGAAGTGGGATTCTGTGTTTTTCTTTCGCTCTCACACAAGTGCAGGGAAGCAAAGCAGAGACAAACACAACTAAACCAGACAAACCGAGGACAGAAGGGACATGACTGATGCAGAGACTTGTTCCTTGGTTGTTGAGGTGTTTTATTACGATACGACTCGTGTTCAGGAGAAATGAGCCGAATAAGAACACAAACTTGGACGTGTCTAAATGTACAGTTACCAGGAGAATATGAGAACACGATCAGACTTTTATCATCACCACCACAACCTGAGCTGTGAAATCAAATCTGCGATGAGAAAAACACTCAACTCAAGTGTTTTTGTTTTGTATTTATCCCATTTAATTAATTACATTATTGTTGCAGTTGGAAATATTAATATATTGCAAAAATGAAGATTTTAGGAAGTTTTTTGTTGCTACGATGTCAAGACAAACAACCCTTATGCAACTTGCACATGGAAACAATGTAGTTAAAGATTTGGTACCACTTTATATTATTTACACCAGATTAGTCTTAGTAAAGCCTTAATAAAGCATGAATAAAGAGTTGATAATCCATCAATAAATCATCAATTAATGGATGAAAAAGTTTATTAAGGCTTAGTTACTTCTCACTTAAGGAGCTAAGATTAAGATTTAGCATTGAGGGGTTGGGCTTGTAGTAATTAAGTAGTTACTAAGCCTTAGTAAATACTTTAGTCCATTAATTTCTCATTTGTTCATGATGTATTAACTCATTATGCATGCTTTATTAAGAGTTTATTAAGGCTAATCAAGGTGTAGTTATTAGAAAGTGCTACCAAATATTTCAAAATAGATTAATACGATTAAAAAAATGAACTCAATTAATATGTCTACAATTAATTACTGTAATATCAATGAATGCACTAATTTGACAGCCCTAAGTACGCACATTAGAGTGAGAAAATCTATTTGGTGTTGTTTCCTCCACATTAAGGAAACAAATTGTTCCGTGACTCGACTCTCATCGTTCACAGTGAGGAGTCGTTCAAAAGAATCGGATGAACGTCACATCACCAGAATAAGGCGACGTGAACCCACCAGCTGACCAGTGTGTCCAGTACAGTGTGTGCAGACGTCGGGACATGAGCTCCAGCGGGACACAGGTCTGCGGCTTACAAACAGTATGTAGGCACTTTTGCACTCTGTTAAATCACTCCACACGTTAATCCAATGAACAGAAATACAATTCTCATTCCAGCCTTTTTCCCTTCACACGTCTGACTAAAATGGTCTAAATTTCAACTAAACTAAAACTGTTTCTGATCCTTTGGAGTTTTTGTGAAGCTGTGTGTCTGTAGTTTTAGCTTCTGAGACTCACAGACTGATCAGAAGTGAGAACTTTCTTCAAGCAAAAAAAAAAAAAAATAGAATATTTGTTTGAGTAATTATAAGGATTGGTAAAGCTGTTTAAAGATATTTTAGAAGATGTTGAAGGTAAGAACAAGTAAAACATCTTTTAAAGAGGAGGTCTCAGCTGTTGACATCTGACTCTAGATTTGGCAGATTTAAGATTTTGACCAGTCCTCTACAAAAGCTGAAGGTCATCGAGGTAAAAATGAGTTTTAGGACCTAAAATTAAGGTGGAGCCAATACAAAAGTCCTATTAAAATGTTTGAATTTTTAGGGATTTTTTTTTTTGTATTATGTTTCCAGTAGAAAGTTTGATTCATTCCAGAATGCCTGATTTGACTTTAAATACGATGGACACAATGATATTTTTATCTTAAACATTTACAGGTGCTCCATAAGTTCTTTTATTCAGATACTGGAAAGAAAAAAAAAAAAAAGAAAAAGTGTACCAGCCCTTCGAAGGGACGCTGGAATTAGAAAGGATTATTAACATTAGTTCTGAGCACTTTCAAACAGACTCAAGATTCTTAATTACAGATGTACTTTGACTTTGTACAAAATCTGATAAATCCTAAAATGTTTGTGCTTTAAATGTCGGGAAAAAAATGGTTTTCTTAATTTTTTTAAATGAGAAACAAATGACAATCCTATCCCCCCCACCCCCCCCCCCCCCCCCCAAAGTAAAAAACACTTTAGTATTTGACATAAATCTCTCAAAAGTCAGTGCAGTCAGGCGTATTCGCTGCTGCTAAAAAAAAACGAACAGGAATGTTTTTGGAGCGGCGTCACAGGCAGAACGTGCAAACTCCGCCGAACAGACTGAGCTTGGGAAAAGGAGAAGGACTTACCGGAGATGAGCTGACGGCAGGAACACGCTCCATGGAGGTCTGCTCTGGTGCACCGCTCTCACTACGATGTGTCCTCTTCCTCAGCAGCGACACTCTCTCTCTCTCTCTCTCTCTCTCTGTCTCCTCCCCTTTTCCCTCGCTCTCTCTCCTGCTGCTGTCCTCCTCTTTTGCTTTCCCATCCTCTCGTCTCCACTCTCTGGTACAGAATCCACAATATCCTATCCTATCCTAATGATATAAGACAATTGAACTTGTGTATGTGAGTTGTTTGTTATTCTCTCTCTCTCACCTTTCTCTCTCTCTTCATTTCTTTCCCTCTCTTTCATCTCTTGCTCTTCTTTTGCTCTCTCTTGTTCTCTCTCCCGCTCCTTTCTCTCTCTCTCTTTCCCTTCTCTCTCATTACTTTCTCTCCCTCACTCCTCTCTTCTCTCTCTCAACCCTTTCTCTCCCTCACACCTTTCTTTCTCCCTCTCTCCTCTTTCTCGCCCCTTTCTCTCCTTCTCGTTCTCTCATGTTGGGTTCTATTCTCTCGCATACCTTTTGTCTTTTACTTTTTCTCTCAACCTCTCTTCTCTCTCTCTGTTAGTCATCTTTTCTCTCTCACTTTCTGCTCTACTCTTTTCTTTCGCTGCTCTCGTCTCAGACCATTTTTCTCTCTTTTCTGTTCTTCTCAACTTTCTGTCTCCTGCTTTCGCATGGTCCTCTTTCTCTCTTCCACTCGTTTGCTTTTCTCAGTTTCATATTCATCTCCTCATATACCCTCTTTTCAATATAAGATCATGAACGCATTTCATATGCTGCTCTCCTCTCTCTTAGATTCTCTCTCAGCCTCTCTTGCTGCTCTCTCAAGTGTCACACTTTTGTAGATCTATATTCTGTTTCTCTCAGATTCTTACTTATCGTTCAGCTACGCTCTCTTATCTCTTTACTCTTTCCTCGTCTAACTTTTTTTCTCTCCTCTCTCAACGTTTCTACATATTATAATAATACATTAGATTCATCAATCTTTCTTTCTCTCAACCTTCTCTCTCCCTCACTCTCTCAGAACTGTTCTATAACGCTTTTCTCTCCCGCTCTCTTCCTCCTCCTTCTTTCTCCTCTCATCAACCCTTTCTCCTCCTCAATCCTTCTCTCTCATCCCTTTCTTTCTTCTCTACTTTTGTTTCCTCTCTCTCTCCTCAACTTCTCTCTCTTGTCAACTTTCTCTCTCTTTTCTTTCTCTCATAGCCTCTCTCTCACTCTCCCTCCTCCTCTTAGTCATTCCCTTCTCTGTCTGCTCTCTCCTCTCTTTTTCTCTCCCTCAACCCTATTCTCTTTCTCTCCTCTCTCTCTCATCAACTTCTCTTCCCCCTCTTTAAAGTCTCTTTTACTCTTCTCCTCGTCTCTTATGTGCCCTTTATCTCCCTCCTCTCCTCTTTTCACCGTTTCTGCTCCCCTGTCTCTTTTTCTCTCTCTTTCTGTGCTCGGTCCCATTTTTCTACTTACACTCTGTTCTGTTCCCTCTTCTTCCTCAGATTCACCTTTCTCTCTTTCACAACACCTTTAACATTCTTTTCTTTCTCTGAACCTTCCTCAAACTTTCTCTTATCTAACTACTGCTTTATTTCTCTCTCTCTTTCTCCTCTTCAATACTTAATCTGTCTCCCTCGGCCTTTTTTTTACCTCGCCTCTCTTCACTGCTCTGTCTAAATTTGAACTGTCTTCGATCTCTTTTTGTCTTATACCATACCTCTAGGTTAAAATTTTATGATTATGGTTTGCGTCTCACTCAGTCTTGGTAGAAGATCTATTTACATATATGTAGAGGGATGAATTTGACAATGATCTCAGTAATCTTCTATCCTAAAATAATGATATAGTATTTTTCTTTAGTTAGATCGGATTGATCTTTGGGTGGTATGATGAACGTTTGTTTGCTGGTTTATTACCTCCTACTGGCTCTTCATATCGACTTTGATAATGATTCTCTCTCGATCGTTTTATATTCTTTCCTCTTTTCATACTCTTGCTCTTTGCTTGTCTTGCATCTCGTGCTTGTTCTCTTTTCCGCACCTCTCTTCTCTCTCTTTCTTTCCTCTTCTCCATTACTTATACTGCAGTCCTCTCAGTCCTCTCTCTTTTCTTTCATCTTTTTCCTTCTTGTCTGTCTTCTCTTTCTTCTTGCTTCTTTCTACCCTTTTGTCTCTCCTCTACATCTTTCTCTTCCCCTCATTCTGTCCTCCCTGTTTTTCTCTACTCGTTGTCTTTTGTTCTTCTTCTTCCTTCTTCGTCTTCTTCTATATCACTCTCTCTCTCCTTTCTATCGTCTACTCTCTTTTTTTCCTCTCTCTCTCCTCTCACGCGTTTGTCGTAATTTCACATTTCTTCTATCTCTTTCTTCTTTTCTCTCAACCTTTCTCTCGATATCCTTCACTCCTCTTATATCCTTTTCTCTCCTCCTATCTCTTTCTCTCCTTCGACGTTGGGACTTTTCTCTCCTACTCCTCTTTTCTCTCTCACCTTTCTCTTTCCCTCTTCCTCTTCTCAACCATATTTACTCTCCCTTCTCTTTCTCTCTCATCTTTCCGTCTCTACTTTCTTTCGTTCGTGTTCATCTTCTTCAACTCTTAGTTGTTTTTTCACAGCGCCTTTAACCTTGCGTTCCTCTTTTCTCTCAACTCTCTCTCCTCACTCCTCTTTAAGTTCATGCCGCTTTCTCTTGCTCTCGCTCTCTCTTTGCTCTCTCATTGGGCACTTCTTTGCCTCTTCTCCTCTTACCTCTTTCTCTCTCTGTCGCTTCTCTCCTCCTCCTTATCTCTCGGCCAGCATCCCTTTTTTCTCTTTTCTGACTCTGTGCTTTTTCGGGATTGGGGCACCTTTCTCTTTTCTACTCTCTTTCCCTCTCTTCTTCGCGTCAACCTTTGTTCTTCATGCTGCTTCCACCTTTTTTTTTTCTCCTCAACCCTCTCTGTCTTTTCGGGCTCCCTTCAGCTGTCGCACTCTTCTATTAGGTCTCCCTTTCTCTCTCTCCCTCTGCCTCCTCCTTTTCTCTTCTCTCTCTTCCTTTCTCTTTCATTCCTCTCGCACTCTCTCTCTCCTCCCTTACCCCTCTCTCTTTCTCTCAACTTCCTGAGACCCTTTTCTCTGTTTTCACTGTAGATCCTGGTCTCTTCATCCTATTTCTCTCTTTGTCTCAACCTCTCTCTCCCTCACTCCGTCTTAGTGCCTCCTTTCTATCTCTATCTCCCTCTACTCCTCGCTTTCTTCTCTGTTTCTCTCTTTCTCATCCTTTCTCTCTCCTCCTCCATCTCATCATCTCTTGCCTTTGATTTCTCTCTCTCTCTGGCCTCCCAACACTTCTCTCATCTTCTCACTTCTCTCTGTTCTGTCTTTTTTCCTCTATCTCTTCAGCGGCTCGGGTGCTCCCTCACTCCTATTAGTCATTTTGGTTTCTCAATATGCTCGCATGTTGCTTCGCTTTGGTAGGCACCTTTCTCTTCTCTCTCATTCATATGAGATCATTCCTGGATTCTGCTCTTTCTTTCCTTCTCGTCTATCGTTGCTCAGAAATACGCCTTTCTCTCTTTCACTCATGGTCTCTCCATAATTGTATTTGGCTTCTCTTGTTCTTGTTGTCTCGTGCAACCTCTCCTCCTCATTCTCTTAGTCATGGGATCCCTTTTCGTCTCCTTTTCATCGATGCACCTCTCTTTTCTTCTACTGGTATCTCTTCTCAACAATTTCTGTTTATCCGTGCACTCCGTCTTTCTCCTGTCGCGTCTTACTCAATCCGCGTGGCTTCTTGGGTCTCGGGCGTTGCTCCTCTCTGTGTCCATCTTAAGATATCCTCTTCTGCATGTCATCGTCTCCCTTTCTTTCTCTCGTCTTGAAAACCTTTTGAGCACGTATCCAAGAGTTTAAATCCCACAAAGCACCTGAAGGTACTCTGATGCTTATATCAAAAGTGGTATCAGAACGTTACTCGATGGCGACACATCACAAGGCGTCAGCTTGCACGAGAGGAGACTTCTAGGGGTCCATGTTCTTCAAACTTTCACATCACTGAAGCGTCTCCGGACTCTTCAAAAGCAACAGCTTACGTCTGAGTGCAACCGGACGTTTTTCTCTTTCTCGGTTTCTTTTCAGTCTCTTCTTTCTTTCTCAGACTTCCTGCTCTTCTACCTTCTCTTTACACAGCTGTATTCCATGTTTTTTAATATACAAAATACTTATAATTATAATCATCTTCCTTTCCTCTTTTCTGTTTCTCTTTCTTCTCTTGTGCTCGTGCCTCTCCTGTTTTCTCTTCCCTCTTTCATCTCTTCTCTCCTCGTTTCTTTGCTCACCGCCTTTTTTCTCTTCGTCCTTTGTTTTCTTCCTCTGTCCTCGTCTTGACCTCGCTTATGCTTCTCTTCTCTCTCTCGTGATATCCTCCTGTTTTTCCTGTCCTCTTCTCCTCTTCTCATCATATGCTTCATTCGCTGTCTTCTCTCCATCGCCTCTCCTATGCTTCTGTTCTCTTCCTCCCCTATCGTCGTGTTTCTGGCTTATCTTATCCTCTGCACTTTTTCTTTATTCTGTCACCTTCTCCTCCTCGCGGTCCAAAATCTTCTCTCTCGTTCTCTTTCATCTCCTCTCTATTCTTCGTGCCTTTCTTCTTCGTGCTTACTGGATCATATTGACTCTCTATCCTCCCCCTCACCTTTCTCGGGCTCATTTTCTCTTCTCATTCTTCTCTGGTATCGTTGATCTCTCTCTTGTACCTCTCGCTTTTTCGTTCGGGTTTTTCTACTAATAGATAATCTCCCCTCTCTGCTCCATCTCGTCTTGCTTTCTCCCCCTTCTCTGTGTCGGTCCTCTTCTCCTCCTTTGTCTCTTCTTCTCCTCCTTCCATTCATTTTCCTCTCTTTTTCTTCTCCACTCTCTCTTCTCATCCTTCCCTGTTCTGTGGACTTCCATTCCTCACTTCCGTACTGTCTCCTCTCTGATTTCTCTTCTCTTCGTCGCCCCTCAAGTCCTCGCTCTTCTCGCTGTTCCCCGTTTGTCGTGGGTCTGTTCAGATACTTGGCTTCTCATGATTCTATGCTCTTACCTCAACCTTTCTTCCTCTTTCATTTCATCCGGCTATGTTTCTCTCCTCATCTCTTTCTCAATACTTCTCGTATCATCCTCTCTAACCATTTGTTCTGTTTCTGCGTCATGCATTGTCTCCATACTCTCTCTCCTCACGTTCGTTGGCTTCTCCTCTTCTCACTTCTCGTTCTTCAGGTGCCTCTCCTCGGGAATTACTCCTCGTGCTCATTTTGCTTTCTCCCTCTTCTCTCGCTTCCATTTCTTGCATTCGACGGTTCTCTCCTCGGTCTTCCATCGCTCGCTCTGCTTCGCTCCTGGACCTTAGCTCGTTGTCGCTTCTGTTATTTCCTCTATATCTCTCATCTCTCCGCTCTCTGCATTCTGCCCATATCTTTCTCTGTTCGTCGTGGTTTCTTCTCTTCTCTGTGACACCTGTTTCTTTTGCTCTACTTCTCCTCCCCTCTACATCTCATTTCTCTCCCCCACCTTTCTCCTTTTTCTCTGCTACGTCTCCATGCTGCTTGCACTTTCGGTGTTACTGAGTTATCCCACTCGTCTCTCGATTCACTCGCTTTCCTCTCTTCTGCACTCAGGTGTTCTTTACTCTTCTGTGAGTGCGGGCTATATCTGTACATCTTCTCTGTACTCTTCTCCCTCTTGTGTGCTCCTTCTTGTTATTACTCTGCGCTCACGCTCCGGTAGCTTAGCGTTTCGGAATCTACTGCCTCTTCTCCGCCCTTCTCTTCGCTCTTCCTCGCTACTCTTATTTACGCGTTCTCGTGATTTCACATTTCGTGCAGTGTTCATTCCTGTCAACTCTCTTCTCCTCTGACTACATTGTGGTTCACTTTCTGCTTGTAGCCGCTTCACTACTTCGTTACTCATCCCTCTTACTGCTACCTGTAGCGCGTGCTTTACTCTCTGACTGTAGTCACACATTTGCTACTTACTTCTCTCAGCTGTGTGCTTCCGGGTCTATGTCTATCTGTCTCGTCATCTCCCTCTCGATCTTACGCGGCTGTCACCTTGATGTTTACAGCTATCCATTGTATTCACTAATTCTCTTACGACTAAGGTTACTGTTGAGTCAAATTCTTCCATCTTGTCTCTCTTCTCCTTGCAACTTATGCTCGTGTCTCTTTGAAGATTAGTCGTATCATATGTTCCTTCTCTTCGCGTACTTCCTACGCTGGCGTTTTCATCTTGAGAGTTAAGCTGTCTTTCAATTCAGTTTCTGCTTCTTCGAATCGTGCTCTCTCTTCTGCCATTCATCTTCTTCTCTTCGTTCTGTGTTTTAATATGTAGCTTAACTCTTATCAATATACGTCGTAGGTGCTTCTTGTATTGTAGAAGTTATACTGTGTACCTATTCAACTTCACGACTTTTAAACTAGAGGCGAGGAGGAAAAAAAAAACCAGTGGGAAAAGTAACGTGATAGGGCAGACGTAATGATGTTGAAGAAATAGAGACTAAGAGAAAAAGAGACAGAAGGGAGATGAGAGGCAAGGAGGAATGAGCAATAGATGGATATGGGTAATGCAGAGGGAGGAGAGAAAAAAGAGAGACGACAGAGAGAAAAGAGATGCCGCGGTAGAGTAATGTTGAGAGTGTAGACAATATAAAAAGGTGTCGCAGAGAAATGAAGGTAATAGTCTGGTTAACATAGCATGCTGAGCAAGTAGAATGGATTGGAGAGGGAGGGGGATAACGAGAGACGACAAGGTAGCGGTTAGGAGGGCAGAGGAGGAGTGCATGGGATAAAAGAGCAAGAGAAGATGAGGAGGGAGAGAGACGAATACAAAGGTGTAGAGTTTGAGATGATCAGTGGGTGGAACACGAGGATGTGGAGTAGATGAAAAAATGTAGAGAGAGTTCAGAAGAGAAGGAACGGGATTGTGCAGATGGGGAGAGAGAGAAAGAGGTAGGTAAAAACAAAGGTGAGAATTAGAAAATGAGCACGAAGGAAAAGTATAGAGCAGAAGGGCAAGAGAATAATTATGAATGGAAAGAGAGGTATAGAGAACGAGACGAGAGAAAGAGGGAGAAACGGATTGAGAGAGAGCTCTAATAAGAAAGAGCCAGACGACGAATGATATGTAGCAAGCATGGAACGGTAGCAGTAGAAGGAGAAAGTATTATTGTATGAGTGTATAGTGAAAAGAAGAGAGGAGAAGGGAAGACTCGGAAGAAAGGGAGAGAGCGGAAAGATAATGAGAGAAGCACAAATAGTATGAACAGACAGTAAGTGATGTGGAGAGGAATAGGAGGACGCGAGTGTGGCAGAGGGATGAGATTAGTGATGATCTCCAGCAGTGGAATGGTATAAAGACAGTAAGGAACGTAGAAGAAGATGATATAGGGCAACGAGATTAGAGGGATCGAACGATGAGAAAAACGAGAGAGGTATAAAGAGAAACGGAGGTCGAAAGAGAATACATAAGAAAGGACAAGTGCATAGGAATGCAAGGAGAGGAGGAGGAACAGAAAACGCAAGAGACGGCAACAGAGTGCAAGGTCAAAAAAGTGGCTGCAGAGTCGTAAAGAGGGAAAAGAGAGTTGAAAGTGTAGTGATGCACGGTGGAGAGAATGGGTGTGGAGAAGTTGACTCATAGGAGAAAGGAGTAGGTAGACTAAGAGGGAGAGAGAAAAAGATGAAGGTAATGAAGTGGTTAGCAGTAGTAGAGAGGTGGAGATAAGTGGAAAGAAGGAAGTGGAGAAGAGGGGGAAGAAGGACAGAGCAGAAAAGAAAGAGCGTAGTAGAAAATAGAAGCACGAGAGAGTTACAGTAGTGTGTTAAGGAGAAACGAGGGGTTACCACAAAGCGGTGAGATATCGCGGCCAGGGTAAGGAGAAGAGAAAACGCAAAGTAAGAGGAGAGCAAAGAGGATGAGCTAACAGGGATACCGAAAGTGCTGTGCGAAGCAGCAACTGGGTGGGGGAGAGAAGATGAGAGAGAGATGGGAAAGAGAGAAACAAAGAAGGTAGAGAGAAAAGCGAGAGAGGAGGAAGAAGGAGAGAAAGAGGAGAAGAGAGAAACAGAGAGAGAGAGAAAAGAGAAAAATAGACAGGAGAAAGTGAGAGAAAGGTGGAGAGACAGCAAAGAAAGGGAGAAAGTAAAGAAGAGAGTGAGAAAGAAAGAGGAGAGAAAGAGCAAGAGGAAGAGACACAGGAGGAAGAGAGAGAAAGGGAGAGAAAGAGAGAGAGGAGAGAAAGAGGTCAAGAGAAAAAGAGAGAAGAGAAAAAGAGGGAGGAAGAGAGTGAGAAAGGGGGGGGGGGGAAGAGCAAGAGAACAATAGAAAGAGTAAGAGAGATAAAGAGAAGAGAAAGGGAAAGACAAAAAGAGAGAGAGCGAGAAAGAGGAGGGAGGAGGGAAGAGAAAAAGGGAAAGTGTCAGAGAAGAGAGGAAAAGAGGGGAGAAGACAGGAGAAGGAAAGAGAGGGGAGAGAGAGAGGATAACAGACAGAATTGTACTTGTTATTTTGAAGTGAAATTTGGCCTTATTACTCTTTGTCAGTGTGTATCTGTTCTCTGACAAGGGCAAAAAAATGCATTTATATACAGGAGGGTTCGCTGTAAACTTTTATTATTATATTTTTTTTTTCTCCTCTATCATAACATGCCTATTCTATTGTTGTGCTTTATCTCTTTGCTGTAATTACGTTTTATGTTTGCTTCATATGATTGATTGATTGCATACCAATTCATTCAAAAGCATTATCACATCTCGTTTTATTCAGTCATGCGATTATTAAAACGCGTATGAGGGATTACACAAAGTGCGAAGGGTAGCTCCATATGTAAGTACAATATATACTGGATTCATCTCAAGCACAATTGCCAGAATATTAGCTCTGCTTGCGGTGGGACCGCGCTGTATGCCCCCTAATGTGGTGGTTTCAAAATGGGTCATGAATCACCCACTTTGGGACTATTGTTCTTCAGCCATAGCACAGGACATAGCATCGTGTTTTGTAACTCTGCTTGTAGAGTTGTTCTCATTAGTGGTCTAGTGTTTCAGCTTTACCTAGCCAAAGCTTCTGTAGTGCATAAGGGATCTTGGGGATAATAAAGCCAGAGTTGATTTCATGTGCTGGCGAGAACGATTAAGGATAAGTTCGGCGCTATGATATTTACTTAAAAACAGCACGAGAAGGAAGTTACTTTTGTTAATTAAAAGACTTCAAACCTGTGGAAGGCTACGTTCACGACGGCGCGGGTCGCCGCGTACTCTCCTTCAATTCCGACTTATTTTTTTTCATCCGAAACTTTCGTATTTTATTGCAGATAGTGGGTCGGCATGCTTCACATTAACAACGAGACATTGTGTACGCACTACGAACTTAGCTGAGGACCGCTCTGGTCGCGTAGATATGAGATTCGAGAGGACAGCACGATGTAGACGAGCAGGCACGTTGAACAAATACGCAGCACGCTCGGGACGTAAGATTTAAAGAGGTGTCAGAGTGATACTGTAGTAAGTTATGTTAATTCAGGCCGTCGTGTTTTACAGTTTAATGGATATGCTGTTTTTACAGGCATTGTTTTGAGGTGCTCACGAATAAGGAGGAAGAGAGAATAGAATGATATTATAGATAGATAGATAAAGCGTCAGGTGGAATGTTGCATGGTCGTTGGAAGATGCCCTAGAATGTGAATATTATAGGTACTCTAGCGGATCCATTTCTGGGCTATGGTGGTTTGTTACTTCTAGATACATATATAGATAGGTATGATGAATATATATGTATAGAAGAATGATAGGTCCGGAAAGAGGTTAATAAAGGCGCATGACATCACACTTTACACGACGTGGTATATGGAATACTACTAAGATAACAATGTACTCATCAGTCTTAAAAATAATAGTAGCTGATTATATTAGAATCTTGATCAGAAGTGTGTCAGAGAATAAATAGTATAGCTTATATAAAGATAAAGAGATCAAGATTTGGCGTTTAGAGCTAGACGAGAGATAAAGACTTTATGGTTGGGCCAGTAGACAATCCACGACACGCTATCATCACATACGATCACAAAAGGTCATAGTTGACCCGCTGAGACAGCCATGACGAGCTGCTGCGGCATACAACATGTTCAGATGTAACTATGATCAAGAGTGAGTAGGTTTCGCTAGTATGATTAGGTGCTATGAGAGTAGATGATTGATTTATCATAGATGATATAGTACAGAAACGGTATGTGATACGCGATGTTTTGTGGACTTTATGTGACTGATTTGTGCAGAATGGATAAAAGGACCTGGATGACACACAACAGTTTAATCTGAAAACTTTCCAGAGGTGAGTGAAAGATTCTCCACTTTGTTTATCCTGCATCTTTCCCTCTGACTGACCTGATGCTCTGCTGCTGTAGTTATGATAATAAACAGGCTGTGTATGTTTAGTTTAGCGTCGTCTCTGTCTGGCTCACGTGGAGTTTGTGAGTGGAGTTTACCGGGCGGTCCAGCTTTACGAGGCTTTAGCAGACGCTGGCGGGGAAGCTCTCTCCTCCATTTTCTGTTCTTTCTGCCGCTGTTTCTGCTTTGACTTGTAGAGTTTTGTGACGTCGGATGAATGCGTCATGAGCGTTCAGACTGGAGTCGCATTTGAAAAGATCAGATATGTATCGGATTTAAGACCACATATGAAAGTGGCCTGGGTCGCATTGAAAAAAATCGGATGTGTGTCTAAAAATCTCAAAAGATCCTAAACTCCACTGGCTTTAGTTGCCTGGTATACCAGCTGACCAAAGTCTCCATTCATTTCAATGGAGACAAGTCAGTCCAGGTTGGCAGGAGAGAAGTATTTCCTCCGGACAAGTGTCTCCAGGTCAATCACAGCGTGGGGGGCGCACTGGGGGGCGGGGGTTAGAAGCACTGCGTCACGTCATTTGAACAGCCCGTTACCATGGTTACTCGCGGCAAAACAATCAAGAGGGCTGCAACAGAACGAACCACTGCTCTCGAAATTGTTTTAGCCATCACTTTAAAACTACATTAAAGGAGCATGGCGTAAGTTGCAAAGGTTTTGAACAAGGGCGCCATCTTTGGTGTTTTGTGGCACTGCACCCACCATACTATCAGCAGCTGAAGACGTATTTTAGGCTTAAAAGATTCTTTTGACACATCGTTACTTTCTGCTAAATATTTTCTGACTTAAGAAGACAAAGGTTTTTGTATGAAAAAGTAGATGCTGGCTATTTTATGTTCTTTTTGACTGAATGATCAGTTTTCAAACTCCAAAAGTTACACAAGAAAAGATTATTGAGAGTTTGAGGAAAAGTTTTGTTTTAGTGTGAGAGAAAACTGTAAACAAGCTCTTTACAGGACTCATTTGTCATAAACTAAATGCTCAATGGCAATTTATTACTCTAATAAAACATAAACCTTACCAAGACAAACAGCTAAGCGCTAAGCTACTAAATCTGTGTCTAAATGTGCGATGTACTTGGACAGGCCTGAGAGTCTTACCTTCTAATGAAAATAATCACCAGATGAGCGTCTTATTGATCTCCAGCACAATTCCTCTTTCTCAAAAACATGTCCGAGTGCTCCTCGGTCCTGCAGTCGGCTTCATGCCATGCCGTTACGGTGGGCTAGTTGTTTTGAATTCTTTCGTGTGTTACGGGGGTTCGGAAGCTAGGTGGCAGTATTTACCAATGATTATTTATTTTATTTTTCATTAAACAGCCTTTACAACAGCCGTCCATTGTATAAAACTGAGACCTTTTGCTAAATAAATAGAAATAATGACGATAATCCAGTGAAGGAGAACTAGCGCGGGAAAATGCGACCAGCACCACTCACTTTTATGAGTCTGTCTGCGCTTACAGAGGCAAACTCGGTAAGTTTACAAAACGTCATGGCGCATATCCAGGCAAGTGCCAATGGACGGTAATTTGATATATCGTAATATTGAACATTTAACTTACGCAATGCACCTTTAACATTTCGCATTGGAAGATTTCATTTTCAAAAACTTTTTTTTTTTCTCCGGCACTGCACGTTGTTGTTTATAACAGCTAACGGGAGCAGTGTTGCCAGATTGTTATGAGTTTTCCTGCCCAAAGTTCATGTAAAAAACACAGAAATCGGTCTGAAAACAAAGTCCCAAAACTCACTAGAGTTGCAGAGGCAAAATCAGAACCTACCACAACCAGAGTAATAAAATAGCCAAGTAACGCATAAATGCTCCGAGGCCCCCACTATACGTCAATGACAAACATGTGTGCACCCTGGATTTATTTGACATAAAAAGAGATATTTGACATAAAAAGAGACACCCCCAATCATTTTCATTGTGTAATGTGCTGTTTATAAGCTATATTGTTTTATTTTGCTGGTGGCATTTACTCACATTTGTCTGTTTAAGTTCGGGTACAGATGCAATACTGCATCACGCCAGTAGGTGTCAGTAATGGCGCAGTGAGTACAGACTGACTTCTTTTCCTCGCGCAGAAGAAGCTCAGTTCAGTTATAAGCAATGTACAGTGAGTACAGTGAAGCCATTACTCAACAAAAACGTACTTTATTGTGTTCACAGGTGAGTTAAGTGCACAAGCATTTAGTAATTTAGAAGTTAAGACACATATGTAGAGGCAAGATATTGTTTTGTTCAGCTAGGATGTGTTTTGTGATTGTTATGTTTATCTGAAGGCATGTAAAATGGCGCTAGCTCAAATGCTAACTACCTTTAGCTTCTTCCGCGCTCATGGCGTCGTGTAAAGGTTCTTAGGCAAGGTTTATTTTCATTCATGTGTAACTGTAGTTTGTTTTGTATACTTGTGATAACAAAGACTGGTCCAATGATATTAATATAGTTCAGCAAAGCAGGAAAGTACATGTATTACAAGTTCAAGGTTTTTATGAAACTTGTCTTTTCTTTTTGTACAATACATGTAACAGAAGTGGCTGTGAATTACTATGTAATTACTAAAATATTAGTCTGCATGGTCATATGGCAGAAGAAGCTCAGTTCAGTTATAAGCAATGTACAGTGAGTACAGTGAAGCCATTACTCAACAAAAACGTACTTTATTGTGTTCACAGAAATAAAGTCACACTGTTGCACACCAGATACCGCCTCATTCGTCAAGTGTGTAACACATGACAACCACTTAAACAACGTGTATTGTGTATATGTATAAACCTGAATGATTCAGCAAAAGATCATAGGTAATTTCATTGGAAAAAAAAATCTGTAGTATCTACACTTTGTTTTGTATGCCTTGTTTATTAAATCATTTCAGATCAATCAACTCGGATTGACTGGAGGAACGGACATGAGAGACATTGTTTGGAGGGTGCTGAGAGGACTGATAGACCACAGTCTGGCTACACGGACTAACTGGAGAGGGTTGAATGGGAAAGCAGGGTTCTCCACTCTGCTTCTAAAAATGCTATTATCGGTAACTAATTATGTTTGCAAATTATGCCATGTGGGCTTCACAAATCTAAAGATGGAAAAAAACACCAAATATTAGCCTAATTCACCTTAATGTGTTTGGGTCCAGATAACAAAATTGGAGACTGTAAGAATGTCTTCAAAAAGATTGTAGAATCTTATTAAAAGTAGATTACATTGTAATGTTTTTATAATGTTTTTTAATTTGACTAAACGTGTTGCTTGTTTTCTACCAGCCAGTCTGTTTTGCAGGTATGACAATGCATACATGTCAACAATATTGCAAAACAATAGCAAAAAGCCACCTAAATTTATTCATTCAATAAAACACAGGCTTACTATAAGTGTACTTTAAAGATATTATTATACAAATTCTAAAATTAATTACAGCAATTGCCATCATTTCAAATGAAAGTTGATTACCTGGACAGCCATGTGTGCAAAAGCTCAAAGAGGGAAGCAAGTATAATAAAACAGGATTTTTCTGAGCACTGAAGCTTTAACTGCAGAATTTGGTATAAAGTATAACATTTTTGTAGCGATTTTTTTCTTTGGCTCCTGCTGGGTCTGGCTGGGACCTGGGACCTGTAGGCTGCTGTACACTGGGGGTTTCTGGTGGCTTGGGGGTCGGATGATCTGGGGGCGGGATGGGGTGTGGCCGGGGATTGGTGGGCTGAGGGGAGGAGAAGCAAGGAAAGAAAACTATTTTATCTATCTAATTATTATTCATTTTACTTCTATTTTAAAATTTTGTCACATTAAGTAAAATTTTATTACTACCTTGTTTTATCATGTTTTCTTCCTCTTATTCTGTGTTCTTGCTTTAGCCTTCCTACTACATTTTATCTTAACCTTTTTTCATATCTTCTTTTATCTAGTGACTATTTTTAATCTTGTTGTTCCTGTCCCACTTCCCCTTGGGAGTGTGTTCTAGGACGTTCCAGTGGCGAGGCCCCCCCTGGTTGTCAGGACCTGGTCCCTCCCGCATGGACACCTACATTTTTGCCATCCTGTGAAGTCCTTCGAGATGACGGATCGTCATGATTTTGGGCTATACAAAAATAAATTGATTAGATTTGATTTAAAATGACTTTGTTGGAATTGGCAAGGTGAACAAACTTATTGTATAAACTGGTCTTTTGAAAACCTTGACACATAAAGTGTTCAAGTTCCCGTCTTTTTTTTCTGTTTTTTACCAGGTGCTGTGAGAAAGAACCCTGTCACACCAACGGCATCGGCCTATGATGTGGAAAAGTGTATAAAAAGGTGGCTACATTTGGCAAACGATCGAGAAGGAGGAAGAAGGAGAAGAGCGATGAGAAGCAATAATTTATAATGATTATTATTATTAATTTTTTTTTTCTTTTTTAAGCTTCACCAAGTGACAGACATTGTAGAGTTGTACATGTTAATTGTGGTTTGTAAGATGTTGTAAATTGTGTTGTGGTCTACCATTTAACAGGGCTTATCGTTTGTGGTATAATTTACAATGCTTAATAGGTTTTCTTTTACTGTCTTGTGACAATTTAAATACTGTGTGTTCTTTTTTATATTTGCTTTGTCTTAAATTCAGACACATTAAATATATTAAATTATTTTCTGACAATAAATTTTGTCAATGCTTTTATTGTTAAGTTGTAATTGGCACAGGTGGCCATCCAATCTGTCTATATCCTGAGTTATAGCTGTATGTAAGGAAACACAGTAGCATCAATGAACCAGATCCGGGGTAGATCCAGATTTGCATTTTATTAGATTTAAAGTATAAGAACCGGATCTGGGCTAGAATTTTCACTCGAGGCGCAGGATAACCCCGGGCTCACACTGCCTCCAGTCCAACTCCGGTGCAGCCACCGGACCGGTCTTGCTACGGTGGGTGACTCACATTAGCTCCGTTGGTCTACAGTCCTGCTGCAGCCACAGGCTCTGCTGCCGACCTCGCGAGACCCCGAACTCACGGAGGCTCACGCTCAAAGTGATCGCTGAGCACTTTTTTTCTCTCTCTCTCTTTCGCTGAGCACATGTATATGTAAACAAAGAACACATGCGCCGAGTTTTGGGCTTATTTCACGTCAGTTGATTTTCTGTTTGATTTTTCGCCTCACAGTGGGTAAGTACGGGAGGTTTATTTACATTCTAGGTGTTACATAATCGTGTAAATGTCGTGTTTTGACGTAGTTTGTATTATTAGTGGTAACGTAATGATTTTATTTTGAAAACTACCGGATTCACTTCACCCGCGTGCGCTCGCTTGGTTTCCTGTTTATCGTGTCTTGTTTTCACAACTTCGTCTAAAAGGGCTCCGGTGCGCTCCAGCGTCCGGCCAAAATTTGAAACAAACGAAACGGATTCGGAGCGCTGGATTGGCCGTACCGGAGACACCGGACTGGACTGTAGCCGTGTGAGCCTAACCTTCGTCCGGCTCGATTGGTTTGGGAGTCCGAAACGGCCGTGGTTCGGCCCACTCACATCACAGCAGCGTGGTTTTGAGGCCCAATCACATTGTAGCAGGGCGGGCTAACACGGGCCGTTAGCTCCCCGGTGCCGCAGCCGAGTCTGATTCAAGCTAAACGAAGACGGCGGCTCCCGTGGATGTACGTGTTGTATGCTACTTTTGATGCGGTTTCAGCAGAAATACGGAGGAATTTTTTTTTTTTTTTTTTTTTTTTTTTTTTTTTTTTTTTTTAGAAATACGGAGGAATGTCTTTTTGAAAGAAGAGCAGTGTGTGTGACACGTACTTGTTCTATCCCAAGCGGACATTGGATACACCATTACGAGTTGTTGCTGTGATTGGCTAAGCTCAAACAAGGTAGGCCCCACACCCAATCAGCTCGAAGTATTTCACTAAACGCCCCGCCTTTTCTCGAACACTTTCAGCAAGTCAAGTCCCAGATGGATATAGTGAGAACTCAGATAGGAGTTCAACACATATCCATCTGGCGTGAGCCAGGTTAGTGTGAGCCACTCTCGGACTTTTCAAGTTAAGTAAAGACTCCGGTGGCTGCACCGGAGTTGGACTGGATGCAGTGTGAGCCCGGGGTAATAACCCCAACTGCGCCACCAGATTGCATTTCTTTTCACTCGACTCGCAGTGTGTTAACCAGATGTGTATTAGTATACTGTTTAAGTGACGTAATCATTTTGAGTCGATGCGCGGTGTATGAACCGCTCTCGTATTAGTTAGAGACAGTTGTCAGAAAGTGTCGAGTGCCTGTGTGTTGCCCAGATGCGTGCCGAGGAACCGGGCGTATAGTCAGCCGGATGAAACGTCGTATGTGCGTCGTCAACGAGCCAGATACATTTTGCTACATGGGTAGAAGCTCTGATAAGGACTAACTCATGGATTAAATCGAGTTTGTTCATTTGGAGACACGTTACAAACTTTCCGACATCAAACACCAACTTTTCTCAAACTCACGTCCTTATGAGGCTCTTTTCTCTATAAATATGAGGCGGACTGTTATAAACCACACATCATTTTACAGCTTAAAATGTGGCGAACGTGTTTATGCCGTCATTACTGTGCCCTGTGTCCACATTCGCCCTGGATGAGCTGTTTTTTGTGTCTGCGTGCGTTCTCTGGAGCTGCTCTCTTCTTTGCTGCGTGTGCCTGTTTGTGCCAAAGCGCGTGTCTGTGTGTGTGTTGGGAGCACGAGCAGAGCTATATTTGCAGAATTAATTGAAAAACAGAAGACCAGGGCTCTAGCCTAAGACGTGTTTTGAAAAACATCACTAAAACAATTTATTACACAGTATTAAAAGAAATAGATGCATTTTATTCAACAAGCCAATGAATAATACCCAAATATTTATAAAGAAAATCATATATTTTTCCCTCCGTGAGCAAAAATAAAAGAAGCCGAATAGGCCATGAAAACCTCGTCGCTTATCTTGCATCACTTCCGGTGTGTGCTGATTGGTTTTGCTGTATGTCTGCCAATCACACACTGAAATTGAATTGAACGGTCGCAACTCCAGACTGATTTCCTTCGTATTAAATATACAAGAAGGAAATCATTCTTGCTGGCCAGGCAATGGCTTTAGTGCCGGTGTGGTGTCGAAACAAGCTCCCCATCGAGACGTGCACCCCTCACTAGCTTTTGTGACTGTGCGTGACGTAGCAAGCTTCCCGCGGTAAATAGTTTACAATTAATTCGGTTAAGTTTAGGCATAATTCGAAGGCTAAGGTTAGGATTGGGGCTTGGGTGAGGGTTAGCAAAAGTAATATGAAAATAAAAAAATATTAATAATTTTCTAGCACTAACTTTAAACAAGGGGGTTCCCATCTCGACGGGGAGTGCCATCTCGACGTTACACCACCATCAATTAAAAGGACTGTACCTGATTTTTACATCCTTAAAAATGTAAACAAACTTAAATATTTCATTTTAGACTTATTACTTCAGTCCACATGATTTGCTCACTTAGCTAATGCTTTCTGAGCTTCAGAATTGTTCAACATGATGTGTGTCGTGTCAATTTTCGTCCGGAAGACCAGATTCGTCCGGAAAGTCCTTTTTAGGTCAACGACGCATGCGCAGACCGAAATTACGTATTTTAATCACATTATTTGTAAGTGTACAGTTAATATTATTTCTTTATATTGATATTTATGAATGTATAAAGCAAAAGTTTGCCAATAGAAGCCCAAAACGGCACATTTATTTATCGCCATTTTAAGCAAGCAGATAGCAGCCGGAACTAGCTTAATGAGGCATTTACAGCTTTAAACGGTAAAAATCTCATTATACAATCATTTGCTTTGTTGAACTCTGTAAGGGAATTTTGTGTTTAATAGATTAGTTTCGTCTGTGTTTAATTAAAATTTCAATACGAATAAAACAATGTAAAAGAAATAAGGCTAACGGTACGAATCGGGTCTTCCGGTACGAAAAAGGGCGTGACAATGTGTTTTAATGTTTGTCAGCTGTTAGCGGCGAGGTGAGTCACTATGCTAACAACAGTTAGCCACAATGCTAAAAACAAAAACAGAAGAAGTTGGACACAAACAGGATTTTAGTAGGCATAGACAAGACATTGCGGACTAATTTCCACCTGAATAGACACATTAACAAGATATCAGTGCAAGGGGGAAATTGTTTTTAAGTTATATTGTTGCAAAAATATTGAGTACAGTCCCTTTAACTGTATTAACTTTGCTTTAACTAATGACAAGAGACACAGAACATGATTACGAAAAAGTAGATTTGGTATATTGTCTTGAAGCATAATCAGAACAGTTAACGAATGCTCCAGCACTGCCTGCGCCCTCCAACCAACAAAATAAATTCAGCTATTTTTAGTCGAGACACAGAAGAGCCGGTGGAAAGTCACTTGTGGAGGCTGCAGACACTTCACAGCTGCATTCTAATCCATACGATGTGTGTGGGAGTTGGGACTGAATATAAAGCACGGACCCTTCATCACACTCGCTCCTTTTCCTCCAGGCTCAAGGAAGAATGTTTGGAAGGCTTTGTTAGAAGTCTGGGTGAAAGCCTGAAAGTGACTGGACGGATTTGACTAAAACAGAGCAGAGCTGGGCGATCATTGTTTTTAGGATATCTTTTTTGTTTGAATCTAATAGAAAGAAGACTAAAATGTAGCT
The DNA here is from genome assembly GCA_038363315.1 of Mugilogobius chulae. Lineage (NCBI taxonomy): Eukaryota > Metazoa > Chordata > Actinopteri > Gobiiformes > Gobiidae > Mugilogobius > Mugilogobius chulae. The sequence continues at coordinate 13,499,796 of CM076411.1, read as the reverse complement.
TCTGTGGTTTACCCTTGGGTCTTAAATAATCGGCCCCCAAGATGATTTCATGCGGCCCCTGAGATGATTTCAGATTTATACTGAATGCAGCCCGCATGGAACAATTTGAACTACAGGTCCCATAATGCACCGCAGCTTAGTGGAGCTGCAGCAACACGGCAGAGAGATGAATGAGAACTCATAAAGTGACGTTTAAACTTTCCACAACTAAGAAAGCAGAAGCTTCAGACATGAGAGGAAAGACACAGCGTAAACAAGCTGCTCTTTTACAACAGAAGTCCACAGACGTTGATTCATCTTTTCATAGTCAGGTGAGATTCACTGAATAGGTTCACTGTCATAATAAAGTGCTTCATGTGTCAGGCTCCACACCACTTTTATTTGACGAAAATGGATCAAATATCTGCGGAGAAACATGCATAAATTCCTCCTGAAAAATATGTTTTAGCGTCGCGAACCGGCTCGTGGCAACACACACGCGCCGCAACATAAATATCCAATTGTCGTCAATCTAAACCTGTGTTCAGACAGATAAAGATAAAGACTCAGGTCTTTAGTGTTTGTGAAACAGACTGAAGGTTCATGTGTGTGAAGAGCACAGGACACAGACCAGACAGGAAAATAAAACTATGGAAACATAAAGGTTTACATTTCTGAAATGTGACTATCAAACCTCTAAAATGCACCAGAATACAGCTAATTACCTGTAAATTTACCCAAAATATCCCTGGGGAGGACAGTGTGCCCCCCCAATCTCCCCTCAGGTATTGGACAGTACTGTAAATATGGCTGCACACCTGCAAAAATTACAAAAATAAGCCAATATAGTGCAAGGCAAACCAATAATTTGTACATAAAGTAAACATAAGAGTGCACGTTATTAGTCCTCTAAATGCATACTGGACACTTTTGTAACAGACAGAAAATGCACTAAAGTACACCAGTGTGCATGGTGAGCACTTTTGTGACTGCCAAATATAAACCCATGTTGATGTCCTGCATCTTTCTCAAATGTACAATGGTGTGCAATATGTTTATTGTGATAAAAAAACATTGATATCATAGATAATTTTCATCATTTGTTGGAGCTTACCACTTTCTGGTGAGAGAAGCCATTTTGGAATCTCCAAGCATTACCCAACATGGTCTAAGCCAGGGGTCGGCAACCTTTAATGTTCAAAGAGCCATATTGGACCAAAAAAACAAAAACTAAATCTGCCTGGAGCCGCAATAAATGTAAAGCCTTATATAAGCCTTACAATGAATGCACCACATTGCTGTAGGTGTCTATTAGCTTTATCAACCTGTTATCAAAATGATAAGTCGCCTACAAATGCAAAATGAGCTTTCATGATTACTATATTGCAACAACTCACTCTGAAGTGTAAGTGCACAAGCCAAAATACACATATTAGGTGAAAAAAAACATGTATAAATCGCACCGGACAACCAGTGGCACTTTTTGCGGGAAATTAATTACATAATTCGACACGACGAACAGACACGGGACACGTTTTTCCATCTCGCTCCTGTTCAAGCTTTTTTGACACGGATCTTGCACAGAGGCCAAGGAACGCTGACATGAGACAAAACTACAAGATACAGATCAAAACATGACTAAACTCTACATAAAACAGCTTTTATATATCACTAAATCATCTGCAATAAGTAGCAGCCTATTGTGTCCATTTGACGTTCAATGCGCGATGTGAGTGTAGCCTCTTACCTGAGACGAAGTTCCACACATCTCTTTCCGCTAAATCCAGCTGATTTTGCGCAAACTCCGCGTGGTATTTCCGTGTCTTCATGCATAAAATACAGTCTTTCATTCATTCTTCGGTAAAGTTTTCCCCGCGCTGCTTCTGCTGTTGATCTGCGAGTTCACCGTCTTTGAACCGCTTTCAAAGGCTTTCAACGCTTTATTATCTCCCGGGTTGCAATAAAACTGCTGCATTTGCAATGAAAGCAAATTATTCGGTCCAAAAACTGTTGAATCCTGTGTTCTATCGTTCTGTTTCCCTTTTGGATCCATGGCTCTGACGCACCTGCCGTTTGGTTTGTTTACAACAGCAGCTACACTGAGAAAAATTTGACCCCCGTTCTATTAGAAAAACCTTCTGTCATTTTTTGCATAAAATTTTCTCATAGCATTAACAACATTTTTACATTTTAAAACTATTTGCTTTTTACACAATTTAAAAAGGGATTTCCTAATAGCTCCTACATACATTTTTAGCCTTGATTCTACTAGGTTATTGGTTGTTGACTTAATTAGATTTTTCTAATTGGGTATTCACTTTATGTTGTTAGACCAATTAGCTTTTTCTAATTGGGTATTCACTTTATGTTGTTGGACCAATTAGATTTTTCATATTTTGTATTTTCTTATTCATATTAGTTGAATTAGATTTTTCTAATTACTAATTAGAAAAAGTATAATTAAGTCAACGACCATTAATATAAATTAAATGTGTAAAAAGCAAATAGTTTTAAAATGTAAAAATGTTATTAATGCTATGAGAAAATCTTATGCAAAAAATGACAGAAGGTTTTTCTAATAGATCTAATTCACTTTATGTTGTTAGAGCAATTAGATTTTTAAATTTTGCATTTACTCATTCTATTATTTACTACCATTTGATTTTTAACATACAATTACAACATTTCAATTAAAATTCAATTACATTTATTTGTACAACTCAAAATCACAACAACAGTTATCTCAGAGGAGTTCACATGATGTTAATTTCACAAACAGAATTGTCAGATAATCAAACAATGAAACATTTGGTCAACACCAACAGAAACATTAGAAAATCAGAAAGTCCTCCAAAAATACAGAAGCAAATTGTCCAAAAACAAACAGTCAGCACAGCAGGCTCAGTTTTCATGAGCATTGCCTCCTACAGATCTTTGGGGAGCAAAGGTGTTTGGAATAGGCTGTAGGGATGTAACAATATTGATAAGATTGTGATAGCGCAATACAAAAAAGATTTTATAACCGATATATAACAGATTCTGAATGGTTAAAAAAAAGAATGTCTGGAAAATGTTGCTTTATTGTTTATTATTGTGAGATTAATCTCAATATCGTAGATTCTCTGTAATATTGTGATAAATATTCTATTGTGAGCTTCAAATTAAAACATCGTACTGTGACATTTGTATATTGTTACATCCCTAATAGACCGTGGGCTATTTGGTAACGTTGAGATTGTATCATTAAAGTTGGGGTAACTGACTTTTTAGTAACCTTTGCACTTTCCACAAAGTATATGATCTATGCAGCACTTTCTGAAAACAAAAAAAAACAAAACAGATCACTTAACTGAATAATAAAGAATTTTAGTTCTAACCAAGAACCAAATGCTGCGCTCTGATTGGCTCTACATGGGGTGGTCACTACAGTTTCACTTTGCCGTTTGTAAAAATAATCCATAAATGCAACCAAAATGAATACATGTCAATATTAAACATGTGGCGAAGGATTTAGGAGAGAAAGTTGTCACATTTAATACCTCAATAGAGTTTGTAGTGTAAATATCAGCTACCCCACCCTTTCAGCTGTAACCACTGAGGCAGGTTGAGTCTGTGAGCTTAGAAGAGTCCACGGGGGGAGTTGAGTCTGTGAATCCACTGATGAGTCTGTGAGCTTAGAAGAATCCATGGAGGGAGGTGATGCAGATGGTGAACTGTTGGCAAAAAGAAAGAGTTATTTTAAAAATTGCTAATTTATTTGGATCATTTAATACTCGACACTGCTGGAGAGTGGAAGTGGTTGAGTGGTGGGTAAGGCTGCCCGATTATGATAAATATTCAAAATTTTTTGAAATATAATTTAAATCACTATTATCCAAGCGATTATTTGCTCTAATGCTGCGTTCAGACCGGACAGCGTCTTGGCGTATTTGTGTCCATTTTTAATGTTAAGTCAACGTAAACCCGCGTCTTGAGCGTTCAAGCGAATTTTCCGCCCGTATTGACGTCTGGGGCGTCAGTTGACGCGCGTTTAGGCATCTGAAAACGCGGCGTCTGGCGAACTAGAAGCTTGAAGCTGCGGCGGCCACAGAAGTTGGGAAAATCCATCTTCAGACGTGTTGGAAGTCGGCATCAGCCAATCAGAGGCTACACACTGTGGCACGTCACATGTTGTTCCCTGTCACACCAAGGGGAAAGGAAGACTGTTTACTGAAGTCTTTTAATAACTTTTTTTAACCAAAGGTCGCTTGTTTGGGGGCTTTTTTCAAAGACTTGGCCGTTTGTTGCTTTGAAAATCTGGAGACACAGCAAACACGGGACATGATCTGGACTGACAACGGCGCCTCACATGGATGTATTAAAAATGCCCGGTGCCGTGTACCTGCTGTACGACGGGAAGAGCATAAGGACGGAGATAGCAAAAGGACACTGCCTGGGGGAGGAGAAAGTTGTGTGATCGGGTAAGCTCAGTTTTATAATTGCAACAAGCCTCCATCTCTCTCTCTCTCTCTCTCTCCTTCTCTCTCTCAATGTGATCTGTCTACGAGCAAAACAAGCGGGAGCTCGAAGCACTTTGGGGCGAAAAGTGTCTATTTGTCCACCAAAGCCTTGACGCGCGTCAGAGCAACTTAGAAGCTTATTGAGGCGTCAACAGCATAAATAACCGGCGAAATTTAACGCGCGTTTAGGCGAATTTAGACGCAAATTAGCTGTCCGATGTGAACGCAGCATAAGAGAGCACAGAGCATTAGTGCGCTTCAATATGCAGACAGTGAACAGATAAAATAATAGGTGATAATTCACATAGACACAGACTGTTGCAAAAGTATTTTACAATGTAATTAAACCACCAGGAAGCTACTTTTCCAATTCAAGAAAATACATGAACAGTTACCAACACACTCATAAGTTACAGATAATGTTTGTGATCGATTACAGCAATAATTATAACTGAAATTGAAATTTGATTAATGCACAGCTCTAGTGGTGGGGATGGTTTTGATAAGGAAACTACATTCTAACATGAGTAAAAGCTCACTGAAGTGAAGTTTGCATAATATGGGACCTTTAATTATGATTTAAATTATTGTGATTATTACAATTTTCATCCTGACTGAGCAGCCCTACATAAAGTTCAGATATTTATGCATTTCAGACTCAAAAGTTAAATAAAGTAGTTTTAAAATGAGAAAACTTTTTCTATGAAACCTTGCAAATCTTGTTCAGTCCAAAATCTGTAAGAGTTAGTGTGTGTATGTGTTTGTGTGTGAGCTACTTAGAGGCCCATCTTGCTGAATTTATCATTTTTGGGGAGAATGTTATTAGAAGTTACAATGTTCTTGCATATTAATCAAAACAAGTATAAAAAAAACATTTTAATAAATGACCTGCTTTGTTGGAAGGCACCAGGTGATGGCAGGTGAGCGACTCAGCCTGAAGGTGTCCACAGAGGAAAGTGAGAGCAGGGGTCAGCTGCAGGTCAGCTGTTGGCAAAAAGGACAAGTCAATATGTGCAGACTAAAACAAATGTGGAAGCATCATTTAATAAGCTTCAGTTTATAGGCTTGTTTTATCATTTACTCTTTATGTTAGCTTGTTATATTTGCTGGGCAAAGCCTCCCTAATTTGGCAATTCGGCATTCAGAGTTTAAGTTGAGCTGCACAATCTGGAATTGAATTTTATAAAATAGTTTTGCAATTTCTCTTTTCACATTTAAATTTTTTCAACGTTCACATTTTAAATGTCTAACAACAGGAGAACAAAACCTCCTCAAACATAATAGTTTGTCTTTGAACTGACAAACTATTATGTTTGAAGAGATCTAAGCTACATGCTTACTCAAATTGTTTTGGGACAGAAAATTACAGAATTTATATAGTTTATACATATAGTTTATGGAGGGCTAAAAATTACTCAATTAAAAATGAATAAAAGTAAATGAAAATAAATACATGCAAAACGAAACACATATATTTAATTTGTAAATGTATGTACTGGTATGTTTTTTTTATACACAAACACGAACCATTTTAATATGTAAATGATGTAACTATATTTTTTACTTGTAATTTTGTCTATAAAAATATTTGTTTGTAGCAATTTTTACATGTATTTATCTTTTTTGTTAAAATGTTCTATTCTTTTTATTCTGTTAAGTAAAAATGAATAAAAATAATACAACATTTCTATTTACCATCAGAATAATATATATTTCCATGATTTGAAAATTAAAATGGTAAATGTTTGTGTATAAAATATATTCATAAATTCCACTTTTTTTTCTTCATTTATTTGGGTATATTTATACATGTATTATTTTATTTACATATTTTTATTACATTTTTAAAATTACATTTATTTAGTTAAATAAATATACTTTTATTTTATTATTTTTATTATAATTAAGTCATTTTGCACTTTGGCTGTAATGGCGAACTGAAAAAGAAAGCTTTTGACTGTGCCGCAGCTCTGGTCGGAGAAGAAAATGGCGCGAAACTGCAACTCCAGGAATAAAACTGCACAAATCCAACAGTCTCCTCACCACCAGGGTCCCGGATCTCTAACATGACCTAGAGATCCCCCCACAACTGTACAATCCGGCCCGAGGAGAGTTTCACGTATTTGGCTCCGCAGCGGGAGGCTCCCCTGGACGTCCCCCGCCCGTGTGAGCTTCAAAATGTAGCAAATCTTTAAACTCAAAATAACCATGAGTTCATAAATATAATAAAACAATTCTTCAGGAGTCTTTAACTGCTGCCGAAATAGAGAAATACACACATTGACATTACATATTGGCTAAAAACTGATGAGAAATATCTGTCTGTCATATTATATTTTATAATGATCCAGATAAAATGTACTCCTCTGACTTATCTGGTTTAAATGTTTCATTTAGTGATAAATCCAGCACACATGTAATTGGTCTTTTTCCTTTTTTGTTCTTTTTAATAACAATATTAGTCCTAGTTTAGTCCTGCTTTAGTCTTGTTTCAGTCCTGCTTTAGTACAATTGCTGGTGGTTTTAAGAAAAAAACACATTGTTTTTGTCACTGAAGAGACTCCAGAAATTAGACAATAAAGATTCAAACCTTCTGAGTCTTAAATTCCTCGTTAGGGGAGAACCAAAATGAAATAATGTGTGGACATAATGTAAAGACCGACAATGCGCTCAAACTAATCTTTATTTGTCCATGTTTAATACCTGTGTTTGCTCCGGGAGCCTCTCGCTTAGTGCTGCTCCTCCTCTATTCTCTCCCGTTTACCGCGGCTCCTGCCCGGGCACGTCCGCTCGCCGTGAGGCCGCCGCAGAAAGACTTTTCCGGGACACCATCCTGTTTTCAAACCGTGTGTGAGCTCGGTCGGTCTTCTCTTCTGTGTCGCCATTACTACACGAGAACAAAAACATTAAAAAGCTACATTCGCGGACAACAGGAAGCAAAGAGCGGGCTAACGGAGCACAGCATTGTGGGAAATGAAGTTCGATAAGCGCCCCGGTTCAGGCTGCTTTTACCAGGACCGCTGTTCAACCAGCAGCCGGGGTAACGTGAGGCTAGACCACGGGCGGATTTGGCAATAATACCCACTATTTCTCGCCTAAAATGGTCTCAAAGTTTAGATTTGACTATTATAAACAAAAATATTTTAACTTTTAACTTGCCTCGTAATGGCGCCGGCACAAGGGAAAACATCTGGCCGCCGGAGAGCTCTAGTCTAGCGGCTACGGTCAGCGGAGGCAGCCGGTAAAGACCCAGGGGTCCAGACTTTTAGCAAAAAAAAGTTTAATTGACTGTGGATTTGGCAATAATACCCACTATTTCTCGCCTCAAATGGTCTCAAAGTTTAGATTTGACACTTATAAACGAAAATATAGTAACTTTAAACTTACCCCGTAATGGCGCCGTCGCCGGGGCAAGGCAAGAAATCAGGCCGCCGGACTGAGCAAGTCTAGCGGCTTCGGCCAGCGGAGGCAGCCGGTGAAGACCTGTAGCAGAGAAAAGTTAAAATGAGGCAAATGTCCAACGTGAAACCCCCTCGCCTCACCGCGGCTCATTCTCCCCCGAGTCTCAAGACTCAACCCGTGAAAGGCTGCCTCGTTGTCTTGGGCGGGAACAGACTGCAGGTCTGATTTTGGAGAGAGACTGCATGTAGGCGGTCCCAGTGCTCCCATCACGGGAGTCCAGTGCTAGACTATTCTCGGGCTCGTTCCCCGGAGGCCACGACTACACTGACAGTTATTACGCCACGAGTTAACGTTACTCTGCAAATAAAGCATCTTTCCAGGATCTGAAATGACCGGGCTAGCTAACCACATTTATAGACTTAACAGAATCCTATAAATTCACGCAACAAACGTAAAGTAATATAAAATAAAACTTACCTTACATTCTTGGACCAGAGAAATCTACTGTTGACTATCACCCAGAGGAGTGCACACGCGCTGTAGAAGAATTTACCCACAATGCATCACGCAAATTCAAAAAGTGGCGCCAGATGAGTACTTTTGCAAATAAATGTTACGTTTTCATATTTAGACAAAACTAATATATCATGGCTCATAAAAATTAAAACTTTTATTAAAAAAAATAACTTTAAGGTCTTTAATGGGGTTTTTAAAATTAAAATCTTCAATCTAAACATAAGCCCCGCCCATTTTGAATAACTGCCTAAGTCTCATTGTTCCAAAAGCTTTTTTTAAGTGAAAAAATACATTACAAAAACCTTATTAAACTAGAAACTTTTTCATTGTTAATTGAATAATTCACAATTCACAGTTATTTTAACTAAATAAAGTTAAACTTTAATTAATTTTTGTTTGTAAAATGAGAAAGTAGATTTACAAAGTTAAATTTATGATGAAATCGCTTGTTACATCTATGATATCCAAAAATCATTTTTCTCAGTGTAACAGCGCGCAGCACTGAAGGAAACACGTGTCGCGCGGCTATGACGCGATCTTTGTTGACAGAAATGTTGAAATTAAATATTTATTCTGCACATTTTTACAGCATCAGAAAACTTAAAGAGTTTGACATATTTTCCTCCTACGAAAATTCTATTAAAACAATAAGTTATTCACACAATTTTTTACTTTCATTATTTTTGAACGAGCCCCAAAGAGCCACAAGGGGGGCGCTAAAGAGCCGCATGCGGCTCTAGAGCCGCAGGTTGCCGACCCCTGGTCTAAGCAGACTGCAGCGCCACTTATTGACATTCACTGGGACTACAAGTGGTAACAGAAGCCACCAGCATGCAGTCAGAGTACATAGAACATATTATGAGGGCACCAAGGGGGGTTATTTGGTGTACACTTTTGTGAGTCGTATGCAAGAAAGGGTTATTTACTTTTATTCATCATCGGAAACAATGTAAAATGCAAAAAAATAATTATTGTGAATTTATTGCAGCCTGTATGTTATACTGGAGGTTGTACAACCATAATAACCATATTTATATTGAATATGACATAGCCAGGTCAATATTTTAAAATGTGGCCTTAGACCAATTTGCCTCTGATCATTTCAACCCAAGCTCCAATTGAGTTTGAGAGCCCTGATTTAGAAGCATAAATCTGTCTCTGAATCTGTCATTTCTGTTCATCGGAGTCACTTTCCACTTTCTTCTCTCATTCAAACGTTTCCCTGATGATGTTTGTGTGAAATAGATTTGACTCTTAAGCCCTGGACATAGAACGTTTGCTCTTAAACTGACCGCTTAAACAATCTGGGGTCTCATTTAAAAAACAATGTGTGGGAACAAAATCTAACTCGCCTTTATATAAGCCTCCTGCAGGTCATTTCCTCGTCACTTTTTTGAACAGCTGGAGTCAAATCTGCGTACGTTACACTCTCTTCAGGCGAAGTGTTTTGTGAGGCTCATGCACATATTTATGAAGCGATAATGAGCGGGTTTGTTTGACTGACACACAGAGGGGAAAGAGGAGGTTTCTGAAGTGAACTCTGCTCGTCTGACAAACATATCGACCTCTTTAAGACGTGACGATGCCTTGAGTTTTAGAACTGTGCTTTAAGGTTAAGGCTCGCACAACAATGAGATGATATGTGTGCTGTTGTATGTGCACGCGGAGGTTTGGGCGTGCACATATGCGGGATGTGCTGTGTGTGTGAGACATGAAAATAAACAGAGAAGCCAGTGAATCTGTAGGCTTGACGTTGTGTAAGTGCACGTGTGGAGCGGGATATCCACACTAGAGTTTAGATCGGGCCCAAAATATCCAACCCGACCCCAGCCTCTTTTACTTGCTCTTATACAAAAGTCTTCTGCCTTTCTCATCACACCGCGGCGATGCATCAAACTTCTCACGTCGTATAGTTGGCCACATATGGTTGGTTCTGCGTCTTGGTCGGAACCAGGCCCGGCTCGACAACTACGTGAGAGATGTGGGCCTAAAATCTAACGCCCCAAACAGACCGCACGCGTGAGCGAAAGGCGCGCGCCCTTGGCGAGCGATAACACACCGGGAGCGTTGGGAGAAGCGACTGCAGCTGCTGCCTCTGTGTCTCCCTATGAGGAAGTCAACAGAAGATTCAGCTCATAGAACAAATCCACTTAAACAAAAGCTCGTCATATATGTTTGTCTTTATCATCTCTATGGGATGGTCAGGTCAGACGCGTGAGTTTTTGCAAGGAAAAAAAAGAAGTGTAAAATCCCTGTCAATCCGAGTCAGATTTCCCTTTTGATGTTTTGTCAGTGTGTGGTGGGCTGTAGAGCTGCTGGAGTGATTAAAAAGCATCAATACAGACAGTTTTTCTATGGAATTTGACTGAAAATCGCTTCACTGTGCAAGCCTCAAGTGGGAAAAATACGCTCGGAGCGTATTTTGGGTTGGCGCGCGGCTGCTCGGCGCTTTGGCGTGGTGTGTGCAAGGTCTGACCCACAGACGTAGGCTCTTAAGTGAAACGAGCCTGGCGCCTGCCTGCGCAAGGTACTTCGCTTGCCGTTCCAAAATCCTCGTGCAGTGTGTTTGGCCCCTAAGTGTGCACTAGATTAACTGTGCGTGCGAGAGCAGGGAGCCACTCGTACGTCTGACCACAAGATCTTTGTCGTAAAGCACTGGAACTTTATGCCCAGTCGATCTATAGCTTAAGATTCTTTCTGAATAACACAGTGAACCAGTGAATTATGCATTCCCGTGCATTCTATTTCCAACACGTGAGCTACAAAACATCATTTTCATTACCTACAAAGTAAATTCGATTGAAGTTGTTATATTTGATGCATCAATAATTGTTTTCAAAAGATGGTGTGTTCTAGAATGGTTTTTCCAAGTAGTAATATGTATTTTTTTTCTTGATTTCCAGTTGATTGAGGTGATACAAGTTGATGTTTTGATTGCATTGATTAAAGCTGATATTGAAGGTGTTTCCAAGTATTCACAGTGAGGAGCCAAACACTGAGGAGAGTGACTGAGTGATAGTTTGCCAGAATGTATTTACTAGCACTTGTAAACAGTCTCTATTTCCTACTGTGCAGTGTGAACATATTTATGTGGAGGATCCGATTTCTGATCATTTCTAGCCCGTATGATGGTATCTGTGAAGAACTTTGAATTGTATGAGTGGTAGGCTGTGGTCAGAGGTCATTGAGAATTTTTTTTTTAACTAGTTCGAAGCAGCTGCAGGATTAATAAAAGTTAATTATTGGCTACAAGTGTTCTTGTCATGGTACACATTTTGTTAAGTTTATGTTATGATAATGAGTTATTATTGTTCCTAATTATACAGTAAGAACTAAGATTAAAAAAAAAAAAAAAACATGTAGCATTTAAGCTAGCAAACGTTTCCATGCTAACCAACAACCTAATGTATGTTTTAGTTGAGTATAAATGTAGATGACATTGCTGCTTATTTATTTTGTTGTTTATGAAATTGTTGAATACAAAAGAATCACATTGTTAATTAATAGTGATGATAATGCAGCACTGGACTTGTATGACACCAAGAGACACTTTGCATTGTTCATTGTTGGTTCATTCCACACACTCGTTGGTAAGCGGGCAGATTGATGGAAACAAGGCTGCCATTTTGTGCTATTGACCCCTGCGACCACCACAAACCATTTACACACACCAGATCAATGCTGCTGGGCGGTGTAGGTGAAGTGTTTTACCCAAGGTTTCTCCTCTGTCCCACTGTGGTCAGAGTGCTTTTTTGTTGAGGCGACGGCAGTCATCAGTTCAGGCCCGGGTTTACGACGGTGCAAAAGGGTGCACCCTCAATTGAAAATGTTGCACCCTCAGTTTTGATTCAGAGTCGCCAGTCTGTTGACCAGAGAGGAGCAGTGCGTAAGGCTGCATGTATAGGAGATGAGAGGAGAAGGAAAGAGCACGCATAGGTGAGAGGAGACGCGAGGAAGAGGCACGTACGTGTGAGAATGATGTATTCCTTCTTGAGTCTCCTATCACCTATAGGTGCATCCAACACCGGTGTGAGTAGGCTACAACAGACCAACGCAGATGAACCACACTTTATGAATGAGTGAGTCGTGTGTAGCACAGTTATTTTCACGTTCTGCTGCAGGTTATTATGAGTCTTAGTATTCACAAAAGATGCAGAGTGGGTCACGAGGGTCTGGCTGCAGACCTCCATCAGGAGGCTCCTCCACCTCATTTTGAGATGCTTGAGATGCCAGACTTTTGCGTTTTGCTTGATCAAGTATAGTTTTTATGACAACCAATAACTTTCACGAGACATGAATCTGATGAACTAACAATAAAGACACAAAAAGTTTTTATATAAAAAAACATAACATTTGCATTAACAGGCCTTGGGGCAGTCTTGTGAAATGCTAATTGTCAGGCCGGAGGGACAGTGAAAAGTTTAGGAGAACGGGGAAGTTTAGGAAAAGGGTAATGGGTAAGGTAAAGGTTAAGATAAAAAATATGAACGTTTAGGCCCATTTGACAACAGTAAAATACTCATCATCATGGCAACCAGCTCAGTTGTCCTGTAGCACTTAATTATCTTTTTCTAAGAACTTCTTCTCATTGTAGACTTGAGAGGTGCGGGAATTGAACCTGAGATGGAGGTAAGTCATGCGAGGGTCCTCCTCATGGAGGTCTGCAGCCAGATGCCTCTCGTACCTGGAGGAGGCGCTGTCTTTCGGGTCTGGACACAAACATGAGGTTTGTGCAGCCGCAGAATCACATCACACCTTCAGTCTGCGAGAGCGGCTCTCTTTATTTTCTCCCTCGTGTGTTATTATAGTCAGTGAGTGTAAATGCACCGTCTCATTACGTCTGCAACAGCTTCAAACTTTCATTGTTTTAAAAGTCAAGGGATCGCTATCTGCAGCATAACACATCCTGCTGCTCTAACAAAATATAAGCTGTGTAATTCACAGCACCAGAGAGACACTTATTGTGAAAGAGCACGACAGAGCAGCAGTCTTCCTCTGTCCAAGTGACACGAGAGGATTTTCAAAAACAATTGTCAAATCTAGTTTTATTAAGAAACTCAGCAGTGTTGTGGATTCTACTTTGCATAGGCCTTGTATTAGCATTGGAAAATGTCCTAGTGGCATTGTAAGTGACCAAATTTCACTAACTTAATAATGATGACAAAATATTAATATCTAATATCTATAATGAAAAAAAAAACTGCAGCAAGGTCACAGTTATGAACAAATTTCTCAATAATGAATGACTAATTAAATGTGTATTTTCAGTAGTGGTAGAAAGTATCAAAGTGTGAATAATCGTTGGCCATCTGAGTCCACCTTGCAGTAGGCCTATCCTATGAGGGAGGAAAATGTACTATGCACTAGGATAAAATAAGATGTCTAGGATAGCATTTATTTTAACTATCACCTAAATTCTGACCTGTTTTGCAGTTTTCTATCTATGAAAGTTCGTCTTGTAGGTTACACTTGAGATCTTAAGAACACCATCACATACTTTATTGGCCATACCTGCTCAAAGCCTGATTAAGTCAGATCTCAGAAGTTAAGCAAGTAAGGGCCTGGTTAGTACTTGGATGGGAGACCGCTGGAACACCAGGAGCCACAGTGGGACGACAAAAGTGGAATGTCGTTGTGTCCTTGGGCAATACACTTAAACCACATTGCCTCAGTGTCTGCGTACACTGGCTGACTGGATTCCTGACTGTAAAGCGCTTTGAGAGCATTGTAAGGTGGAAAAGTGCAAATAAATAGAGACCATTTCCGCCCAATTAGAGTGTAAATTCATCACAAATACACATCATTGTCTGTAAATCTGTCTTGCCTGGTGCACAAAGAGCAAACACATTGTCTTCATGCATGTCTGTCATACAGTTTAGGTGGTAAAATGTCTGTGGATCTGAAGCTGCACAATGCACACCTACTCTGTCTACACTTACCCCAGCTGCCATTCAAGGTAAGTGTAATGCAATGCTTTTTTGGACACGAGTACACCACAGAATGCGTCATGCTGCAGACTAGGGTGGCCCACTGTGTTGAAAGTCCAGTCATGGAGGCGAATAGATGGCCTGCACTTTTGCAACAATCCTCTGCACATAAATACGTGTTTACAGGTGCTTCAATGTCTTCCACAATTCAATAAATAAAGTGTATTAACCCTACAACGTCAGCACTTCAACAATTCCTCCTCCATGTTTGCTACAAATAGAATTTATTTTTTTTTTTTCTAAAATGGTTCTCATAGTGGGAATATAACATTTTTACAAACCTGGAAATAAAATTTCGGCATGATTTAGTAACAATATGTGATGGCTATTTTCACCTAAATTACAACAATACACAAAAACACCTTAAAGTCATGCTGCAAAAAGAAAACATACTGTAGATTGACCCCAGCCTTTACCAGTTGAAGAACAGAAAAGATGATGCGAGAGTTTTTTTGGGCCTTCATAATCGCAACTGCTAATACTTTCAGGATTAAAAACAGGCTGCCATTTTTCCTCCTACTTCCTGATGCTCAAGTTGGCTGGTACCCTGGACTGGAAAACAATATGCAGCTTTAAGTTGTCCAGGTGCACTGCCCACCACAACATTATCTGGCAGCTTGAGGCTGACGATCTACCCTTATGTGGTAGATCTGAAAAAGCCTCAGCGTGTTGCTGTTGAACTGCCTCCTTATTGTAGCTATTCTGGTATTTCCAACACTACAGGTCTATTTTGCCCTTTGTCTTGGCCTTGATCTTAAGTATTCCTCTGTTGGCCACTAGTGGCTCTCTCCAGGCGCTATACACTGTCAGTGTAGAAGGTGCAGCTTCTGCCAGCTGTGGGGGTGCAATTTCCTTTAGTGAACCTGAGATATGTCATGTCTGTGACAAGTGATCTTTTTTATTAAGTCAACAGGCTTTGTGTAAAAGAAAATACACATTTTTAGTCAAAGTTGTTAAAGTCTGTCATATGAATAGACTTTCACCAAATAGATTTATATTATTACACTTTTTTCCCAAACTGATGCTGCTGCTACAGTTCTCTTTTGCCTGTGATCTTAATGCAGCTGCATCTCAGATTCACTGAAGGAAACTGCACCCCCACATCTGGCTGAAGCCACACCTTCTACACTGACAGAGTATAGCGCCTGGAGAGAGCCACTAGTGGCCAACAAAGGAATACTTAAGACCAAGGGTTAGGATCAAAAATGGTGGTAGTGGTGGTGGTTGAGGGACTTCTGCTCAACCCTGGCCAGCTAGTGCTGCTGCCCTCTGGGCTGGGGAGACGAGCGTTGGCCTGTTGCTGCCTCTCCTGGTTGATGGAGTTTCGATTTCCTGCAGTTATACTACTGGATAATGTTTTGTATGTGTTAGTATTGTTGCTTGTTTGTGTCACTGGAAGGTACAAAGAAATTTCACTACATGTTGTCTTTGTGCAAATGTATGTGACAAATAAAATAAACTAAATAACTAAGGGCAAAAAGACCTGTAAATCTCTCTCTTCTAAATGATCATCTTGGCCTTAGCCTTATGGCTTTATGTTTGCCACTTAAGTATGAATGTCCTTTTGCATTTAGGACCAGTAAACCTTCTACTTCCATCTCTTGCAAAGGTAAAACAGTGCCCCATCTTGGACAGCTCACAATCAACAATACATAAGCCATTTCTTTCACTGTAAATGACAAAACACAAAACAGTAGCATCACATTCAGAGAGTGTACTTATCTTTCAACGTATAAAACTTTGCACAGCATTTAATGCAGGCAGACAGTCTGAGTCAAACTGTGGAAACTCGCTGTGCATTAAACCAGTTGGTCAAACTGTGGGATTCATGATGCCCTTCCCACTACACACACCTGGCTCCACAATGTAACTATGAAATCAAAAACTTGCTCTTTGGCTCCTTCTAAACAGAATAAAACAAAAACAGGCTCTATGACAATGTATTCTTCATTATAATTTCCATAATGGGGGTATTCCATGAAAGTGGCTTAACAAGTCTAGGCTTATCTTGAAATCCTGAGCTGAAACTAGCTTCATCTTCAACTTAAGCCTCAAGTGGTTCCATGAAAGAAATAAGCCTGGGTCTGAGCAATACTAATTCAAGCTTGAAGATTAATCTGGGCTGTGACGAGGCCAGATCAATGGAGCAAAGACATCACTGAGAATGAGAGAGAAAAAGTGTTTTCCTCCTGATCTGAGAGGAGCCAAAGTGCACACGGACTCTAGTTTGATTTGCAACGCAAAAGTTTTCAGTTTATGGTGGTTTATTCTGATGCGGAGAGCGAGAGGAGAGACGCTGCTCCCCCTCCTGTTCACTGCTAGAGAAAGACGAGGCAGTTTACTGCGGAGGGGATCATCCAGAGGATTTATCATCAGATTTGCGAGTAGGCTCATCGTTTTCTAATACAACGCGCGGTTTTCCACTCAGCATGTGGAACTAGTCCCGCTCTAAAGTTGTCACAAAGTTGTAGCGTAAATCATCACAACCAGAACTGACCAATCAGAGCAGAGGATGTGTGGACGTGGTGCGACAGGGTCAGAGACGAGGGAAAGAAGCAGCGCTTCTGTGCGCTAAAGCAGCAGCACGACTCCACAGCTTGCTCTCACACTTTAGTCATGCTTTCATTGAGTAAGATTTATCCTTGAGAGAATAAGCTGCATGTGTGTGGTAAATCTAGGTCTAGATACACGTACAAGTTAACTTTCCAGTTAAATATGTGTTTTTTGTGCAGTCAATTTGACGCTTGTTCTTACAAATGCGTCTCTCCACAGCCAGAGTGGCTAAAAAATAAATAAAATAAGAAAAGAAACAGCAAGAGCGCCAATGTCAAGTAAATAAAAGTGACAATATAAGTTGTGTTGCACAGACCGAGAGTTTTCACACAACTGTAGAAGTGTGCAGGAATAAACATGAGATTTAAGTGTTTTATTAGACGTTTTTTGAGTCAAAGGTAAAATAATCTTGACAGTTAGCCTGGTCCCGACCAGGTTTATGTCTGAGCACTTGTTACTGTGTCATCTCTGGCTAACTGCGTTAGTGGAACGGAAATGGACATTTCATAAGCCTAGATTGGCCAAATAAGCTGGGCTTTGGCTTTATCTCGCTTCATAGAATACCCCCGATGTCTCTTTAAGAAACAACCCCTCACCCACTGAACCTGCACAGGTGAAGGCAATTTCCTTTAACCATAACATGGTATAAAAGGCTGGGTCAAGCAGTTTTTAGTTTGATAGTTAGCTGGATGAGTCAGTGAGAAAGTTTTTCGTTTGATAGTTAGTTTGAGGTGCCAGTGAGACAGTTTTTGTTACATAGTCAAATACAGGAGTTTATTTTTATTTCTAAGTCAGACAGTGAGTAGTAATAGGAAATGTGAAGCCTCGTGAACAAATTTTTTTTTTATTTAATTGACCTTTATTTAACCAGGGAAGTCCCACTGAGATTCTGACTTCACAGCCAAACTCCACCCAAAGCTTCAACAAAGTGAAGCTTCAAATGTCCTGCCCTCACCTGGAGAGACCAATGTTTATAGAGAATATAGCATTTGTTCTAATCATCTTTTTATCATGTTTTTGTACTTTTTTCATTATTTACAGCAGGGGTGGCGAACTGGTCAAAGGCCAAGAGCCGAAATTTTCAGCTGTCATCTATGAAGAGCCGCACCATGAATCGACCTACTGCCACCACCAGGGGGGGAAATTAATTTTGACTGAATTGCATTTAGACACAGACACTGTCAGCTCTTTATTAAAGATATTCATAACATGGTTTTGATGTAATGCAGGGGAGTCTGGGAGAATTCTCCCCCTGGAGAATTTTTAAGAATTCTGTACAATTTCCTGCTTTTTGGTGAGTTTTTGGATGTGATCTTCTTATTATTTGATGTAATTTTACTATAATTAAAAAAGACATGAGTCAGTTAATTAACAAAATAATTATTATCAAATTCTAACATTTTGTTCATGTTAGATGAGCCCCCCCTTTAAAGGTTCTTATATTCCTTTAAACCGGCCCTGCTCTTCCCAGCGCAGACCGTTGAGAGGCACAGAGTCTTTACGCAGCAGTGACAGTGAGGCAGGAGCTGTAGAGGCTCTAAAAACACCACAGACTTCACAAACTTGGATCAGGACGTCTGAACTCATGCTTAGTATCACTTTTACATCTCCCGTGTTCTGGGATAATGAATGAAATTTTTTGCATCGTCTCGTCAAAATGCCGCTTGCGCGCTCCATTGAAATGAATGGCATTTTTCACTAAAGGTGAAAACAATCAGAACTCCGTAAATCTGAGGTCTGACTTCGTGAAATAGAGAGTGGCTGAAAGCTTGTGAGGAGAAGAGGACTTCAAAACTGCCGAGGACTTCAACACACAAGGTTCAGGATTTTTACGTTTTAGCTTCATTAGGTGTTATCAGACAGGTTAAGCAGCACAGCAGCTTTACGCACATGCGGCTCTCTCTCACTCATGTAAGTGATGTCAGGCCAGTGATAAGGAGCGAGGAGTGGGACAGACTCCCAGAACAGACAGACAATGTGGTAAGAATGAAGGAACGTCTGCAGACTGCATGGGGCAGCTGAAGGTGATTGTGTTGTACAGACTCTCACACACTGCTTTGACGCACCAACGGTTGCGAGAGGAAAAGAGAGAGAGCGTGTGGAGGCGCAAAAGTTTCTGAATGAACCAAAGAGCGCGCAGTCGGCTGTGTTTACATGATCATCCGCCTCTAAAGGATCGGGTTTCTTTACAGATTACAGGCAACACATCTTGGACTAAAAACATAGTTGAGTAAGTTCAGAGCAGATATTTGATCTTTAAACTGAAGAAAAGACGATCCTACAGGACTAGGACTCTGAGGAGAACGACACATGCAGCGAGTCTCGAGGAGAAAAACTAAAGTTTCTCCTCTGTGAGCGATCCAAAAGTGGTCAGAGTAAGTCAAACTACTGTATTTCTTCATGTTTGGAGGGTTAAATAAAATCTATGCCCTGTGAAAGAGGCTGAATCTACAGAATCTGCATCAGAAAGTAAAGCTGCCTCCTCGTCTGTAAAGCAACTTTTGTTGGTTTAAAGATGAAAAAGACACTCGTCCTCATTGTTTTATTCACGTGAAGCTTGTATTTTTATCCTAAAGACATTATTTCATTGTAGTGGCTCAGATTCTTTCACCAAAAAGTTGAACAGATGAAAACAACACTGACATGAAGTTTGATTTAGAAAAAGGACGTTATTTCTCGTCAAACGCTGAAATCTAATGAAAACAAGGAATTTCAAATGCCTATAAAAAGAGAAGGTATTAATGCAGAATAACAATTGTTTATATAAATGAAAGTTGACACTTGTAGGTCTAATCTGATGTTCAACATGTCATGATTCCAGTAGCACAAGGTTTTTTGTGGAGCTGTGAATATTGTTTAAAATTAGCAAGTCCTGGCAGGGAAGGAGGGTCAAAGTCAGAATAGGGCTGGCAGTGAAAGAGTTAAATAGATAAAACTTAAAAAAAAAAAAAAAGTGGGATGTATCAGAAATATGGATTCCAAAAAGGTTCGCCAACTGGTGGAATACCTGAGCCATGGCAGGTTTCCGCAATTTGCCTCAGACCGCCTGAAGTCCTCTATTAAATGAAAGGTAAGTACACTTTCAGAATATTGTGTAACTCTTTTGTGTTTTCACAATTAGTGTTAAAAAGGGCTAATTCACGTTTCATTTGGATTTGTTCAAGATAGGGAACTGCATTATCTTTGCAGAAGAAGAAAAGCCCGACCCCACTGTGCTTAAGTTGTTAGCACTGCTAAATAGCCAAATGCTTTTTTATGGAGTTTGATGCCAGTTTTACTGGAGGGCATTGTGGCTGGGAATGGACCTCATTGGCAAGCTTACCCCCACAAACAGGGATATCAATACATATGCGTTATGATTGATTATTTGACCAAGTGGGTGGAGGCCTATCCTTTAAAAGGCAAAACTGTGGAGGTTATTTTTTTATCGCTTCGGTGCTCCACAGCGAATTGTCACGGACCGTGGCATAGAGTTCTGCAACAAGGTAGGCCAATTAAAGTACAGTAGTTAAACAAGTTTGTCTCTTTCTTGTAATTGCTTGTGGATCAATGCTGCTGTCTTAGCAAAGTCGGGCAATGAAAGAAGTTTCTGCTCCCCTTACCATCCAGAGACCAATGGTCTTGTGGAAAAAATGAACGAAACGCTTCAGGTGTAAGTGTAAACATTTTGGTAGCATTTGGATTCACATTTGTCTGTGGCCTTGTCTGTTAAGATTTCCGTTTTACATGAAAGGTGTCTGAATAAGATAGTGCAGGACAATGCAACAATGAGGGATGAGTTCCTGCAGCCCACCTTGTTTGCATTAACAATCAAAATGCAGACGACTACTCGCCATAGTCCGTATTTTTTTATGGGCGAGAGGGTAGATACCCTTCAGGAATCCCTGAAAATTATGAGGTAATGACACTTCCATGATCTATGACTGACTGAAGTGTTTTGATTAGAAAGGTAAATTTGTTGTTTTCACCTTGAAACAGTCAACAGAGGAGCGCATACAGACACGCAATGAGCGTGTGGACCTGTGACCAGGCCTGAAAAACACAGGGGAAACCTACTGTGTTGTGACGTTGAACTACGGCGCTCCATAGTACTCACGAAAAAAAAAAAATTTATCTCGTAATTACGAGATAAGATCTCGTAATTACGAGATAACTTTCTCGTAATTACGAGATAGTTTTCTCGTAATTACGAGATAATTTTCTCGTAATTACGAGATAATTTAAATGGCTTTTCCCACATTCTGTATACCCACACGCTTCGTATAGGCTAAGCTAGTGACTTTATCCACAACGAGTAGTCTTTTCTGTGCTAGCTTGATGTTTCTAAATAGCTAAGATGTGCTTGTGGATTTCGTTATGTTAAATTAAGTGCCTGTGGTCTTCACTGTAATGTTTATGGTCTACAAAAAGTATGAAAATAGCTAATAACGTGACTGTCAACTCACGCTACAGTTAGCATGCTATTATAAAGACGGCCAGTGTGTGGAGCTGTTCACCCACCAAAAAGAAGCTAGTGGTAATCGGCAGGTTTTTTAAATAAAACTCGATCTTCTTGACTGTTGACAGTCAGTCCCACTCATCCTTAGAAATGTGCGGCAGTTTTTCTGTGGCTCCAGCGTCTAGTTTTCAATTTATTTGGCCAAAAAGAAGAGAAATGCTGCACATTTGCTACACTTCCGCATGGATCACCCAGAGTGGGCGGGTACTGCAAAAATGCCCGTATGTTGCAAGTCTGTTGCAGCACTTCTCTCCTTTATGGCCAAATAAATTGAAAACCAGACGCTGGAGCCACAGAAAAACTGCCGCTCATTTCTAAGGATGTGTGAGATTAACTGTCAACAGTCAAGAAGATCGAGTTTTATTTAAAAAACCTGCCGATTACCACTAGCTTCTTTCTGGTGGGTGAACAGCTCCACACACTGGCCGTCTTTATAATAGCATGCTAACTGTAGCGTGAATTGACAGTCACGTTATTAGCTATTTTCATACTTTTTGTCGACCGTAAACATTGCAGTGAAGACCACAGGCACTTAATTTAACATAACGAAATCCACAAGTACATCTTAGCTATTTAGAAACATCAAGCTAGCACAGAAAAGACTACTCGTTGTGGATAAAGTCACTAGCTTAGCCTATACGAAGCGTGTGGGTATACAGAATGTGGGAAAAGCCATTTAAATTATCTCGTAATTACGAGAAAATTATCTCGTAATTACGAGAAAACTATCTCGTAATTACGAGAAAGTTATCTCGTAATTACGAGATCTTATCTCGTAATTACGAGATACATTTTTTTTTTTTCGTGAGTACTATGGAGCGCCGTATTGAACACACAAAGGGGCAGAGGTTTACTCTGCCTTGCTGTGTGTAAGTATTGTAGCAGCACTCCACCATCATAGCCTGAAGGCTGATTTAGACTTCCTCGTTGGGTTTAGTCCTGGTAAGGGCTTCTGGTAGCCAATCAGAAAGCTTGTAACAACAGTTGCGCTGTGTTCGTGCTGTGATTGGTGCAACTGACTAGACGCACCTGGAACCTGATTAGCTCAGAAGAGAAGCTCCAATGGCAGCCCTTGCCAAGACTTCATCCAACAGGGAAGCTTAAATCAGCCTTATGGCCCAGATGTCCCGTACCCTTGTGCTGGCTCGTGTCTTACGTTTTAAGGGTGATTTATACTTCCCCGTAGATCTCCGTCAGGTCAGTCACGTGCTCAGGTCCTTGCAGAGTTTGCCATTGGAGCTTCTCTTCAGAGCTAATCAGGTTCCAGGTGTGTCTAGTCAGTTAAACCAATCACATCTAGATCACCGATCAGCTGTGCGTTTCAACGCTAGGTGACTTTTGTGCGTAGGAGCACGAGAGCAGCACGACCACGGTGCTGCTTTGGTTGTAAGCTTTCTGATTGGCTACACTACCCCTGGGGAAAAAAACAATAGACAGAGGAGCCAATGGCAGCCTGAGCCTGCACGTAAAGTTACGGGGAAGTATAAATGGCCCTTTAGGTGACCTGGTGCGTGTGACCAAGGGAGCTGCGATGGTTTTAACCTTTTTACTCATTTTTAAATAACTTTTCAGCCCACTTAGGTTTATTGACTTTTAGTACTGTATTTTACCAAAGACTTTCAATCACTTTTATTATTTTTATTCAATATTTTGTAATGAATATTTTGTTTTTAACAGTTCTACGCTGCTGTCCTCCTTGTTAACGGTGTGCTTTCACCCAGTCAGTACAATTTTATTTTATTTTTTTTTTTCATTTTATATCCCTACCATTCTTCATAACCCAATAGACCCACTCACTTTGATCTAAAATGTTGAGATTATGCATATACATTCTGGGCTAGAAAACTGCGTACATAAACCAGGCTGAACACCACCATGCTAGTGCTTTAGGTGTATATGGACACAGATCAAGACCTGAAATCAGACTACCGCCTCACAAGAGATTAAATTAGTGGCCTAATGAGAGTCTTGAAAAGGCATCACCGTTGGGGTTAATGTTTGGAGATTCTTATCTTGGTGTATTGGCTTGCACATGGCATCTCTTACAGAGTTACTGCTAGACCATTCTCTATCCCAAAGTCTACTATCTGCCGGGTTGTGCGCAAAATTGCAAAAGCAATAATGGAAAATGCACACAGTCATTTCTTTTCCAAAACAGGACTTGGAGGACATTGGGAAGGGTTTTGGACATTTACCCCGCCACAAAGCTTTTGAAAAAGCTCTAGGTGCAATGGATGGGTGTCACATTCGTATCAAACCCCCAAATGAAAACAAAGAGGAGTACTATAATTACAATGCAAGCTATCTGTGACTTCAGTGGGCGATTTCTGAACATTTTCATTGAATTTCCTGGCTCTGTGCAGGACACGTGTACTTAAAATCCTGGATCCAGTGTGAGCCCGGGGTTATTGTGATTCGTTAGTAACAACTGCTTACAGCTGTGTGATACCTTGAAATAACTACTTGATAACAAGAAAAGACACATGCTCCATAGCTAAGTCAGTCAAATAAGAGTAACACTTATTCTCCAAAATGTGCCAGGGGTCACACTGAAACAGTCTGAGGCCCCCGGGTCGCAGTTTGCCCAGGTCTGCTCTAGAATGTTTCTTCAAGTTTGAGGTGCCTGAATAAAACACACTGGACCATGTAGTTGTGTAGGTATGGTCCTTTTTTTCCTCTCTGTAGTCAAGTGCCATCATTTTCCAACTAAAACATTTGTGATTTTATGCTTAAAACAGTTTTGTTGTTTAGATCAGCTCTATCAAACATGTTCCAAACACAATGGTTAACTTTAAACAGAAATCTTTTATTCAAATATACGTTTACATCTAATTCAATTCACAATACTAGTCAGAACAATTGTAAAAAAAAAATGCCCGGCTACAGGAGCACCAATAGGCCAGAGACTATGTTCATTGTTCCTATAATTTAAATTTAAAAGACATTTCACTTCCTGTGAGTACGACTGCAACCCCAGGCCAGGCGAGCCTGCTGCACGAAGCAGGCACCCAGCAGGTCAGAGAACAGACACTCCAAGGGACAGAACAAAGCGGAGCAGAGAGATGGGGAGACAGAGAGGAAAAAGAGACTCTAGGCACCACCAAGAGTCGGCTGGGATGATAAGGAATTATTTCTTCTTTAATATAGGAAGAAGCCATGTCGTTCAAGGCCTTATATGTTAAAAGAAGGATTAAAAATTTTTAGGGAACACAGCTACTTTAACTTTGCAAAAAACAACATTTACTAGAACATAAAATGAAACTTGTTTCTTAGTAAGGTGATCAACAAGTCTCCCAAACAGATTTACCATTCTGTCCATTTGTTCTTGAGAATGACTCATCCAGTCCCTGTCTCTGTTGTCTTCCTTGTTTTGTCTCCTCCCCATCCTCTTACACCACTCCCTAAGGTCCTCTGTGTCCTCCTCACTTCTCTTTTTCCCTGGATGCTTTGGTACATTTGATCTTTCAGGTGAGCTGCATAACCAACTTTTTAGTAGGCTAAATTGGTACACATCTTCCGGAAATCTTTTTTAGTGCGACCCCTCTTGGATTTAACTTGCTCCTCCTCCGTCTGGCTCATCATTTTTTACAAGGCACATTCGCGACGCTTAGCTACAAATCAGAATTAAAACCATAATTTGACTTGATTACAGACAACAAAAAATAATATACTATTCTATTTACAGAAACAAATTCTAAACACTTGCCTGATGTAATTTAAATTTTGACAAAAGCAAATGTCATCCAGTCCTCTTGAGGCTTCATTTAGTCTCTTAGTCTCTAGTTTTTTTTTTTTTTTTTTCAGTTTTTGTGGCCATCCAACATTTTAAATGTTGGATGGCATTTTTTTTTTATCAATCCATTCTTCAGGAATGACACCTTCCTCAGTCTGTTGTACCTCCTTCCAGGCAGACCGGGCATACATAACTGGAAAGGACAGTTAACTGCACATATTTGTTTAGTTTATGCATTGACTACATCCGTCTCTCAAAATATACAGTTTCATTAGATTTGACCAATTACTATTATAATTAGTACTCAGTTAAAGAATTATCAGGGTCTATTTTATTCATTTTGAGAACCACTGAAGCAGACACAATTTTACGAAATTAATTTAAGTCTAATGGTGTAGAAAGGTTACCTGACCACCCAGTCCGTACACGCTTTGACAAACAACTTTACAAAGACGTAAGGGAGCGCTGGGTTTCACTTTTGTGGACAGGCTTTCCGAGTGCGGAGTCAACCAATCACAGAAAACCCGGAAATTCCACCGAAACAGCGACATGTTGAACCGGATGTTATTGTAAATACTGTATGTAGCGTGAGGATTTTTTCAATGGAGCATTGACTTGTGTGAAGGCTCTCAACATCGTTAGAAAAAAAGTTTTGAAATTGCGGAGGGGAGGGGGGCCGCCATTTTTGATTGGATCGTCCTAACTTTGGACAACGAAATCGTTGTCTCTGTCTTCGGTTTCAGATCCTTCTGCATTCAAACAGAATGTAGGAGGGACTGACTGGTCAGGCAAATAGAAAGGTACAGGTACATGTAACAAATCACCAATGGGCTAAAAAAAAGCCCAAACATTATTATGCAATGATTTTTCTTAAGGTAACAACATAAAAAATGAGAACATTAGATGGTCACCCTGGGAGAGGTTAGTGGATAAATTGAGGTGATAATGAGGGGTTACTTTGGGAAAAACATGATATGGCAAAAGTTGAGAGGGAGGACAAAAGATTTCCTGTGACATGTGTTTTTGAGTGTTTTTGATTTCCTCAGCGGTGTCCCAGTGGAAATCCACACTTGTACTTTCTGACCAGATCCTGTCTCAGCACCAGCTGTCCTGAGAAACATTGGCAGTAGTGTTGTCAGACTTTAACATTAGCTGTAACAAAAAACTAACTAAAACCAGCTACGCCACCTGAGTAAACCGCTTAGGACCTGTAAAATTAAAACCAAAGGCACGTAGGTTTGTTGTTGAAGACAGAAGCAAGTTTAAATTGTCACAAGATCACATTTATTTAAGTTAGCTTTGGATGTTTTAAGTTCTTTGTTGTTGCAATTCATTTTTAGTCCATAATTCAGTTCCATAAACACATTTTCTGTTGAGTTTCTCCATCACTGTTTCCTTTATTTTACACAGTTCATTTGATGAACACATTAATAGTTCAGTTTGCAAGCAGTTGTCAGAAGATATAATTAAAGGAAAAGACAAGACGGCAACACCAGCTCCCATTTGTCAATGGCACCTTAAGATTGGAAGTTTTGCCCATAGCAGCACTGCAACACCTGGAGACGCAGCGTGACTGCCCACAACACAGGAGACCGAAAGTAGTACGTGAGGTCAGAGCCTGACAGCTGACTTGAATGACCAATCAGAGTAAACCTATTAAGTGGCAGAGCCTGCCTGCAGGCTATACTGCTAAATCAGTCTTGGTCTTGTCTCGGTTTGGGGACTATTATCTCGGACAGGTCTTGGTCTCAGTTAGTTAGTTCTTGACTACTAAAGGTAGTCTAAAATGTGTTTAGATCTGTTTTCTTAAACAATTTAAATAAAAAGTTAAAAATAATATTGTTAAATGTCATCAAGAGCTGTATGGGGAGCACTGCTGCTGAAGTTGCTTTGTTCTGCTGATATTTGTGCTCACTACCATGGCGAAGGGGTATGAGGATCAAACCACCAGTTTGTTGTGGGAGACAAGCTACCTTCCGGAATCATTTTCACACAGTATTTTACTTTTCATCCTCACTTGACCATTTCCTGTGCAGACAATTAGAAGTCCAGAGCTACATGGTTGTTGAAATAAAGGTTATGTTTGACGCCGGTGTAGGATTTCACACGAAAAGCTGCCATATGCATCATCTGCCTGATAGAAGCAAATCTGTCATCTTGAAGGAGAAAACAGCAGTCCCTTTCTTTAGCAGAAGCAAACACTATTTTTTTTTTTTGGCTTACATTGACTTCAGAATATTCCATTTCAGTCAAACGCCTGGTCACTTGTTCCAAAGGACTTCTTCCACTCCTCACGATTTTTGATTTGCTGCAGGTAGACAGATCATTTAAGGAGCAGTTGAAACGAGTAACATCTTCGTGGAGATGAATTAGACCACGAACGTTGTACACGGGAAAGGTTTTTCCATAAAGATCAGTACAGCACATAAATCGAGAGCATACTGAAGATACGCATTCCCAATCCTTTCATTTGACTCCAGCATGATTGTCATGGCCACAGTATCGTTCAGGTGACAAGATATTTTTCAACACCACAGGTCCTGCGTAAAGCAAAAACTGCCTCCGTTCTGTTGCTTTCCATCTGTCCATGTAGTCTAGCACAAAGGAGCTAACACATGGAATTTCTGCAGCAATGAAAGGACTGACATTAAGTTGATGGTTTCTGTACTCAAGTTTGGAGAAGCCGTCATCTGTTCGAGTATACCTTCCCTCAATATGAACACCTCTAATCATACATCTTTCGCAACTTTCATAGGACATAGATATTTAAATAAGCCCTTGCATCACAAATAAAAGCATTGACTGTAACAGAGTAAATCTGGCATCCCACTTTCTTTGATATGTCTGTACTCTTCCAGTACTTGCAGATAATCCTCAATTGGAGTTGGCTTCTTCTGTCCACTAAACATGGCAACAATAAATGGATCAAATTTGTCAAATTTCACCAGAATAGGCCAAAATTGAACACCGCTACTTTTAAAAAGTGGAATACCATCAATATTTACATGAAGGTTGACCTCACTGCCCTCCATCTGGCTTAAAGTAATAGCAGATTCCTTTTTCTAGGTTATAATACTTGTATCGCCCGCCACATTTAGGTTCTGTTGAATTTTACTGTGGTGTAGCAAGAAGGGTCCAGTCATCCGACGATGATAAGTGCCCTTGGTTTTGTAAAATGGGCAGTAATGCATTAAGGGCCCTGTGAGTCAATTTGTGCGCCAATGCCCATTGTTTCAAGTCATCTTCAAAAGAACTAGGGACCTCAGAGTCAACAATTTGCTGACTTGAGCGGTCTTCTGTGGTTTATGGTGCAGTGAGACGCAGATTTTTACAGTGAACACAATATAAAGGTCAGTACATTCTGCAGAAGAGACGTGGCTCTGGGGCAGTGATGTCATCATGGGGAAAAAGAAAAGTTGCAGATAGTCTTTTGTTTTTCTCCCCAGGGCTTCTGGAAGCCAATCAGAAATCATGCAGCAACAGTAGTATGCTGTTCTGGTGTTGCATGCGTAGCGCAGTTGATCTGTGGTCTGGTTGTGACTGGTGTAATTGACCAGACATACCTGGAACCTGATTAGCTCCAGACAGGCAGCCTGTGCCGGTGTAGGTACAATATTTGCTCGGGCTGCAAAATCTACTCGGGCAGTTTCCGTCAAGAGTTGATGGCGTCACTGAGATAGTTAAACATTTTTTTCGGCTAATAAAATGAATTTATTGACATTAAAATACTATTTTAACGTATGTTTTAAATTAGTGTGCTATTGCAATTTATTTTATTTTTATTTTTTCAAAAATATACATTTTAAAATTAATTATTATAGCATTAAATTAGTGTTCTGTTCAGAGACAGTTGGGCAGAACATCGGGTTGGAAATGCTGTTATCATTACCTACAATTTATTGATAAATAATTGTCCTAACACTTGTAAACGTGCCTAATTTATCTGTATTACATACGAACAAAATGCATTTTTGTCAAGAATTTTATTTATCGGCATTAGTAACAACTAAAATGTATTTTTAAAAGCCGTTTCATGGTTTTGGCGCTGCTGCAGTTTTTAAAGAGTCCACTAGATGTCACTGTGTACAAGTATTTGGCTTTACTGATTGACGAGAAATGCCGATTTCAGTGATTAAAGATCAAAGTCATCTAAGATTTATTGAATGGATGTCGTAATTTTGTTTAAATGTATGTTACTACAATAATAAAAATGCAATAACCACTACTCTATGTACAACCAATCAGAGCGCACGCATGGCGTCTCGCTTGTGCTAACGTGGTGCTACCAAGCTAGCGAAATATAATAATTTCGGTATAAGTTCGGTTTTTATATAACAAAGCAAAATTATGCTAACACTGATCATACACGGCAAGTAAAATGTCGATTTTCTTGAGAATAAGCTCAAATATAGTTCGTTGTCGTCATGAAAGTGCGACCCGAGTATTTTGCAGCCTGAGCAAATATCCCTTACCAAAAAGTAGTATATTCAAGTGTACTTTAAGTATACTCATAATGAACTAATAATTTTACAGTATACTTTTAGTTTACTTCTGAAATACTTTTCAGACATATTCTTAACGAAGTTCATTCTAAGTATATGCAGCATAAAGACTAATGAAAATATTCAGAATACACAAAGTAAACTCTTAGTGTACTCAAGTATACTATTTTAAAACATTAAGTATACATTTCATACAAATTGCCATTTGATGAGTCCTCATTTGGATGCAGCAAACAGACAACACATTGCTGCAAAAAATTTATTTACAGCAATTCATCACATTTGTGTACTTTTTCATAAAAAACTGGTCAGTACTCAGTGTTGTAAGTAACTGGTTACAGTAATACATTCCTCTTTTAAGTAACTAAATAGAACTCATTACTTACACAAATGTTGACCAGTGTTTTTCACAGGGTGCACAATGAGACTATGGTGGTACAAGCTGTCCACATTTGGAATGTATTGAATACAATTTTTAGTGTATAAAAGTCACTTATTTCCTCTACTGAATAAAAACATTGCTTTCAGGGTAAATATAGGTACTTACTTAGGATGTAGGTATGCATATTACAATGCTGCGAGCTTAAAACATCACTATATTACCACTTATTTTTATCAGCTTGCTTTCAGACTATGGGGGCCACCATCGTCGTCTCTATGAGAAACATTGGTTGACAATACATAGTTACAATCTGAGAAACTGAATTCTTGCATATATTTGCACTGGTATTCTATTAAACACGGCACTTCAAGATCAAAACATCACACTGAACCTAATGTAGCCATACTAATATTTGCATTAAATTTCAGCCTTAACCATGGCTTTAATGCAGCTTTTACGAATCGAAAACGCCGATTTCAGCTATCTATGAGAAATACAATAGCTCATTAGATTCAGACAGTACAGAGCAGTTTGATATTTGTCACAAATGCTTATTTGTCTACTCTCTGATGAAAAGGTATAAACTTAATTCATTTTAAAAGTTAGGTACCCCAGCTTTACTTTGACTTCGTACACTCCTAGGCTTTACCTCAAGAATGTCCAAAACTTTTTTGAGGTTCACTTATTGAAAAATTTAGCAGTGGGCCATTTAGCAAATGGAAATGAAGTGAATTTGGTGTAGTTTTAATAGAATAAACAGTGACATTAATATTAGGTTTGTAGAATATGAATACAAAATGTTCAAAATTGACAGTAAAATTAACTCTTTTTTTGTCATTTAGGCCAAATTAGCAGAAAGGCTAATTCTAAAATATTGTCCAAGGGCCGAATTTTGCCCCCGGGCCGCAGTTTAGACATGTCTGCTCTACCTAATCCTGAAAAAAAAAAAAAAATCTACCTGTTCCACTCATGTCCCAATTGCCTGGACCCTATATAAGCCATGCCATTACCACTGGAGGGCCTCTTCAACACTTGGCACTCAGAAGAGTTTTCCAGCGTGAGAAAGTAGTAAGGATTCAACACTGTCTCATTGCCCAAGGTCTTCACTGCCTGCCAGTGTCCGGTGCAGAAGCTGCAGTGGTTGCTCTTCAGATCTCCTTGGAGACTCTGTTCAGTGTTTACTCTAGCCAAGTCTGTTGCGCCATTTACAGGGACTGTGCTTTATGGCTCTTCCCGTCGAGCTGCTTATCTCCACAGAGAGTAGCGCCACTCACCTCAGGGCAGTATCATGGAAGTGATAAGATAAAATGACGACCTGTGTTGTGTTAACTCCATACAAGCACTAAGACGGAAAAAAGTCGTCCTCCTCACAGCAACTGCAGCCAGCTCTGATCCAGATTATGGCGTCCAGAAGAAACAGACCCACTACTGCATTGTGAGCACAGGTCTCCTCGAAGAAAAGCACAAACGGGACCTTTGCTCAGTCGGACCCTACACAGGTGGGGCTTACTGAGAAGAGTCGGCAGGTTCAGGACAAAGCGTCACTGGACCCTGGCCAGGAAACCGAGGAGGCAGAATCCAGAAGCTGCAGTCGTGCTCACTTTCCTCTGTGGGAAAGAGGAATCCCTGATGAAGGGTGCTAGGAAGGAACAGGATCCATGATACCACCCTGAGGTGAGTGGCGCACTACTCTCTGTGGAGATAAGCAGCTCGACGGGAAGAGCCATAAAGCACAGTCCCTGTAAATGGCGCAACAGACTTGGCTAGAGTAAACACTGAACAGAGTCTCCAAGGAGATCTGACGAGCAACCACTGCAGCTTCTGCACCTGACACTGGCAGGCAGTGAAGACCTTGGGCAATGAGACAGTGTTGAATCCTTCCTACTTTCTTACGCTGGAAAACTCTTCTGAGTGCCAAGTGTTGAAAAGGGCTTCCAGTTGTAATGGCATGGCTTATATAGGGTCCGGGCAATTGGGACATGAGTGGAACAGGTAGATTTTTTTTAATCAGGTTGAGCCTATGAGTGTATAAGCTATTGACAAAGCCCATAGATAGCAAAGCATATTCTATGAAAATGTATTCTATATCGGAACTTGCCTAACATTGTCAAACACAGCACTATGAAATCTTTCATTCCACATTTAGTCCCGTTCATAAGGGTTTGGCAAGGGTGAAATGTACAGTTTATCAACAGTTTCAATGACCACACATTTTTTCAATATATTAACATGGAAAATGGCACTCAATTTTCCCGTTCTTTTAACTTCGTGTATGAATGTGCTCTCGACATTTATTTGTGAATCTTTACACAAAGGCCTGCTAGATTTAGTAAGATCTTCAACCAAAACGCAGCAAAGTTTGGCACATTCACAAGATCCTGGGTTTTGATGTCCACACTTTAGTTTGAAGACAACCAAGTTGTTGACAAAACACATTTTGCCATCAGTCAAGTATGCAGCACTATTGAACCGCTTCTTTAGTCTGTCATAAGTTTGGCTATGATACAGCACACCATTAACTAAGAAGCGCTTGTAGTACCAAAAGCAGTTACTTAAATCTCCAAATGATTGAGATAAGGTAAGCCAATGAGAAACCGGAATATTTTCTTGGAGTTGGGGATGGCCAAAGCCAACAACATTGCCACTTAATGTTTCACGCTTCTCGGTTTTTCTCTTGCACACATATAAATCTTCAACAAAGGACTGGACTTTAGCATTTCGAACTGTAATTTTGACTTTTTCTGGCAAATCTTTCCACAACAGAAACTTTTTGGCGATTTGTGAGGGGACATACTGTGTTCCATGAATATACCTAAGTAGAGTGCCTATATTGGACTCAAAAGGAAACGTTGATGTAGCCCATAAAGGCCCCCAGCGTCTGACACTTTGTGGAACATGTGTGAGCAAATGTATGTTGAAGGTCATGTGTTCCTTCCCATAAAGCCTTTGAAACTCAATCACAAATTATTTAAGAGCCAATTCTGCCTTTACAATCTTTCTGTTGGTGATTTTGTCTTAAAAACTAAGAGAAACAGATGATTCCAAAATCTGGCAGGGAGTATACCTTTCAAAGAAGGCAAGGCATAAAAAAGAAGAAATGCACGCCACTCTGAGGCTTTCCAGAATTTCCTTTCATTAGCCGACCTTGGTGTTCTTGTTATCTCAACAGGTGGTTTTATTTTTTTTAGGCGAAAATCAACCTCTTCTATTTGTTTGCCAATGTACCAGGGAGCGTCACTATTAACTGCTTCAAACCAAAGTGTAGACATTTGCCGTGTCACTCCAAGGCACACATTGTGTTGGTATTCAGGAATGAAACCATTTACCATTTGGAAGTGGCCAAGCATCATTAAAGGAGACGGACCCTTGACTCCAAAAACAGGCTCGTCAGCAGATGCAGACAGCGAATGATTGAAGTGGTCTTTTTCGTTTCGTAAGTTGGGTTCAGGTCTATTGTACAAATAGGTTTTCCCACCTTTATGGTAGCAAAAATCACAACCGTAGAACCCATTGAATTGTTTTGTGTTTCGAAGCAAGGGTCGAGCCACAGAGTCTGAGGTGCAAATTTGAACAAACACTTTAGAAACGTGATTCTTTCCTTCTACATCTTGTCAATGAACACCTTCAGTCTCCAATAATGCGGCTTCTTTTACAAATGGCTTTAAGAATGTCAACATAGAGGGTTTATCAGGACCAAACCATAATGACGACAGTAAAATGTTTTTTTGCCTCACATCTGGAAGCAGTTCAGCAATTTGGTACAAAATGGGCCAAATACTACATTTAGAACTTTTGAATACTGGTGCTCCATCACAATTCCAAATTATCGTCAAATCATCCTTAGCTAGAACGCCACTGTCACGCAACTTCTGGTATTCTTCACCCGACTGTATGTCAGATACAATTCCAGGAGTATTAACACTTTGAATGAGACTGGCACTGTGCTCTTGGAGAAGTTGCTTAATTTGAGCACGCATGGGAAAGAAGAGAAAATAAACTCCTTTTTTCAAGTTTTGATCTGCATCAAAATGTGTGCTACATGAATCACACTCATTGGGGCACTCTCCTCTCATTCCAAGGTATTTGAAACAGTGTTCACAATAAAAGTGAACTTCATACGTAGATGAACTTCCAAATTCTTTTGGAAGAGGTAGGGACCAAGCCTGGAAACATGATATTGAACATTTCTAGCAGATGGGTCAGTGCTTCACCAGTTAGATTATGTCGCAGTAGGTATGACATCAGCATGACCACAGTCTCTGCTCTGGAAATTGAGGCACCAGGATACAACTCGTTGTCACCAGCATCTTTGTTGGTCTAGGAAAGACAGTAAATCAATAAGTGATGGGCACAACAAGGAAAACAAAAGCAAAGCATTTCAATCAAATGTGTGGAGACTTAGAGTTACAATTTGAAACACTTTTCCACTTATCTCTGGTGGTAATGTTTTAGTGTGTAACACCCACACAGTGTTATGCACCACATTTTTATTTGTGTATTATTGATGCATTTGAGCCTCAAGATTAGTGCATACAAACAGCAGCAAATTAATTATCACCATACACGCTTTCTCCTGCCCTACAGGAAAAAAAAAAGGTCATTGTTAATAAAATGCTTGTAACTTTAATCTATCATAATGACAAACTGCACTTTTTATTTGCACCCGTGCACATACTGAACCATAGCCAGCGTACACGCTGAACCCAAGTCGCTTTCATTTACATACACAATTCTCTTTATGTTGCATATTTGACCACAAATATTTTGTCTTAATGTAGGTGCATTGTGTAACTTTCATGAGGTGAAAAGTTATTTACACAATTCAGTAGAATTAGAAAATTTAAACTATACATTGTGACTTTCTGAATGGAGATAATTTTTTGTGGATATAATAATAAAAAAAAAATCTGCAAAAGAAACAGCTATTCAGCAGAGACAGACGTGTTCGGGTCCACCTTCAGGCCAAATAACAAACTATTTTGTGTCCATGCAAGCCTGCTCAGAGTAAAAATGCAAATTCTTATTAATAATTTAGTGTAACAAAGGCATCCAAATTACAAAAATATGCATTTAATCAAGTTTATTTTTGGCCAAAAAGTTGCACAATGCACCTTTAAGAAAAAAAGCATATCGCAGCACTTGCACTCGCTTTTCTGGAGAGCTGTCGATCATCTGCGAACAACGCAAGTTTTGTTTGCAATCTGACTCTAAACAATATAATAGGTATTATTACACAGCCAATACATTTTGAGGAATCTTTCACCTATTAAAGTACATATTTTCAAAATACATTTAGCTTAATAAAAAAAATAACTTGATTTTGAATAGTACCATTAAAATTGAGATTTTTTGTAAAAGCGTTAGTAAAAAAAAAAAGTTTGAACGATATGAAGAAAAAGTCATGATCTAATCTTTTACCAGATTGCCCAGCCCTAGTCAAAAGGGAATCTTGCGTTCACGCACTTTTGCCCTCCATCATGGCGCACAAATGGTCAATACTTTATGACAAAAGTTGAGACGAACACAACATGAAAACAGGTGTTTTATACAGTCTCAAAACTCATGTTTAGAAACAGTAGTCTGCTCTGCAATGCAGTGCTTTGAAGTTTACACGTCTTCTCATTACTTAGGTTTCCAAAAGTGAATAATTAAAGCAAAACATACAGTATAAGTATAATGCAGCTTCTTAAAAGTTACCATCTTTTATTGCAAGTTCTCGAATTGTTGCAAGACTAGACAACATAGTGGGACAAAGAGATCTTGTGTTATTTTTATTTTATGAGTACTGACAATGCATTCTAAATACTAATTTGAATGTATTTCAGTCAATATCCCTAAAATATGAAATTTAAAATGTAGTTCATTATTTTTAGGTTTCGAACCAATAGTCAAAGCTCTGACACATTTGGTTCGTAGTTTAATGAAGCATAGTTTTACACCATCACTACTATTAGAACAAAAGTGTACTTTGATCTATTCATTCATTCATTCATTTTCTACCGCTTAATCCCATTAGGGTCGCGGGTGACTGGAGCCTATCCCAGTGACTTTGGGCCTTAGGCGGGGAACACCCTGGACAGTGGCCAACTCGTCGCAGGGTTAGACAGACAAACATTCACTCTCTCATTCACTCACTAAGGGACATTTACAGTGATGCCAATTAACCTAAACATACATGTTTTTGGAGGTGGGAGGAAACCGGAGAAAACCCACGGTGACACGGGGAGAACATGCAAACTCCGCTTTGATCTAGCCTTAAAAAATACTTTTAAGTATGCTTTTCTAAACTGAAATAGACTACTGACTTTTGCCCCCAATCTGGCCTTATCATATCAAAATCTTTGGCAAGAACAGAACCTACAAAAATAATTTTGTATTCACCTTTTCAAACTCCTTTTCAGGGTTGGCATTATTTGTGTCCTCTTCAGCGTCACTTAGATCAGGTCCATTGATGTCCTCCAGGTTGATGAAAAAGAAAACAAAGATTTTAAGTACAGAGCACTAAAGAAAAAACACAATGACAGGAAAACTGTCACAAAAGGACAATAAATGATAAAAGTAAAGCCAAAAGTAAATAATACATTACATAGGGCTTGTGAAATGTATATTTTTGGCAATAATCCGTAACCGTTATAAAAAAAACCTATAGGATCAGTGAGTTTTTCTTGGTTCAAAACATGAAAACTTCATCAAAGAGATGTGTTTGTCTGTCAAAGCTAACACTAAAGATTGGTCAATGTAAAATTAACAGCTTGTGCGTCGATACATGTCTCTCTATTGGTATTCAACAAAAAAAAAATTACTCCATCATGATTTCTCTTCATACCATTGAGAACTGAGAAGCATTTTCTCCCACTGCATTCCCATCAAGCTGGACGGGGTCGTCTTCTTCACCCTTCAAAGGACAAAAAATTAAAGTTGGGATAATCAAAGAAATAAAAACTTTTTTATTGCAAATAAAAACTATGTACCAGTTGAATCACTGTGCCCAGCAGGGAAGTTGTAGGAGAGTCTCTGTTCGTTATTTCATCATCTTCATCTTCTGAGATGAACTGGTCAGTTTTACAGATAGCCTACATTGTAGAAGTAGGAAGAGAAATTTAGTTAACCAAAACATTTAAGATAAATATTCCGCAGCTCTTGTTCCAATATACTTTGGCTAGCGCTAGCCAGACATAATATACAGTGGTTCCTTGCTCTATTGCAGTTCGCTTTCCGCGGCTTCACCGTTTTTGCGGATTTTTTTGTGTACAATTTTGCTTTTTTTTTTTTTTTTTAAAGTTGACAGATTATCAATTTAAATTACTGGTAAAAAATGAAGATCACTACTTAGCGGGTTTTGCCTTTCACAGGTTATGTTTGGAACCTAACCCCCGCGATAAACGAGGGACCACTGTACAGTCAAGTTACTGAAAACCACTCGACTGAGGGTTTCAGATTCAGATTTCACCATTAATACCAACTATACTGCCTTGTGATATGAACATATGTGAATGCAACCTACAAATACATGCACAACTGATAGCTGTGCAGTAGACATGGCCACCTCCATCATAGAGCAACATTACGACCTACTAGATGAGAGACACCAAACCTTATGCTCCAGATGATCTGAAGGCCTCTGTCAAAGGTAAAAAATGCATGACTCTTCAGTATCATTTTCTGTTAGTTTTATAACAGCCTATGTTGTGATGACAGAAAATTATTATTTATGATCAAATATTTACTTGATACAACAGAAAAAGATTGAGACCTAGTAGTGAGAATTGAGTCATCTGTTCCATGTCATATACAGTTCATGTTTATGGCTTTAGCTCTTGAATATCAGCTCTGCAACATATTGTAGTTACGTTTTCATTCCCCTCTTCATTTGCTTTCTTTGTTTGGTTGAAGGCACCGTTCGTGTCCTCTCCTGTGTCTTCTTGTTGATTGTCATAGTTCTCCAGTACGAAAGCTTATTGCATTCATTTGAATTAAATTAGTTTCTGTTTTAACGTGAAAAGTTTCTGTTTTAACGTGAAAAGTTCCTGTTTTAACGTGAAAAATTTCTGTTTTAATGTAAAAGTTTCAGTTTTTATGAGCAAAATAAATCCTGTTTTTATGACAAAAGTTTCTGTTTTTACGAGTAAAATAAATCCTGTTTTTATGAGAAAAGTTTCTGTTTTAACGTGAAAAGTTTCTGTTTTTACGAGTAAAATAAATCCTGTTTTTATGACAAAAGTTTCTGTTTTTACGAGTAAAGTTTCTGTTTTAACGTGGAAAGTTTTGTCAAGAACAGAAGTGATGGGGAGATCTGCTTGTTCAGCTCCACACTTAATCTAGCAAAAATGTCTGAGTTATTCCATTTATTATTATTATTTTTTACATTGGACTTGTAAGATTTTGTCATCTTTGAGTTCAAGATGTTTGTCAAATAAGCACGGAAGACATCTCGAGTCACTGCGCTTGTTCAGACGTAAAGAGAAGTCTAACCTGCTGGGCACAGCCATGTTTCTCCCAAATCAACTCAGACAATATGGTCTGCGGTCTGCTCCAGGGTTGCAAGAGGATGTGTCTGAAATGCACCGGGCAGGAGCGATAATATAGATCCATGGGCAGGACGTGTAGTGACATGTCAGTGGTAGTGACACAAACAGTCCGGCGGGGGACAGAAGTGAGCTGGTTGCCATGGTAATGCTGCTGCTAAACGGGCCAGAGCTGTTATATTTGTTATCTTAGCCTTTACCCGCACTTTGTCCTGACCTTACCCATTACCCAAACCCTTTTCCTAAGCGTACCCGTTCTCCTTAGCTTATCACCGTCCCTCCTTCACTGTCGCGTTCATGGCAGGACCTGGGTCAGGAACTTTAGACATAAAAACAGAAACTTTTCTCATAAAAACAGAAACTTTTCTCGTTAAAACAGAAACTTCTCTCGTTAAAACAGGAACTTGTCACGTTAAAACAGAAACTTTTCTCGTTAAAACAGAGATTATTTTTATTCAAATGAATGCAATACGTCGCCGTACTCCAGCTCCAATTAAAAAAAAAAAAAAAAGAAAGAAAGAAAGAGTACACACATTATTAATATTATGCTGCACCATTCAAATCGGAGGAACACAAGGTAAAAAACTCAGCCTAAAGTTCTATTTACCTATCTCAAATGTTGTCACAAAATGTATTTCTAACATCACTGGTGTAAAAATCACAGCAACAAGTTAGTCTCCTAAATACCTAGATTGAATAAGTTGCACCGATTTTTTATATTTATTTACGTAATCATGAAAGTCAGGAAGTTCAGAGGGGACTTTTCTGGGATATTTTTAGAGTCAAGTGCTTTTATGTCTATAAGCTCATGTAGGACACACAAATAATGAAAATGTAGTCCTTAGAAATGTTTCGTCTCATTGTTTATCAAAATCACAAAAATAAGCAAGTTAACCATTAGCTTGTTGTAGTACAAAGCTAACGAAGTTATTCCTGCGTTTTTAGAGGCCGTTTAACCTCTTTGCTCCTCTCAGCATCTCTATCTTTGAGAAGTGAATCCATAATCACGCTTTTGATGAAGAAGTAAGTTATTGATAAACAGACTGATTGCCCACCTTTAATTTAGCGCCTTTGAACATGGCCATTTTGTCTCACTCTTTCATTGGTGGAAAAAGCATAGCTAATCCGCCAAGTTAGCTCGTTAGCCGTTAACATGGAGTATAAAGTGAACTCTGGTTTAATGACTAGCTTTCAGTTATTCATGCACCTACTAGGCCGTTTTGTTGGTTCATTTAAAAACTATCCACTATGGCTATACCGCAAAAAAAAAATCACACATTAGCGTCTACGTTTCTGTGTCGTGTAACAAGTAGCAAACGACTTACCTTTGTTTTCATCCATCTGTACTTCGTCCGTTTTGGGACAGGTTCTGTGTCGTCCTCCAAATACCTTTGTAAGCTCTCGACTGTTTTGCCATGACTAATTTTCCCACTCAAACAAACCTTGATGAAAAAATCGCCATTACGCACGCCTGATTTTTTTTTCCAACCCAGTTATGCCAGACACCATCACTTTGCATTGGTGGCTATGCTAGCAAAAGTTTATAGTTTAAGATATTTACCTAAGGGATTTGGTTAAGGTTAGGGTTAGGATTAGGGTTAGTGGGCACTGACAAGCCTGTTCCCGCTCTTGCAATCCCGCGCGCGCACTAGAAAGCTCGTCAGTTAAAACAAGAACCGTTGTAGTAGGCTCGTAATAACTTAACAACGCGTATGCTTTGTATTATTTAAGGATAATACAGTTGAGGTAGGAAAAGTTGACTGTATGAATGATGAAGACCATGAAGACCAGCGAGAATTGTTTTCTGGGCCTATAACTCGATGCCCAAATCTGTAGGATGATGATGGCTGGAAAAGTGTAAAGTGGAACGGCGGAAAGAAGAAAAAAAACGGTCGTGAAGTGACTTTTCCTGTTAAGATTTTAATACACAGCGGTAAGTAAGAGCATGGTATTTTGGTATTTGTTAAACAAAATGACAAAAATTATGACAAAATGATATTCATGACTAATTAATATTCAACATTGACCGGACCACATCATTGCATTCCCATTGCCTGTTGTAATTTCAGTGGGGAGAAGGGCCAATACAACTAAGATAGGCAGACCGTTTTGGAAGGAAATTTCAAAAAAGAAAATGCTATAAATGTTCTTGGTAAAAATTATTTTTCACAAACCTGCCATATTTTTATGACTGAAAGTATTTTCTACTGACTAACATCACACGTTTTTGAATGTTGTCTACAATTTGGACACATTTATGACAAAAAATTTGCCTTTAGTTCATATGTTCACACAGAGAAGACAATGAACTTGGTGACAGGTTATACATGATGTAGATTGCCCCAAGAATTAGGTATTACTCATAAACTACGGAAAAAATTCTGGATTATTGACAGTTATCATGGTTACCAACATGGAATGTGTATGTGTCTCCACCTCGATTTTAAACTAAACGCTGTTTAGAATGTTTTGATGTCACACGAACGCAACCTTGACCTCCCATTTCCCGCTGTTCCCTTGAACAGCTCGAGCGTTAGTAGCGCTAGAGAATTTATACAGGGACAAGATATTGGACAAGAACTGAAGATAATGAGTCGGGAGAAAAAAGAATGAGAAAGCCTAACAGCAAGTGGACCGAGAATGAGAAAGAAGAGACTCAAAGACTTCCAAAAAAGGTGCGATAATATATTCATGAAAAAGTACAAAGACTATAACAGTTCTACAATAGATTATCTTGTAGCTTAAGTAAAAATATATATAAATAAAAGTATGCTTTTCTCTGCTTTTTGTTGACTTGGTGCTGGGGGAGTAGGGGAACTTTTCACACTTTCTTGCTATTAAATTCAAAAATATTAACTTCACAGCAAAAGACCAAAAGAGCACCCTGTCCTGCAAAAGAGGCTGCCGATCAAATGATTGAGGACTTGAAACGGGATCTCTGGAAACAACAAAAAGGCTTAGAGGTAAAATATAAATCTTTTTTTGGGGTTACACTGTGATGTTTTTTTAACATAAATATGTGTTCATACTCAAAACTGTTTGAGAATTATGTGTCCAGAAAATATTAAAACATTCTAAGACTTATCTATGAAGCAATAATAACAATGGCAATAACAATATCCTCATGGTTCCAGTGGATATTTTGCTAATTTTGGATTAATAATAATAATATTTGGATTATAATTATGGAAATATCAGACACACACACCTTATCGTCTGCCCGTCACCATGACATTTAAATTAAAGCTGAAATGATTTATAAATTATTTTAAATTTTAGTAATCGATTCATCTTTTTTTTTTTTTTTTTTTTAATTGATTTGAGCCAGAATTAAAATAAACGCAAGTAGGGTTAGGGTAGAACAAAACCCTGTCACTTTAAAGGTAGGGGTTTGTTTTATAAATAGAAAGATTATGTAAACATGCCAAAATCTAATATATACATGAAGTGAAAGTTATTCATGTTTAACATGTATTATTTTAGTTCTCATGACCCTAAGCAATCACTGTCTTTAGGGACTTTCAAATTTTGCTCAGTGTAATTAATCAATAGATTAATCAATCACTTCAAAAATAATAGATTGACGCAGCCCTATTAAATAGTTAATAGTCTTTTGAGCATGAAGGTCTTCATCAGAGCTCGATGTCATTGTGATTCATATTTTTGTTATTTGTGCTCTCCAGTCAGCTTCTGAAACATCAGATGAGGACCAGACTCCAAGGAATTGGAGCAGTAAACTGCAGCAAATTAGGCAATTGAGAGCAGAGGCTTCTAGAAGGCAATACGAAACAGATTGTAGAAGCAATCAGAGGTACGTTTTGTGTTTTTGTTTAACAGATAAAGGTCTATTTATGTGAAGATGAGATTAAGTCAGTATTTTAGTTAACTAAAATATTATTTGAATTATATTTTAAATTATTTTTGTATATATGCACAGTATATAAGCTATGCCAGATTGTAGCCATGGGCTAATTTGCCTCCTGCAATCACACTCACTAAAACATTGTCAGTCATTCTGGCTTATTGTAGATATTTTATTGTGGACTTTTTGAGATACAAATCTCAAAATGAAAAAAAAAGGTGGGGGTATTTGACTCCTCTATAGACTTTCAATGGCGAAGGGGTCCAATTATACATTCTTACCCTCTGCAAGTCAAGATAGTAGGCTTGGAGGTAGATAGTGACATAGAACTCACTATTCTCATTGACTGTTGGTTATACAGCTATAACCTCTACCTATGTGATGTCCTGTGCTGTAGGCCAGAATTTATAAAAAATAGAAAAAATCTAATTATTAATGTTCATCTTTTCTTTTCAGAGCTTCCAGCAATCATACACAAGTTATAAGACTTAACAGAGCAACTGTCATCTTCCTCAAGCTCTTGCTTAACTCAGTCAACACCTGTGCAGCCATCATCCCCTGCCTCTCCTCAAGTGGAGTCTGATGAAATGGTAATGCAGGAATCATGACATTTTCGACATTTCAACATTTTTATAAAATTTTTCTTTCTGGCTTCTCTCCTCCTCCAAAATGTTTAGTTTTGTGGCAATGATGTTGATCGCATCAACATCGTCTGCACATGATATAACTGACGCAATTTGAGTAATTGGTGTAAAAATTGTGTATTTTTATTCGACTAAAGAAATTTATAATCAACCCCTCTGACTAATTAGCCGATTAAACCACTAAAATGGGGCAGCCCGTGACACCGTATCATTGGCCAGTGCGTAACCAGTTTTTTAAAAGCCAAAATAAACTGTCTTGTCAAGCCTTGGATAAATGTGGTAACGCATGATAAATGTTCATGACACATTAATTAATGATGAATAAAAAGATCTAATGTTTTTTTTTTTTTTTCTTTTTACATTATTTTGATATGCATACATTCTACCCCTTGTAACAATAATGCACAATGACCAATTGTGAAACAACTTTGTTTTTATGCAGGTACCACTAGTCCCAAGCTCAGACATTAAAGTGGCCAAACAAAAACTCAAAACCCTGCGGTCAGCAAACCCTTCTGTGTACATCGGAGACTTGGCCGTGATCGTGTTTGCCCGAGAAACACTGGCAGGATCCAGTTTGACAGGGAGACCATCTGGGGCACATAAGGACGTGGAGTCGAAGCCTAAGCTTGATCCCCTAAAAGTTGACGCAGTGATTGGTAAGTGTTCTGAAGTACTTTTAAATATTTAAAATAAAATTGATCTGGCAGACTATTAGGGATGCAACAATTGTGGGAAAAAAGTGCATCCAAAAAAGTGTTCTATGGATGTGTTCTATGATTAGTGACCCCATAATAGACCCTCACTGATGAGTCTCTGTTCAAATGAACGGTTTAGATGTAATGTTTTATGTTGCAAAATTAACAGGAGTGTTTGGTCTGATAATAAATACATACTGTATGTGAACGGAGTGAGATGAAAACAGCTCTGAGATCAGTGAATTTGAAATCTTCTTTACTCAGCTTGGGTAAACACTCCCGAAGGGTGCAGGTTGACTTCAGACTTTTTTCTGTGCCTCCATTGCAACCGTCTACTCTCATCGAGCATCCAGGGGAGGCCTAAAGGCAGGTTTACGATTGTCCCTGAACTCTTCCTCTAATCGTAGAACAGCCAATCAGTGAGCGACTTAGAGCTAGAGGTC
Source organism: Mugilogobius chulae (assembly GCA_038363315.1). Classification (NCBI taxonomy): domain Eukaryota; kingdom Metazoa; phylum Chordata; class Actinopteri; order Gobiiformes; family Gobiidae; genus Mugilogobius; species Mugilogobius chulae. The sequence goes on along the minus strand of CM076411.1, from coordinate 13,455,573 downwards.
CTGAGAGGAAATTGAGATGTGTGCCTCCTTCCAAATGTCACTGCACAGCAAATAGTGCTGGCCAGTTAACTCTGTAGAGAAGATGCGTTAAAAACCTGCTGAAAGTTTTCGACACTGTATATTGTAGTCAAAGGTTTATTTGTAATTTTTTTTTACTTTTGGAAAAATCAAATTAAAATTAAAAATCAAGGTTTTTATTTTTAATTAAAAATGCATTTTTTGGGAGAGAGAATCGCCCAGCTCTAACAGCAAAGTGCCAAAGAGTGCTGCTCTGTGATTGGTTGATCCATGCGCAACAAATGACAAACTATTTCAGTCTGCGTTGTCCGATTTATTTACACATTGGGATTAATGTTCTCTTTGATTTTTTTTAATAACATAAAACTGTAAAGCACTAAAAAGTATGACTCGAAAATACACTGAACAAAGCAGAACAAAGAAGTCTGTTATTTGTATGGAGCAACCAATCACAGAGCTGCAGTGTCCGGCACAATGCTGTGTAGTGACATTTGGGTGGAGGCGCATGTCTACGTTTTCTGTCCAACTTTGTAGCTCCAGCAATCTGTGATTGGCTGCAAGGTACGCTGTCTGCTGAGAGGAGTTGACAAATGACCATAAACCAGCCTTAACTTCATCAAGCCTATTAGCTCAGTATGGCCATGCTATGTGTCCCACCCTGTCTTTAAATAGTCTTAATAATAGGGCAACACAATATTGACAACAAAAAAAGTGATTTTTCTGTGGTATAAGAGCCTATCGAACAGTCTGGTTTTTTTGTTTTTTTTTTTCAATGCACTGTTGATTAAAATAAGGTTATTTCTTTTTATTTGTGTTTGCAGGGCATGCCTTGTCCAAATTTCCTGCTATAAAGGTGCAAGATGTCAGAAGAATCCTGCGGAAAAAATGCAACAATGAGAACTTTAAAATTTCACAACAGAAGTAGGACCTACTTTAATCAACCTGGTCTTGTTGTAAGCTTTGTTTGTTTTGTTTTATTTTGTTCATCTTTGTTTTTTTTTTTTTGTTCATCTTGTACAAGCCATGCCTATGTTTTTAAAATATTAAAATATGCAATTATTATTAAAAAAAATATTAAAATTAAAAGTACATTTCTATTTTCCTATCTTCTTTCTCAGTGCCTGTACTCTTGAAATGTTGCTTGTAAAGTAATAGCTAATGTAAAATGTTCTGTACTGAGTTCTTAAAATTTTAATGAATACACTAAAGAATACTTAAATTGTACTAGTAATAATCTTAAACAACCATCTTAGGGGTTATTACAATATATTATAAAGTGCATTTTTGTAAAGTTTTTAGTAAGCTAATAGTATAATTAGAAGGACACTAAAAATATACTTCTAGATGTACTAGAAGTATATCTTTATATCTTTACTCAACCAATGCCTCAGTTGTCTGTGAAAAGGTGTTCACTGAGTGGCTGTCGTCTCGACATTGTTGCTCTGAATTTGCAAAAAGTTAACTTCATCTCAACTTTGCGTCGCTCTGCTCTCCTCGTCACTTCCTCGTGTCTCTCTTTGCACAGCCTGCAGAGGAATGGGAACTGCTTTTTCAAGCTGCTTCACTCACTTTTGGTGTTGTCCACTATAAATTGGCCTTAACTGTGGAGACGCTAATCTTTTCACTCTGTGACCTGGTTTCTGAAATGCTCGTTTTTAACTTCTGTGTTTTGTGTGGATGATGTGTGGTTTAGGACAAAGATTTGTTCTGAAACGCCTGAGTTTGAACAAGTGGGAACAAGGCCTGAGGAACATTTGGATGGTCTTTTGGTGACTTTAGAATCCTCCAGTGTGTGACAGCTCTGTGGAGTTTGACACTGACCACAGTGTGACACTAGTTACCTGGCAACACAGGCTTTTCACATACTCCTCCTGAGCACAGCTGCACAGACATCAGGTTACTATAGGCTTCTTTTCTTTCATTATTTTCACTAATACCCAGCCTTGTGCATGTGACAGTTTTTTACGATTATAGTTCTTATTAGTTAGGCAATCATTCGTTACAAATGTGGGATATATTTTTGCAACAATCAAGAACCATTGTGTGGAGAAAAGTGTAAAAATGTGCTGAAACAGCAGACAGTTTATGTCATTTATGCTTCTGGACCAGCTCTGATGTTAAAGAACTGCCATTCTTCAATCTGAGTCTAATTTTAATGAGCACATACCCAGAAGCACTGGTCTGTGACTGCACAGGTGACACGGTGATAAAGTGGTTAGCGCTCTGGCCTCACAGCAAGAAGGTCCTGAGGTCACTTGCCAGTCGACCCGGGGCCTTTCTACATAGAGTTTTAATGTTCTCCCCGTGTCTGCTCCGGTTTTCCTGCGGGTGCACATTTGTTAGAGTCTGATAAGATCCCAGTTCTTGCATGACCAGCAGACTCACTGGAAATGTGACCCATTGAGCATATTTGGATCCAGTTCTGCCAATATCCAGCAACTTCCCACAGACACTGAAGAGGAGTGGACCAACAATCCACAGGCCACAGTCCACAACCTGATCCAACTGCAGGAGTCACACCAGATACTGACAGCACCCTTTTGGAAGCTCAGTACTGCCAAATGTATTTTTATTTTTTTCAGTTGTATCATTAAATTTCATGATATCAGGTAAAAACATGACACTTTCAGGTAATTACCTCATATCCCTTACGAAACAAAAATATATTGCAATATACAGTACTAGAATTTATATTGCAATACATTAGAAAATATATTTCAGTATATGGTAAAATTTCTCATATATTTTAACATATATGGCAATATATGAGTAGACAATATATTGCTATATAGAGAGTCATACACTGAAAAAAGTGATTCTGGACCATAATTTGTAATATTCTATAAGAATTAAAAGTAAATTTTTGAATAAAACTTTAAAGTACATTTATGTACTTTAAGGTGTCAAACTTCTTAAGTTTGTTGATACTTTAACTAGTGATGGGAGTATCAATACTGAAGTACTGATAAGTGGATATTGACTCTTCAAAATCTCAGTATTGATGCTCATGCAAATATAATTTCCATATGCAAATGTTAAAATATTGTGGTAATTTCCTCATTGTTTTGTGTCAGTCTCACATCAGCTTCAGCTAACTGTTCCTGCTGAATTGTTTTTTTTGTTTTTTGTTTTTTTTAATGCCTTCATCTGTAAGGATGTACTGGTATCAAGTATTGGTACCCAAAAAATCTCCCCAAAATACTTAGTATTCTATGTTTACCAAACCTAAGCATCACTAACAAGTCCATACAATGTGCATCTATCAAGTTAAAAAGCCACTAAATGGCCAGAGAAAAGTTTTCTCAGCTCAGGTGCTACATGCGGTGCCTGGAGGTCTGGAGAGATGCGGGGGAGCGCGGGGGTGTGTTCGCGGGGGCGTGTCCCTATACCGGTGTAAACAACATGGCCGCAGCCAGGTCTAGTGGAACAGAGATTTGCTCTTGGATTATTCATTCCTCTTTTTCGGACTCAACGGGACATGGCGGAGCCCGACGGCCCTGAGTGAAGCCTGGACAGGCCGCTGGATGAAAGCCAAGTCTCCAAATAGCCAAGCCAAATGTCCATTAGCTTTTAGCGGTGCTAAAAGCTAATGCGCTAACAGCTAATGCGCTAACACCGAGCTAAGTTAATGCTAAAACTACCAATGCCCTATATATTTTAGATGAATCTGTTTGGCTACTTTCAGATGTTTATAATGTACAGTTACAAATGCAGACAACAGGACAGTCTGCTGTGACACAGGAAGAACCTCCAGACACATGGACAAGCCGAACGGACATTATCTGTGGACATTTGCTAAGGACTTAGCTAACTGTGTGTCTGCTGTCTGAGTTTGACTGTGTCTCACTTCATTTCACTTTTTTATTGTTCCCTTAAGCTGCTGGATTTGAAATGAACCTTCGATGGTTGTAGATTGATGCACTGTTCCAAATATTTAGAAATATAGGATGGAAAATGTCATAGTTTTACATATATAATTTCATATAATGTATTGCAAAGTATATTTATGTATGTATTTAATATATGACCACATTTGAATATATTATTGCATATAATAAAGTATATTATGTCATATATTTGTAATGCTTCTTACAATATACAATCCTATATGTAATGAAATATTGTAATATATAGAACAACATATTATCTTGTATATTATGTTATATATTTTAATATATAGAACAATATATAATCTTTTATAATATTAAATATATATTTTAATATATAGAACAATATATTATCTTGTATAATGTGAGATATATTTTAATATATATAGCAATATATTCCAGAGTATATTTATACATTCATTCAATATACGAAAGTGGCAATAATTGCAGTATTTTCATATACTCAAATATATATTACTTCCATATAAAATATATTTTACAAAATATATATTATCATATATTGCTATGAAAATTTCACAATATATGAATTCTCCTGAAATATATTGTCATTTAATATATTGAGAAATATATTTTTGTTTCGTAAGGGATGTTCAGGTAATGACCTCATAGTATCACGTTATATTGCCATGTTTATTAAGCCTGGACACAATCAAAATAGCCATAAAAGTAACATTTCCTGAGCATCGATTGAGATTAGTTAACAAATGTTACAAGTATTATAAAGTTTTTAGAGGTGTGACCAGATATAAGCTCTAGTACACTCCGCTGTGTGCATTAAATTAGATTTGTTTATTGCCTTGTTGTTTTATCTTTACTTATACAGTCACTGAAGTTTAGTAACCTGGGGCTATATTTAAAGAAGACCTATCATGTAAAATCTACTTCATGGAGTTTTTAACCTTGTTACAACCTTGTTCTCTCATCATTGCATACTCAAAGTTGTATCTGAATTGATTCCTGCATGTCTGAGCAGTCTAGTGTTGTCCTGCAGCTGATGCTCCAGTGATCAGAAAATTCCTGTCTTCACCTCCCACCTATCCCCGCCCACTTGTCTGTATTTACATGCAAATACTCAAAAATTAGGATGACGTGTAAAAGGTGTAAGGTTATGTGGACAACTTTCTTACACAAAAATAGCAACAAATTTTACTTTTTAAAGTTTAATTTTACAATGAAGAGGCAGGGCTTATCTGTTCTGCAGTTTTCAACAGGGAATCAGTGGACCTGTTTGTATTTCTAAGCTTTTTTACCTAATCTTTGTGTTTTGCATGGAACAAAATGTGAATTATTGATCTGCATAATGTCATTGTATCTTCCTAAATGTAGAGAAAAATCATGTTAGTTCGAAGGTTAAAGCAAAAAAAAAATTATTTGACTGAAAATTTTTCGCAGTTAAAATTTCAGTTGCATTTTAATCGTAATAATAGTGACATCTATGTTTTAAGGAAATAGGTCTGATCTTAGTGATTTACAGCTTACCTGTGATAATTGAGATCTACGTATGTAATAAGGAGAAACTTGTGATGAGAAATTTTGAGTTGAGAAATGTATATAGGCTAAACTCCTGCATAAAAGGGGTGTTCTTCCCCAGAAACTTTTGCTGAAAACAGAAGTAATTTCCTGCATTTTGGTGGATTTTCGAAGAATTTCTTCTGCTTTTTTACAGGCGCAGTTCTTGGCCATGGTATATGATATGATGTTACTATTATTACCTTGTCGCATTTGGACAAAGAATCCACTTTTTAATGTGAATAAATTGACAGAACGCCTGACGGGCCGTGTTAGATACAGTAGCCACTTATCAGATAAATGTTTAAAGGGGCTGTACTGTGTAAGATTGAGAGGAATTTTAATGATCACATATAGTCCACAAACATTTAAATCATATTTATTCTTTACAACATGAATACTTAAGAGAGCACTGTTAACCAATCCACATCAATTGTGATACATTTATACGTATTTGAAATGTTTTATTACGGGCCGGAATGTGGATCATTGACGCTAGATGGCCTCATGCTTAATAGGCAAAATGCATGTGAAAGGCTCCCTCTAGTGTTCAAAAGTGGAAATCACTTTGTTTTTCTTACATAGTGCCCCTTTAAGAAAACATTACTAAAGAAAATGTTCCTCTATATATTATAAGGAGAAATTCACTTTGGACAATCAATCAATGGGCACAGAGACTCAAAAGACAGACATACAACTATCCACATTCACAACATGTGACAGTCATCATACAGAAAAACTCTGACCAAGTACATACATTTTTTTCAATAGTCAAGACAAAACATTACGGCACACACTGCACTCAGTCCTGATTCTAGGCAGAAACATGCATTGCCCAGCACATGTTCAAAATACATCTCACTTTGTCAAACAACACAGTGCAAGTATTTAGCTAAACTACTGTTGTTGTTTTTTTTATTCAGTTTATTCTTATATGTGTCACTATTTTCACAATAAATAGTCATTGTTGAACAAAAAAATCATGTCTGAAAAGGAGCACGATGCACCAAACATGCGTCCAACACGTCAACAGGGAGACAGTCTTCACAACAACTTCTTACGATTTACAAGAGAGATCGACATGGGGACCATTGAGTGTTTATATCTGTTCATCTTACAGTTTGGCACTCTATATCGTTTACCAGACGGCAACAATTCAAACTCCTTATACGGGATGTGAATCGGATCAGCTGCCATTTTCTGACCCTGTTTCACCACTGTCTCACTGATTTTAGCTTAACTGTCAAATTACCAAACCAAGTCGTCACGCCACACCGAATAATAAACTCTATGCAAGTTTTGTAAAAGAGAAGCATCACTTTTCCATCAACAACAGTGTAGTCTCAATCTTCTCAGAAATGTAATCTCTGGTTTACTTTTGCACAGATATGATCCACATGTTCTGCCCAATAACACTGTGGGTCAAAATAGATTCCCAGGTACTTGTGCTGTGACCTGCTCTATGTCCTGAGACTTGATTGAGACCACACTATGATTGTGCTTCTCACACCACTCTGCCATATGTTGGATTTCTCTTATGTAGGTGTAAATACTGGTTCCTTGTGTCAGTAGACTAAGTATGATTGTGTCAGCTGAAAAATTTTAGGACATCATTATTAGGGATGGGTATTGATACGATTTTATCAATATCGATGCTATTAACGATTCCTCTTATTGATACGATTCCTTATCGATTCTTACAATTATGTGTTTTATGTATCTAGATTAAAAAATATATTTTAACAAATTTTAATACATTTAGACAATGATGTGGACTATATTATGATGATCACTAATTAAATATAGGCTAAATGAAGAGTAGAAATAATATTTCAGGCTTAAATTCAGAGCTAAACGGTTTTGATACTGATGACACTATAATAACGCTATGTAAGGGTGTAACTTTGGCCACGTGAAGTCCTGTTTCTACACACATCACACTCGTCCTGCGCTCACCAGGCCTTGGAGGAGGCAGAGCAGTGCGAGTCGAGGCGATAAGTCCGAGGCGGACGCACATGCGCTAAATACAAGATGCAGGCACAGCACAACGAACTGTCCGTATACGCTACAAAGGGGGCACAGCTCGCTTTGAGATCGATAATTCATGCGCTCCAAGGCACGGGCACAAATTACTTCAGGGCGGACACAGCTGACAGGTGTGGGACCAGTCAGAGGAGACAGTGGAGAGAGAGAGCCAAGGCTCAAAGAAAGCGCAACCAACAAGCGCATTAGGAAAGCGGAAAGAAAGAGTTTATAGACGCCCAGCTGACGATAGATACACCAGCCTATCCTCCAAACATTCACATTAACGGAGGAAGCTTACCTCCGCTGTCATGGCGCCGGTGTGTGAGCCGCCCGAGCGCCACATATATTGTTGTTTCTTCTCTCTCCTTTCCTGTGTGCGCTGTACGTAAACGCGCTGTATCCACGTGAATTGGTGAGACACTTAGGCTTTGCCAAAGCTAAAACTTGTGCTTGTAATGAAACCGAATTTAACAGCCCAGCGTGAGGTTGAAGTTTACGCAGCATTTAAAGGCACAGCGGCCAAAAGCGGCATCGGTAAGAAGAATCGATAAGAGAGGAGACGTACGATTCCAGTGGATTGCTAAAAATAGAACTGGTTCTCAAGTAGAACCGGTTCTCGATACCCATCCCTAATGATTATTGGAATAAGTGGTCCTGTAGTCAACAGTGTAGAGAGTACAGTAGACCTAATGTAGTAGTGCTAATGTCGTTTACATCCTTTATATAAGATTAAATCTTCCAAAAGTCAAGTCCCCTCCTGTTCTGAATGAATAACTGATGTTATCGACAGTTGCTATTTCCAGCCTGTAGGTGAAATGTGTAGGCAGCAGAAGAACATATGTTACATCCACACACACGAATCACTCATATTCTGCTAATGAGGTCACACAGATCTGCGTAAGGTCAAAGGTCGATCTCTGCCATCTCTGCTGTTGCATAATTGTGACTATATCTCATGTTTTAATTCAACGCTCTGTGCTATTTTTACTTCTTAAATACAACTTTATCTCCCCGGAGGCGCAGCAGCGGGAGACATACGCATATATTTCATACATAAAAGCACAGAATCTTATGGAAAGTCTCGCAATCATTAAGTCTTCCACATTAATCAGACAAAATGAAGGAACATGCCCGAGAGCAGAGCCGACGGCAAGAACAAAATGTGCTTTTGCTGGAGCTTCAAATCCCCAAGAAAGATCTGCGCTTTTGATTGAAGCGACTGGAAGCAAGTCATTGTTTGGCAAGTCTACAGTAAGTCTTTGGTTTCCAAGTGTGAGACAAGTCCCAAGTCAAAGTGAGTTTTTTTTTATTAAAAATTAAAAACAAATTTCCATAAGAACAGTTTCTAGGAGTTTGTGTAAAATTTTCAACTTGTAAAAAGAGAACAAATAAGTTGAATGGAGGTATGAATCAATTATATCGCCGGGCCGTCATGTTCATCTCCCAAGTATTGTTGAGCGGGACTGACAGATGAATCAACCAATCAGAGATGGGCATCAGCTCTAAGTAAAGATGGCTGGGAAGATACAGTATAATGAGAAAAGGAAAAACATTGCTGATAAAAAAAGAAAATCAAATCAATTTTAATGTTAGGTGAAATAACAGACGACCAATAAGCTCCCTTGTTTCACATGTCACTCAGATGAATCCATTCGACTGCACAGTTCATTTTGGAGTTGATCTGAAAGCAGTAAATTCTAAACCTGACGTCAGACGCATGTCATGAACTAAGCTCCTTGTCACAGCAATTCATGGCTTATCCTGGACTCACACTGCATCCAGCCCATACTCCGGTCCAGTGTATAGGGGCTTTCTAGATAAGTAATGAGGATCTCACACAGCGATCCATCCGGTCCGGCGAGCAGCACAGTTGTGTTCTTGTCGTCCGGATCTTTTCTGTTGAAAGGAACTTTTTCCAGACTCCGAAGCCCTTTTAGATGAAGTTGTGAATACAAGACATGAAAAACAGGAAACCAAGCAAGCAATGGCGACGTGCATTTGGTGGTTTGGCAAAATAAAAGCATTGTTCTGTCGTATGTGCTACACCCTCCACGGGTGTAGCACATACATCAAACAAATACATCAAAATGCTCAACATATTGTGTATATGCTCCACATATACACGACTATATAACAAAGAGGATGTAAAATAAACATCCCATGCTTATTTATTGTGGGCGAAAAATCAAACAGAAAATGAACTGACGTGAAATAAGTTTTCTTTGTCTACATATACATGTGCTCAGTGATCGTGTGAAGTCCCAAGTTGAGCATGAACCCCCCGTGAATTCGACCTCTTATGCTGCGTTCACACCAGACAACATTTAGGCATCTAAATTCACGCGTTAAAGTGTATTTTGAAGCAGAACATTTTTGAAGCTGACGTCCCAGTAGGCGCCCAAAATGCAAAAACAAACGTAGCACAACTTTCTCCTCCTCCAGGCAGTGTCCTTTTGCTGTCTCTGTCCTCCTCGGCTCCTCCAGTGTCACGTCGTACAGCAGGTTTAAACACGACAACGAGCATTTTTAATAGATCCCTGTGAGCGCGTTGTCAGTCTAGATCATGTCCAAGTTGTTTGTTTTGTCATGTCGCCAGGATTTTAGAGCAACAAGCGACGAAGCCTTTGAGAAAAGCCCCCAAACACCTGACCTTTCTTGAAAAAAGTTATTAAGACTTAAAAATTGAAGCAACAATGGGTCAGAGTTACAAACAATACTGAATTAAAAACACAGTCTCCAGTGCAATCCTTTCTGTCTAAGGGTGCATTCACAATACACTTTTGATTTGGATCAAGATTTGTTTGTCTGGATACTTCGGTTCGATTGGTTAATTGTGAACGCGCAAACGAATTCTGATCCGGTCCAAAATGTCCAAATCTGGTTCGGTTGGAGAGGTCGGTCTCTGGAGCGGTTCATTTGTTTTGTGAAGCAAACGGAGCAAGAGCTAAACAGAACCATGAAGTGAACACTGACGTGATCCAGGCTGAGACACACGTGAGGCTCAGAATCACAACAAACAGTCTGTGTTAGATCGATAATGAGACAAATAATATGCAAAACACATGAAAGTAACAGGAGAAGGACGGGGAATGATTCAGGCATTATTAATTATGATCACACGACCGTATGTCACCGTTTTCTCGCGTTATTTACAAAAATAACAAAGTTATAATTCTTAGATGAAAGCGAATACAGAAAGTAACACTACAGCTCCCAATACGGCAGGGAAATGGTCTATATTTATCTAACATTTGGTTATACAGCTAAGTGAGCAGATGACAAACCTTTCAGAGCCATACCTCAAACAGATGAACTTTTACGTTTTACTCTCGGCATCAGGAATGAAATGCCTAGCCCTCCTCTCTCGTCTTCTAAAGTGAAAGTGTCTTTGCTCCGACACTTGGTCTGTCACTCACTCTGGTCCCGTTAATGTGAAAGAAGTTGTGGCTAGATCCATAAAAACACAAATATAAAGTCCAGCAGTGTGTTTTCTGATGTAAGTTAGCTGTAGCCACTGTTAGCCGAGAAGCCGGGTGTTTCTGTCACACAGCGCCTCTACAGGCCAAAGGCAAATGTGTCTCTACTGCGCTGGTTCGATTGACAAAAAGTGTATTGTGAACGCGAACCGAGCCAGTTTAAAGAAAGATACAATGTTGCAATTTTGGTTCCCAATCGAGCAGAGTCCTTTTCGGTTTGTATTGTGAATGCAGCCTAAAACCCTTTTGAGGTTTATAAATCCATGTGATCGAGTCATAGTCGTGATGAAACTTTGCCGTAACATCCTGCTCAGCGCTCCAGATAAAAGTATAAAACAAACAAGTCTGAAAAATAAAATATATCATCCAGACTTCTCCATTTCTCTTTTTCTCCAGGTAATAAGAGGAAAAGTTTTAGTATCAAAAGCAAAGGCCTTGTCTCTCCCTTGTTACAAAAGTAAAATGCTCCATGTGAGAATCCGAGCGCCGTCCATGTTCACAACACCACCACTTGTAAAGGAGAACTCTGAACGGGGCTAAACTGGGTTGAGGCACGTAGAGTCGAGCAGAGTAAAGCTGAGTAGAGTAGATACTAACGGAATAGCCCTTTGCGAAGTCTTGAGATGTGTGGGCTCTGGATCTCAGGCAACATGGTTCCTGCTTGTTTATGTGAAATTATACATTCGAATTGGAGCTTCAGTGAATATAAACTCACTTCCAGTTTTTTTCTTCGATCTTTCAATATTGCCTAACCCATAGACATAGTATAGTTAGTAGATGAGTAGAAGAGCAGTTAGACTCTGATGCTATGGAACACTTAGCATCTGAGCTAGTCCAGTATGTTTTGAAGAACTTTGAAGGGCGTTCTCCTGTTTGTTCGTTCTCCTGTTTAGTCGCCAGCTGGTACAAACCTACTGACAACAGTCAGCAGAGGTCAGAGGCTTGTTACAAGTTACTGTTGAGTTTACAAACTTTTTAGTATTTTATTATAGGCAAAGTTTATATATAAAACTGCTAAAAGCTAGAGAACTTCAAATAGAGCTTTCTGATTTAGTGCATTTAAGACAGATAGATAGATTCACACAAAACAGACAGTTAAAAACAATAGTTAAAATTATTAGAAAAGGGAATGAATAAATAATAAATAGCGTTCTATGTTAACAAATTAGTAAAGTGCTAATAGTGAAAGGGACAGGACCTGGCCCAGTCATAGCTCAGGGCAGCTTTCCTCTGCTGCCTCTACCTGAAATGGCTGCATTGTGCAGTCTTATGTGGCACAAAAGAGTTCTTCAGTCTGTCTGTGGAGCAGTTCAGTGAGCGGAGCCTGGTGCTCACAGAGCTCCTCTGATCAATCAATCAATCAATCAATCAATCCTTTATTGTCCCTTAACAGGGAAATTCGGTGTGCAGTGGCAACACAAATAACAAACAACAACAAAAAACATAGAAACATTAAAAGGCAAAGTGGGAGCACAACTCATATAGAAAAGTCCCATAAGTCATAAATTACAACATCCACCTTAAAAGTTTAAAACCCAAGGACCTTATCAAATAATAAAAAAAAAAAAAAAAAAAAAAAACACCTAAACATTATTAAGAGCACTAACTGCACAAGGAATAAAGGATTGCTTAAATCGCTTTGTTTTGGCCCTAGGAAGCCTGAACCTCTTCTTTGAGGGCAATATCACAAACTCCTCCTTCAGAGGATGGTCAGTGCTGGACAAAATAGACCGAGCTTTTTGCAGCAACTGTTTCTCATAAATTTTTGTGAGGCTGAGCTGCTCTGACCCAATGATTTTGCTGGCCTCTTTTACAATTCTACACAAACTGTTTTTGTTTTGCACTGAAAGGTTACCATAAAAAGAAACAAGACAAAAAGATAAAATTGATTCGATAAAAGATCTGTAAAACAGAACCATGAGTGTCTTGTCAACATTGAAGAGTCTTAGTTTCCGTAAAAAATACAATCTTTGTGACCCCTTTTTGCAAAGCTGAGATGTATTTTGGTCATGGTTGAGTTTGTTATCAACAAAAGTCCCCAAATATTTGTAAGACTCAACCAGCTCCACTGCTGTGCCTTTTATTGTTGTTGGTTGAGATGGCAATGGAGATGATGATTTCCTGAAGTCAATTGCCATCTCCTTTGTTTTTTGCACATTGAGCTTCAGATAATGAGAGTCACACCACTCCACAAAGTCTGTGACAACAGGGCCATGACCGTTCTCTCCGTCCTGTAATAAGCTGACCAACACAGTGTCATCCGCGAACTTAAGTAGATGTCTCTCTGAATACTGGCTCCTGCAATCATTTGTATAAAGAATATACAACAAGGGAGAAAGGACGCACCCTTGTGGTGATCCAGTGGACGACATCTTTTTTTCAGAAAGCACACCATTGACTCTAACTGATTGGAGTCTGCAGGACAAAAAGTTCATGAGCCACTTGACCAGACTAGTACTTAAATTGAAGTCCATCAGCAGTTTCTGGCACAACACATGTGGCTGAATGGTGTTAAATGCTGACGAAAAATCAACAAACAAAAGTCTTGCATGAGTTTTTGTCCCCTCAAGATGCTGATACAGGAAATGGTACAGTGTGGTGGTGGCATCCTCTACTCCTCTGCCACACCGATAAGCAAACTGAAGAGGGTCCAACTTCTCCTGTACCTCATTGGTCAGAAATTGTTTGACCAGACGCTCAAAACATTTCATTACTAATGACGTGAGGGCGACGGGCCTATAGTCATTTAGTGAAGTTGGGGTTTTCACCTTGGCCAGTGGAACAACCACTGACTCTTTCCAAAGTGAAGGAATCTTGTTCCACCTGAGGGATTCATTAAAAATGTCTTTAAAAACATCACACAATTGATCTGAACACACTTTCAACATTTTGCCAGAAATCAAATCAGGTCCTGGGCTTTTCCTTGTATTGCACTTGGTAAACACAGATTTAACATCAGAGGCATTGATCAAAAAAGGGTTTGTGTCGCTATCAACTAATCCCTCTAGAAGATTTCTCTGTTCATTTGAAAAGTTAAACTCATGGTCAAAACGCAAAAGAAATCATTTAGTGCATTTGCCATATCTACATTTCCATTAAAACCATCTACACAAATTGCCCTATTGCGACTTTTGTCTTGGCCAGTCATTGTTCTCATGCCACTCCACACAGCTTTCAAGTCATTACTATGAAATTTGTCCTCAATTTTATTTTTATACTTTAGTTTAGCTTTAGCTATCACACGTTTTGTCTCTTTGTTTGCCTCCCACATGTCTCTAGCATTACCACTCAAAAGGGCCTCATGCTTTTTATGCAAAACCTCTTTAGTTGCTCCATTTATCCAAGGTTTATCATTTGGAAATAACTTGACTGCCTTTGTGGGAATGATAGAGTCTTTTAGGTAGTTAATATAAGCTGTTACCACCTCAGTTTTTTCATCCAAGTCAGGAGAATCAAAGACATGCCAGTCTGTACATTCAAGAGCACCTTTAAGTTCATCTATGGCATCATCGGTCCACACTTCTATCCGTCTAGTGGTTACTTTGCCACTTTTCAGGAGGGGCCTATAGGTTGGGCTCAAAAGTATGGTTTTGTGATCAGAAGAGCCAAGAGGGGGCAGCACTACTGACTTATAGGCACCCTTAATAGAGCCATAACACAAATCTATGGTCTTACCCAGTCTGGTAGGACAAGATACATACTGATAAAAATTTGCCATAGATTTTAAATCACAATGATTAAAATCCCCAAGTATAAAACAAGGTGCATCAGGGCAAAGTGACTGAAGCTTGTTAGTCACATTGTGGATAAGATTTACTGCATTCTTAGCATTGGCTTTAGGGTGTATGTAGACAAGAGTTATAAATATTTGGGGAAATTCCCGGGGGAGATAGAAAGGACGCACAGCAACTGATAGCATCTCAATATCTTGTGTGCACACGGAGTCTTTGACAGTTACGTTGCTGCACCATCGCTGGTTCACGTACAGGCAGACTCCGCCCCCGTGGGATTTCCCAGTGACGGCAGGATCCCTGTCCAAGCGGACTGGCGTGCCAAAGCCTGGTAGAGAGAAGTCCGACTGAGGATCCGCCGACGTTAGCCAGGTTTCGGTGAATGCGAGTATGCAAGCGTCTCTAAAGTTTTCCAAATGCAGGACATTTGCCTGCAATTCATCCATTTTATTCCTCATGGACTGAGCGTTGCAAAGAATCATTGAGGGGAGTGGTATGCGGCGGAGTCTGAGCCGCTTCAGCCTACGCCTGACTCCTCCCCGTTTTCCTCGTTTCCGTCTCGATTTGGCCTTTTCTTTCAAGTTTTGAGAGAAATCTCGTGGATTACGAAAGATGCCCGCTATGGAGCGGTCCTCCGCTTGTATGTTTATGTCTTTTAGCGGCCGTTCAAAGTGCATCAAATTAATCAAAAAGTCCCGGGAGTACTGGATCCTGTCGGCACTCTCCTGGCGTGTATCAGTCGAACACTGTGATACCGCGATCAATGTCCATACTATCATCAAACAGATTAACTCCATTTGGACCACGGCTCGTCAAAAGCACAAGGAATAGGGAAAACTTTTCATACAGTTGTAAAAACCACTGTTGCCTTTAGACAATTTAACATACAATCTTAGCCACTGCTTGTCGCCACACGCGCAGCGCCCACCAGCCTCCTCCTCCTCCATACCAAGGAGACATATCTGATGGGAGAAGACTGGATGCAGTGGGTGACTCTCACTGGACAAGATGGATCTTAATTTGGCTAAAGTCCTCTGTTCCACTACCTTCTCCACAGAGTCCAAGCCAAGTCCAACCACAGAGCCCGCTTTCCGAATGATCCAATTCAGCTTTTGAGTGTCCCTTTTCCTTGCACTGCCCCCCCAACACACAACTGCATAGAAAAGGACACTAGAAACAATAGACTGGTAGAAGATATTTGGCAGCACAGAGCAGACCTTAAACGAGGCCAGTCTCCTCAGAAAATACATCCTGCTCTCACCCTTCTTATACACACACTCCATGTTCTTTGACCAGTTGAGCTTGTCGTCCATCTGAAGTCCCAGGTACTTGACTCTAATGACTGTAAACCTCTCTTTTACATGGCACAAGAGAAAACAACAGAAAAAATACATAAACATCTCCAAATAAAAGTTGTACTTAAAGCTTCACTTCTCTGTGGAGGAGTGTCCAGGTCACATCGGTGACTGATGAGGTTTGAAAAGCATTTTCTGCCTCTGAATATATCAGTTTACACTAATGCTGTTTATTAAAGCTTCATAAGACACACATGAGTCTGTTTTGATCATGGTTTAGCTGAAATCGCTTGTTTTACCTTGTTTTATTCATAAAAGAGAAACATTGTGTTCCATTGATTTGCATCATCACCTCTTCAGAAGGAATATGGCGTTGCGCTGTTTGTGTTGTGTAACAGAGCTGCTGATTGCACGTCAGCTCATTTAATGTCTATAGCCGAACCTACTTTTTCTTCTCCAGTGCCACTGCCACATGGAGATGGCTAATTAAACCCACTAACTCATGACCTGGCTCTGTTAGATGGGTTTTCACAAAATCGGACAAATCCAGCTTGAGTGGCTCCTGCTGTTCAGTTAGAGGCAGCCAAAATGAGTAAAAATTCCAACTAAAACAAACATGGCAGCGCTGACAAACATTTCAGAAGATTTTAGACAGATTTTAAACAAAGAAGATTTCAAATCAAATCAAAATGTGTGCATTTTGTAAAGGAATGAACGTGCTTTTTTCTCGACTGTATTTAACAAAACGTGACCTGTCGGCTACTTCCGGATTCAAATTCTTCAACCAATCAGATTCAAATAATGCCATGACATTGTCTTCTTTCAGCAGCAGCCATTCAGATTGATAATGTGTAGAACTCTAATACCTGCTGTCGGTGTTGATCTCTAATATGAATCGTATGGTGGCCCCTGTGTAACTGGTGGATCATGACGTCCACTGTCACCTCGCTGGTCGATGTTGGTCTGTAGCGCTGTCATATGCTCCTGCTGCCTGACATAATGCCTGTGGTTTGTGCGATGCATCCAAAAGTGTCATGTTTATTGTGACAGTCAGGTTTCTAACTTCATGTTTAGGTGAAAAGGTCAGCTTCCTTTTAGTTTCTGTGAGACCTTTAGTAAACTCTCCCTACACAAGATGGCCGCTAGAACTGAACATTTGTTGCTATAGGTTACCATGGCTACGCTCGCTCTAGTCATTATATTAACTCATTGGTTGAAGCCATTATAATTGGTTAGTGCTAGATAGTCGGGTCCGGAGGGACAGAAGTGAGCTGGTTGCCATGGTAATGAGTTTATTTCTGTTGCTAAATGGTCTTAAAATGTTATATTTTTTATCTTAACCTTTACCCAAACCTTTTTCCTAACCTTAACCATCACCCTAATCCTTTTCCTAAACTTAACCGTTCTCCTAAACTTAACCATCGTCCCTCCGGACCCGACTATCTAGCATTAACCATTATAATCAGTAGACGCACAGTCCGACTCTGATGCTATCGAACACTTAGCATTTGAGCTAGTCAAGTAAGATTTAAGCTTGTCCAGAGCATTCTCCTGTTTATTTTCCTCTAGCTGTTAGCATTAGCCCGCAAAAAACGCAAGTTTTGAAAGATCCAGAGAGTGTCAGCTGTACAAACCTACTGACCACATGTAGCAAAGGTCAGAGCCTTGTTACAAGTTATTGTTGAGTTTACAAACCTTTTAGTATTTCATTTTTGATATAAATTGTGTAAACTGCTAACGACTATCAAACGTATGCATCTTTTAAGGTTTTAGTGACACCAAACGTCTCTTTTACATGTTACTAGTGAGAAAAGCAAACGAATGACATAAATAACACCAAACAAAGTTATAGCTTCACTTCTCTGTGGAGGAGCGTCTGTCACATCGACAAGTGATGGAGCATTTTATAGTAGTTTGAAAAAAATCTTAGACACAAATCAGTCTGTTTTGCTCATGATTTTGCTGAAATCGCTTGTTTAAGCTTGTTTTATCCATAAAAGTGCAACTTCTGCCATTGGGTTCAACTGATTTGTGTCATCACCTCTACCAGAGGAATATGGCGTCGCTCTATTCGAGTTGTAGCAACAGAGCAGAGCTGCTGATCACCACCTCACTTGTAGCGCTTCAAACTACTGTATTGTAAGTGATTGGTGATTACCATGGTAACAGTGAGGGGCGAGGCTTGGGAAAGTCAGCTTTCCTTTTAAACAAAAGGTGGGAAAACTTACTGATCTTAAGTTTTTGACTATTCATTGTATATCTATGTTTTTCTCCAGAGACTGGGCTGGACCTAAGACCTTTGGCATTGTTGGTGTTTGTTTTATTTCTAGTTACAGCTAACGTTAAAAACTCATTTCAAGTACATTTCCATTTCTTAAGTCTTTAAACAGCCTTAATTAAACTATATCCCAGTGTCAAAGAACATTCCAGTTTCTTCTCCAGTAAAACAGCCTGACACTCTGAATCCTCTGAGCACTCATTTCCATATTGAATCATCACAAATGGTCTGATGAAACTCCTCTCTCCGTCTGATGTAGGCGGCGTGTAAAGCTACGTCACACTGAAGAACTTTTACTTCTCCCATGCTGCGAGCTCACACTTCATTTACATTCTGTTAATTATATTTAGACGGCGACGCGATTTATCACACGCGACACCATGTTATGACATTTACATTCGACGCTCTTATCTGACTCCCAGCAGCTGTAGGTCACATATGCCGCGTGAGTGTTTTTTCTCCGTATTGATCACGCCGCGTCGAAAAACATTCTGTCCCCGGCACATGGCACGTTACGCAATGATCTGTGTGTGAATTAACCGTCATTTCATCCCTTTTCCATATTTGACTGTGAATGAGCTCCTCCAAATCCCAGCGCTAAGCCAGGGTTCAGATGAAAAATGAGAGCTGATCCTGCCCAAAGGCCTGGCATTGTGCTGCTTCTGTTCTGAAGAGGACTTTATCAATGTAGATTCAGTCAGCCGTCGAAAAAACACCATTTATGCAAAGAGAGAAGGGAATATGTTTGCTTTTTGCTTGGTTTGGATTAGGTTTACATAGGGACAATGGAAACGTCGTCTATATGCTTCCAGGGCTGGGAGAATCGCCGGAAAAGTATGTCTTATTTTAGTTTATTTCTCCTATTTCTAGTACTTCAGCGTATCTAGTCAGACTTATTTTAAGAGCAGGCTAGCTCAGGTCAATTCAATAAGATGAAAAAGACTTGTTTTAAGACAAAACATTTTGAAAATTTCAGTAAGCTTTAAAACTGTTAACTTTGATCAATATATTTAGACCTGGACTAGATCAGTATGAAAACCAGGAGCAGGTTTAAAAATAGTTTAAACCAGGACTAGAGCAGGTCTAAAGATGGTCTAAACCAGGACTAGAGCAGGTCTAAAGATGGTCTAAACTAGAACTAGAGCAAGTCTAAAGATGGTCTAAACCAGGACTAGAGCAGGTCTAAAGATGGTCTAAACTAGAACTAGAGCAGGTCTAAAGATGGTCTAAACTAGAACTAGAGCAAGTCTAAAGATGGTCTAAACCAGGACTAGAGCAGGTCTAAAAATGGGCTAAACCAGGACTAAGCACACATACATATTTTACGTTATACATACATATTGCACAAGCATACATGCATACATATTGTACTGTATGTACATACATACATACAAACATATTGTACGTACGTACATACATATTATACATACTGTACATACTTAAAGTACATACTGTGCATACATACATACATACTGTACATACATACATACTACATACATACTAACATACGTACTTGTTTTTGCATCTTTTTGAGAACCGTTTTGAGTTTTTAACCAACAGAGTGAGGACATTTTTGGGAAGTGAGGACATTTTGGCTGGTCCTCACTTTCTGAAGGGCCTGTTTTGGCCTGTTTGAGGGTCAAGATAAGGTTTTAGAGTTAGGGTTAGAATTGGGTTAAGGTTAGGATTAGGGCTAGGGTTAGGGCTAGGGGTTTAGTTTGGATGGTTAAGGTTAGGGTAAGGGGCTGGGTAATACATTATGCCTATGAATGTCCTCACTAAATAGAAAAACAAGTATGTATGTACATACATGTACATGTATTCATACATAAACTTGTTTTGAGTCTTACAAAACGAGCCTTTTAACCAATTTCAAACTATAAAGGAAAGTTCAGAGCTTTCGTTTCTGCAACTAAAAAGACCCCTCTAAACACCACAGGCCTATGGAACACCTTCCCACATTTACACAATGACGTACCAAACATTACCAAACATAAGTGCGCCCAGAGCCCAACCTGTGCCATGGATAAATGACGTCACTCGAGAGGCTTGGAGCAAACGTACGCAGAAGGAAAGGAAGTGGAAGCTTGATCATTTGCAAGTGTCATATGAAATAATAAGAGACAGAACATTTGTTAAAAATCTGTTTAAACAGGAACAGAGGAAATATTTTTCTGGCTTGGTATAGAAAAATTTAAATAATTCTCATATTTGATTTCAAATAATTGGGACTGTTTTAAATACATCCAAACTCACTCTTTTAGAATATTGTTCTGAAAAATGTGAACAATTTTAACTTACTACACAGTCAAGGTCTTCCCAGTGTTATTTTGTCAGCAGACGTGGCTAGCTATTTTTTTTTTTTATTTATCTTTTAAATGTTTGTGTTGATATAACTTGACAATGTGAGTCAAAGATTTGCAACTTAGAGTTTTAAGTTATAAAGAGAGAGAGAGAGAAAGACAGGAGAAAGAAATAGAGAAAGTGGAGAGAGAGAGAGAAAGAGAAAAAAGAGAAAAGAGAAAGAGAGAGGAAAGAGACAGAAGAGAAAGAGAGACAGAAGAGAAAGAGAAGAGAGAGGAGAGAAAGAGAAGAGAGAGAGGAGAAAGAGATAGAAAGAAAGAAGAGAAAGAAAAGAGAGAGAGAGAAAGAAAAGTGAAAGAAAGAGAGAAGAGAAAGAGATGGAGAGAGAGAAGAGAAAGAGATAGAGAGAGGAGAGAGAAAGAAGAGAAAACAGAGAAAGAGGAGAGAGAGAAAGCGAGAAGAGAAGGGAGAGAGAAAAGAAAGAGAGAGAAGGAGAGGAGAGAGAGAAAGACTGAAAGGAGAGCGAAAAGAGGAAGAGAGAAAGGGAGAGAGAAGAGAAAGAGGGGAGAGAGTGAGAGAATGACAACTCACATACATGAGTTTAATGGACATAAAACTTTAAGGCAGAAATTGTACTTACATTTTTAAGTTAAACTGCCTTATATTTTTTTTGCGGTGTACAGTAAAATACCATTGTTTAGCCTGAGCTTTGTCAGACACTGTTGCACAACAGAAGACAGGATCACTATTACACCTAAGACAATGTGGAGTGAGATGTGCCAGCTTCTACTCAGCATGACTTTAAAGTGAGACCATGAGAGTCATTCTTCAAACTACAACATGAGGATGTGGTGCATCTCTGGAAACAACCAGTTTTCATCTGAAATATATTATGTGAGAAATTTAGCTTTCTGGAAAAAGTCTTTTATGGCCCAACTTGTCTTTGGAGAGCTTGCATTCGGGTAAAATTGTGACACTATTTAAGTATAATTGTATTTTGGTTTTTAATCACAGAAACAGATCATTTATACTAGTTAAACAAACTATGTATACATGTTTTACTTAAATGTTATTTTAAAAACAGTTAGCATTAAAGATTAAACAAGGACAAGCACAAGGTGAACATACTGTATGTGGTCAGGACTCAATTCTAAAATTGATTGAGTGGTTTGTCCAGTTTCTTTTTTTTGTCTCATTTCCTAATTTTTCCATCTGCATTTGGTGTTAAACAAATATATTGGTCTTTTTAGTGATAAAATGATCATACATTACCATAAGATAATGTTTTCAATTATTCTTTAATGGGGGAGCCGAACAGCACAACTTAAACAAGGCTCTTTGACACACATCACCCCAACCATACCATTTTGGAAATATGAATCATCTACAAAGCTGCCTAGAACTGTTCAGATACAAGAACCAAAAACCCTTCATCATAGTCATACTTCACTTTGAAGGGCAAAAACTTTTTTTTTTTTTCCTCCTGCAGTGAGGCTTTCTTCTTTACACGATGAGTGAAGAGGCTTAGGTTGTGTCCAAACGTCCACACTGTTCACTATATAGGTCACTATTCAGGGGTCACGCCATTTTGTAGTGGTGTCCGAATGTCCAGCGGGTCAAAAAGTAGTGCACTCAAAATTTCCCACAATGCATCTGGAAAAGTAGTGAGCATTGATGGCACTAGAACGGTCAATATGGACCACACTACATTGCAAAAATTGGAAAAACTACGTGGACAGCGTCAGGTCTTTAACTAGAAACAACAAGACTCAAGTAAAGACGATAAGGAGGCGTTTAAACTCACTGTTGAGCGGAGAAGAAACAAAACAAAACTCGTCACTGAAAGCCGTTAGCCGTAAAGATGCTAACGTTAGCTGCTAACCTTAGTTTGGGCTGTAAAAGAAGAATTACCCGGTCCGTTTGTAATGTGTATTGTGTAATGTATTGTCCAAGCTAAACCAGATTTGTTTTATGATTGGTAGTCCATAAAAATGCATGTGTCACAAGGACTTGACCAGTATTTATTACAAAAGTTTATTTTCCTGGACTTTTGCAGACCGTTATTTTAAAAGACCAGAAGAATGAGTCGCTGACCAGTCATTGAACAGGACAGGACTATATAGTAACTGAGTGGATAGGGAACGAGTGTGGACATTCAGACACAACCTTAGTCTTCAATAATGTGGTCAGATGACTCATTTCTTTTCTGGTTCTTTAGAAACAGGAGCTGGCACAACCCCCCCCCCCCCCCCGGCACAAATCACTTCACTCTCCCCTGCTCATATTATTGACTGATCTAAGCAGCTTTTGCATTACACTGTAGAAAACATTCCCACATCAACATTCACAATGTTTTTTTCACATATGCATTTATAGTTGTAAGTGCAGTTGTTGTCATTCCAGTTCTGCAATGATCCATAAAAGTTGATTTGACCACAGTCTTCATCATCATGTTTATTGTTGGGCTCGTCACCGTACCAAAAGCTGAAACACAAACAAACATAATGACAAAATCACATCATCAACATACAATCAGCAACATTCTCGCTGAGCAGCAGATCCATATGAGCCAGGCGGGATTAATACACTTAAGTATTTTAATTGTGTCGTCATCACCACCACCCTGAGTTTACTCCGGGACCTGCCACACAGGCTCATTTTAACCATCGAGAGCAGAGACAGACCGCAAAGATGTATATTTCACAAGCACATAACTAATATTTAAACAAAACAAACAATCCATGCACTTAAAAAAAGGTTACTGGCAGTTTTCACATGGACACTTTATTCTGCATTTATAAAACAATGTGATAGGGCTGTTCAAGTCCCGACCCCAGCAGTAGCACAAGTTTTCTTCAAAAGAGGATGTTGAAGTTCAGCGCTACGTCTGAATATTGCAAATTGGCTCCATAGCTCCTGCTCCTTAAGCCAAAACCGGATGTGCGTCACCACGCGTCATGTTAAGAACTGTTCCAATAGTGCAGTTAGGAGTTAGGAGCTAGGGCTGGGCGATATGAGTCAAAATGTATATCTCGATATTTTTTCTATATCTCGATATACGATATATATCTCGATATCTTAACACACAAAAATTTTCTCCCAAAATAATGAAATAACAAATACATTCTGTCACCAGGCTTTTTTAAAATAAAAAACAAGACGTTTTATGAAAAGTGTAAAGACAGAGCAGATACTATATCTTGCTCGTTCAACCAGGTAGTAGGGCTGGGCGATTAATCGCATTTGCGATTATATCGTGATATGACAAGACGCGATTATGTAATCGCAGAGACGTGCGATTATTGCCCACGTGCGTTTTGTTTTGGAAGTAATTGAAGCGCTGCGTGTGAGTGCGGCCGTGTGACTGCAGCGCCTCCGGTCTGCAGCTTCATGTTACGCTCCACCGACACCTCCGTGTGCTTGTGCTTCACTTTTCTCTCTGTAATTCGTGAGCTCATGAGATCAACGACATGTAATGACACTACCAGGCTCACCGGTGTAAAACTGTGCTTTGTGTCAATACTATAGCAAAGGATTTAGGCTTAAAGCGGCGGTGAACGAGGTGAGCCTGGAGCCAGCGCTGTACTTCGTTCTTTCTCTCTTTTCTCCACTCTCCCCACGAAGTCTCTTCGTTAGTGACACGAAACAAAGACATAATAGTTGTTTCAGGTGAATGTCTATCGCCTCTCTTTGCCTTTTAGCGCGTATGTGCGTGTGCCTCTGACTTCGAAATCCCACCGCGTTACGAGTCCGCGTTGTAACATGAAGTGGTCCGCGGTGATGCGCTGCCAGACAAAGGATAAACTATTTAATTCCAAACACGGAGCACTCCGGTTCTCTGCGTGGACAGGGACAGGTAATCGTCCCGCCTTCTGTCCTGTCTGTGGGGGAGAAGGAGAAGCAGCAGCAGCAGCCGAGAGCCGCGCGTAAAGTTAAAGGGGAACACACTTAGTTTGGATAGCCTATGAAAGCATATTTTACACTGAGTAGCTCTGGAATGAAGTTACAGATATCAGTTATTTGAACTTAAATAAAAATAAACAGTGAATTAATTTGCACAAGTTCAGTATAACTGGTTCATGTCTGTAAAAAGCAGAGCTGGTTAGGCTATAGCCTATATAGTTTTATCCACCTTCACAATTAAACGAGTTAATTAATCTTGTTGATCTAATCAGTGTTGGGGGAAATGCATTGAAAAAGTAATTAGTTACTCATTACTTTTTGAAAATGTAATTAGTTAAACTATAGTTATTGCCTCAATAGTTTTGCCCCAACTTAGTTATGGATTACTTTGTGTGCATTATTGCAAACATCAATCAAAAATAGGATTTAAAATTGTATCATTGGCATTTAAACAAAGGCAAACAACAAAAGAGTTGCTTAGATTCAAATTGAGTAATAAAATCAATATTAAAAATGATTCTGTGCACTGTTCCAGCTGCAGATCTGTGTCTCTGTTGTTTTATCTCACACAATAAGTCACTTTTGTAGATTTATTTTTTTACTTAAAAGTGAATAAGAGTATTTTGTTAGTAACTGTAATTTAATTACAAGTCTTTTCACAGTAACTAAGTTACACTACTAGTTACTCAAAAATGTAATTACAGTAACTAAGTTACACCCAACACTGAATCTAGTTTAGCCAAAAACCATTTCACAGGTACATTTCTAGCAAAATGTTAAAATTCCTATTATAAACTGTTGATTTTGTGTTACTTTTGCTCATGTTTTTATGCTGTGGGAGAAAATCGCAAAAAAATCGCAATCGCAATATTTCCTGGAAAACATCGCAATTAGGATTTTTGGCTAAATCGCCCAGCCCTACCATTTAGATTTTCATTCATTTAAAAGTGCCTTGCCTTGTAAACATTTTAGGATCTGTGCAAACTGACAGTTGTAGCTCAATGTGGAACATACATTAAACACCTTCAGCCATAGTTAAACATGCTGACTCCACTTTTATAAAAGCATGCCTTGTAGCCACTAGTTACACACTAACATTATTATTTGTTATACAGTTGTAAATCTCTCCAAAATGCATTAGAATAAAATATTCCTTATTTATTTAGAAGCGCAGTGTGACTTTTGCTGCGTCTCCTTTCTCATCTGCGCTCCTCCGCAGCCCTTAGCATTAGCCACTTTAGCACAACAGTGAGTTTTCCTTCTGTCACCATGGCCACACTTTGGACAATATGGACATGCTATACCTCTTTTAAAAGCTTACATTTTGCACTGTTCACTCGCTACATTTGTTTATCAATTGCAATACGTCACAATGCGAGCACAAGCATAGAAGCGCCAGCTACACTGAGCTACTTTAGCCGCTACATATCATAAACAGCGAGTTTTCCTTCTGTCACCACGGCCACGCGTTGGACAATATGGACATGCTATATCTCTTTTGAAAGCTTACATTCTGCTCTATTCGGTCAGTGTTGCCAGATTGGGCGGGTTTCCGCCCAATTGGGCTCCTTTTTTTTGCTCCCGGCGGGGAAAAAATGCGTTGGGCGGGTGCGTATATTTTGGGCTGCTTTTGATGTCTCGGGCGGGATTTTGAAAATACGAAATACGTGCTATTATTCATAAATATGTGCGTATTTCTCATTGACTGGTTGAATAAAATGCATCTATTTCTTTCAATACTGTGTAATAAATTGTTTTAATGACGTTTTTTATACATATAGCCTATTAGGATAGAACCTTGGTTTTTAAATCCATCCCGCAAATAATGCTCTCTCTCTCCTGCTCGCTCTCCCAACACACACACACACAGACACGCGCTTTGGCACCATGCAACAGGCACGTGTGTGGCACAAAGTGATTTTATGAGACTCTAAAATGGTTGCACCCCATAATTTTATTTTGTTAAGGTTTAAACTATAATATACATTTGCTGTTCGAGTCTATCTACTTAGTTTTGCGGACTGTGTGTTTAAAGTGCAATACTTGATATCACCAGCAGAGGGTGCGTGTTGCTTTTGCTGTAGCTGATGCCCGGGCAGAAGAAGTCAGTAGTACAGCACTGAACAAAGCAAGCAACAAGCGATCTCCTGTACTGAGTTTTTGATTTATCTTTTGCAGGTAAGCTGGTTCAATAAACAACACACAGATGACATTAGACAGTAGGGAAATGTATATTGTGATTTTGAGAGTAACTTTGGTGAAGCTAAAAACGTTTTTGACGAAGTTTGTTTGTTGTTCACGAGTTAGACACCACGTTTTGCATTTAAAATGGCGGCCGCAAGTCCGTGGCGTCCGTGGTGCTTTATCAAGAGAATAGTTTGAGTTGGTAACAGGTCGTGAGGATTTATTTTACGTGTTCTGCAGTACACAAGGGAAACACAAGAGCATGTGTTTATAAGAGAGACATGTAAAACGAAGTTTCAGTGGTAATTACATGGACTACACAAGTCGTGAGTCAAGTTTACGTTAAAGGAGACATGTACACTTGTGGTTAACGTGAGTCAGTGAGACAATAGAAGCTGTATTTTGTACACAGTATATTTTGGTTAACCTTGTATATATAAGACAAGTGATTATAAGTTAGTATATGGTAAAGACGATATAAAAACAGTTCATTAAAGTGTATTTCATAAGTGAGACAGTGATTTAAAAACGTGGTAAAAGCAGTGATTAAAAGCAATTCATATAGAGTTCTGTGTAAAAGGTAAAACTGTTCAACAGCTAAAACATATGTTTTCGTGATATTGTTTTGTGATACTTTTGGGTACTGTTGATAGTACATTTGTTTAGAAGTACTTGGTTGTTCAAATGTATATCAAGCAGAAGAAGTCAGTAGTACAGCACTGAACAAAGCAAGCAACAAGCGATCTCCTGTACTGAGTTTTTGATTTATCTTTTGCAGATTGTGAAATAAAACAATTTAAATATGTTGCACCAAAGAATGACTTGGCCCTTCATTCTGAGATGTGCTACACGTGCAGCAAAGGGGAGAGCCGCTCTGAGGAGGCACGCAGAACCAGGTAGGGCTAAAACAGCTCATACGGGGCAAATGTGAACACAGGGCACAGTAATGACGGCACAAACACGTTCGCCCAGGGGCGGACTGGCCATAGGTGCATTCTGGAAAAGCACAGAACGGCCGCTCGCTCCATGGGCCGGTAGCCTCTGGCACATTTTTTTTTTTTTTTATCGCAGCCTGATCAGGAGCAGCGGCCACATCCCCACAGCTGCGCAGCGCTGCAGCCTGGGAGAAGACGGACGCACGTGAAACGAGAGGGAAAGCAGGACAGACAGTCATAGAGCACTAACCCGGCCTACAGACAGCGGTTGTAGACATGTGAAGAGCTCACGGCTATGAGAGGAGTGCCAGCCCCAGCCGCTGAGTGACAGACGTCTGCACATGGGTCTGATCATTAACAGCCCATAGAGGAAATCCAAACACTCTGGGTACTTTTGGTAACCCTAAAAGATGTTCTGTATCTCATAAGCAGTTAGCCAGTCTTTATTTCGCGTCAATAGGACATATATTCACAAAGTTACGAGCATAAACAGCAGATGAACTCATACGTCTCTTAATCACGTAATTTACCGCGGCAAAGAACAGCGCATCTCTCTAGACTTTGAAGGTGGATTGTGCCTTTTTACACACAAAGCCTGAGGTTTTCTGTTCTGACTAAAGTTTCAGACTTTAGTATTTCTGTCACAGTCTACAAGTGTCAGGATGCAGCTCACCAGGCGTCTGTGTTTCCTGCGCACTGGAAAGAGAGAGAGAGAGCGCAGGGCCGGAACACAGGAGGAAGAGCAGGGGGACACAGAGGGCTGGGGCCCCACTGAGAAATACACCAAATAGAAAATAAAAATGCACAAAACCCCAACTTGAATCTTGCTGATGAATGTAAACATTATGGGATAAAATAACACCTAAAATAACTTTTTTAAAATATCACATTTGTTGGTCTAAAATTTCCCCAGATGTCTAGTTTTCAGATTTTCAGACCCACCTGCAATCAGAGCTACTATTTAGTCTATTTATATATTTTGAACTCTGTAAAGGGACTCTTATTTATTGTCTTACAAAACAACCACTAGGGGGCACCAAATGTAATCTTGCTGACCTGCTGACAGCTTAATAATAAGACTATTCACTTCAGGTTATCTGAATCAACAAAAACAAGTCTAAAACTCACCAAATTACAGGAAATTACACATGTTTTTTCAAAATCTTCTTGGGGGAGGGCCCCAAACCCCCCACACCACAGAGGCAATTTATGCTCAAACTTGATGCCAATTCTTTACAATACTACCCACAGTTTACTATTTATGATACAAGAGAATTAAATTAATTGAGCTATATTCTATATTTTATGTGGAGGGGAAAAAAAATAGTAACATTTTGAATTTTGTGCCGCATTTTATGGATTGGGCTGGGGCTGACTAGTGTCCAGGGCTGTTTTTTATCCCCAGTCCGCCCTGCGTTCGCCACATTTTAAGCTTTAAAACGATGTGTGGCTTATAACAGTCCGCCTCATAATCATAGAGAAAAGAGTCTCATAAGGACGTGAGTTTGAGAAAAGTTAGTGTTTGATGTCGGACCGTTTATAACGCGTCTCCAAATGAACAAACTCTCTAATCTATTTGTTTGTCATTACTGGAGCTTTTAGGCACAATACACGTTGTTTAAGTGGTTGTCATGTTTTTAATTGACGTATTACTCTGGTTGTCGAGGGTTCTGCTTCTGATTTTGCCTTTGCAACAATGGTGAGTTCTGAAAGTTTTTTTTTTGGGCGGGTTTTTGACGTTTTGGGCGGTTTTTACATGAACTTTGGGCTGGAAAAAGTCAGAACAATCTGGCAACACTGTATTCGGTCATTAGATTTGATTCTCAATTGCAAAAAGTCGTAATGCGTGCACAAGCATAGAAGCGCGAGCTACGTTACACGTCATAAACAGTTAGCTCAAACCTTTCGCTGGTATTTCTTTACGACATTCACGGCAGAAAACAGTATTTTGTTGTGCATCAGATGGTTTTAATCCAAAGTACCTCCAGATAACTGAACCAGTAGTCAGTTTTTTGCTTACAAGCCCTTCCTCGGTGCCGCCTTCGAGAGACGGAGAAGCAAACTAGCGAATGCCAAATTAAATACGCAGCATTATCGATATATACGATATGTCAAAATTCATTTTGTGTTTAAAATTATATCGCTATATCGTAAATATCGATATATCGCCCAGCCCTATTAGGAGCCTGTATGCTTCCTATCAGTTCCTCTAGCATAGGAACCTCTGATGCTAACTTACTGCCGGTAAGGAGCTAGAAGACATCCCACAATGCACTGCACAGATTGCTCTGAAAATGAATGAACATTTATGACAAAATATGATCTGTGAATGAAGAGTTTATAATGAATGAAAAGTTTTACTGCCTCAGACTTTAGACGCACAAAACAATTCTCTGCATAAAACAACTTTATAAACTTGAAAATATAAGGTTTTAGTGCCACATCACCTTCACTAAATGTATTGTTGCACTATTTTACACTATTAATGTGTGAAGAAATGAAACTTAAAGCCACAGGCTACAGTCAGCTGGTAGCGGAGACACAGAGGCTGCTGCTGGACGGCCAAAGCAAGGATTTAATGGAATATAATTGTCTTTTCTCTCAAAGACTGCTGATGGTGAGTCTATTAGATTTATTCTGTCCTGTGGATACTTTTCAATTACTTTTATTAAACAGCATCAGATTCATGTACAAATGTGTTGTTTCTGTAACTGTCATGTCATTCAAATCAGCGCATTAGGTCCATGTTTTGTAGTCCGCTGGTGGATGTTGTAGTTTTTCATAAACTGCTGTAGAGTCGTGTCATTTCCCTCGCTGTTTCCCGCCGCTGGTTTAGGACGTTCAGATTCACCAAACAGAGCTAAGGCTTAATTTCTCAGCTGTCTAGTGCTCTTAAGGGTCTTTCACACCAAGTCGAGGGTCGCCCGTCTGAACCAGTTTGGCAACTTTTGCCGACAGGCGGCTCACGTGTGTTTGGTGTAAATGGGTTTGTCGGGGGTCAGAGGAGCGTGGAGCAAGTCGTGGAGGTGGGTTTTTGAAGACTTGCAAGTAAAGTCGGTGTCGCCAGTTGCCGCAAATGCAGCTGTTTGATTGGCCTGTGGTCACAGGAGAACCAGTGAATCAGTGCGCAGGAATATAGTGCGAAAAACCGAAAATAACGCTTACGGAAAAACAGTATTTAGCCGAGCATGGATTGTTGTTATTTACAAGGGGTCAAACGGGACGTAACTACGGAGGAGAATGGCTACTATTTGGGTGGAGGAAAACACGGGGGAGTTACGGGGACCGCAGTACGAAGACTGGACTGTGGAGGGAAATACGAGTTGAGCTTAATCCGCGAGGTAAGACTAGAAACATCTGTTTGTCGTCAAAGTTTGACAACTACTCGCGCGCAACTTATGTTTCGTCATTTTCGTCAAGCATTACATCACGAGCGTGCTCACTCTGCATTTGTTTGGCGACTGTTGGCTGTTTGGGTCGTGTTTGTGTGAATGTTCTTTCACATCGGTGCGCCCCATAGAGACGTGAACAGACAGTGCGTCGCTCCTCCCTATCGACAGCGACTGGGGGTTGTGTTGGTGTGAAAGACCCTTTACTGTTGACCCTGTAAACAGTAAGAGCCTTCATGATCCCCCAGACAACCGATTTCAGCCCTCTAAGCTCCCCTACCACAATAAAATGCCACTTGATTTTGCCCACAACGCTGACACGTTATTCCTCTGTTGGCTGCTAGTGGGCTCTCTCCAAGCAGTGGAGGAGGTGTGGCTCCAGATGTGAGGCACCATTTCCTTCAATAAATCTGAGATGTGTGTCACATCTGAGACAAGTGAGCAGTGCATTAATATCTCAGACAAAAGTAACTGTAGCAGCAGCTTCAGTTTAAAAAAAAAAAAGTCTAATAATAGAAATTTATTTGGTGAAAGTCTATTCAAATGACAAACTTTAACAACTTTGTCTAAAATGTGTCTTTTCTTTTACATAAAGACTGTTGGCTTAATATAAAAATAATCAAATGTGAGATTGAACATGGGACATTGTCAGTGTGAATGCAGCTCTCCCCATGATAAACCAGAAGAGCGCAGTGAGCTCCGGTCCCTTCTGTGCTTTTTGGATCACCATAGCCGCGCACACTGATAACGGGCAACTGAACAGAGCCTGTCGGCTTTACAGGCTCTGGTCCGTGCCCAAACCAGAGTCCCGCGCTGTGCTTTACCCAGACCATGAAGAGCGCACCGCACACAACCAGAGACCAGACCGAAGTGGACACAACCCCGTGCTCGTTTGTCCCGGGACTGTAGACACGGTCACACAGGAAGGACCCTCATCAGACCAGGGCACAACGAGCCTGTGAGTCTGGCCATGGACAGTTGTTGTCTCATTCAAAAGGATTATAACAAGGACACGCCACTGCTTTTGAGTTTCTTAAAGTTTTCAAGCAAAGATCAAGATTCTCAGGTAAGTCTTATGTCCACGTGCATCGGATCATTTTATTATAACTTTAGGTCGACATAACAGAATGTTCTTAGAGGAAAATGTAACCCAGGTGAAAAATGCCTATGTTTGTTATTAAAACTGTTTATTTCATATGAATCCATTTTCTCCTCCGCGTCTCTGTGCCTTGCTTGCGTCATGACGTCATGCGCTCTCGCGTCACGCTCAGCGCGTACAATCAGAACATTCAAAACAGCTGCGCGACAAGCAGCAGGCAGGAGCGAGAGGGAAAGCCCAGGTGAACGCGCTTGAGGTATGTTAGTCAATTTAATTCGCTATTTCATTATAACAAATTCTGAAACTAACACAAGTAATGTCGGAACATAGGACCCGACTGCTGGTGCCGACCTACCGCAATCTGAGCACGAGAAAAAGAATAAACTACGACCTGGTGAGTGAAGCTAGCGCTTAGCTTAGCACCCCATTGAAACTAATGGGTTAGCCTAGCCTAGCCGACTCCATTACTTTGTATGGAGCGGTTAGCATTGTGTTTAAAGCCCATTTTCTCCAAATGTATTTAACTTTCTGAACTGTAATTTACAACGAGTCTTTATTAAGTCACTGACTATTGATCATTGTTATGTGTTTACATTTTGATGCACTTTTATGGCTCAAATGCCCAGTTGTTTGTAGCCACTGATTTGAATGCATTTTCAATGCAATTTATGCACCTCAGAGCTACCCTTTTTGCTGCTATGACTTGAAACTTATTGTGTATCGACATTATGCACTTAAGATTGATATTTGAATGATTTAATGAGTAACTTTATGTGACATTGTTATTTATTAAGATGAATTTGATATTGTACAATATGGAAGTTACACTGCTATTTATAATGTGATCTACATTATTTATTATTAGTAACTAGAATGAAAGATTATTGTGTGCACACGTAGAACTTAATGTGTTGAACCTAACACGTAGAACTTAATGTGTTGAACTTAACACGTAGAACTTGATATGTAGAACTTAGAACTTACACTGGTCCTGTTACTTTCATTCAGGCCAGGTCCGATGGCGAGCTTAAAGCTCAGGACTCAGAACCGTAAGCCCAGGAACTCTGGACTACATGACAGGAGCCACCTGTGATCCTGCTGCTCTGGCCGGGCTGGTAGGAGGCTCCTCATAGCCGCCCTCTCTTCTCTTAACCACTCTCGACTCATTCACTCGGCCCAATCACACACACTTTGACACTTCCCTCCCACACTCTGGATTATCCCCCGTTGGACACTAGAGCCGATGTGACCCTGAACATTGAACTGTTGCATTTTGGATAACGTGGTAACGTGAACTGAACTTTTGGGTAGCGTTTGCAACAAACCAAACGCACTTTGACAATAAGTTTTGTTATTCTATTCAATGAACTTTATTTGAAGTTGGTGCAGAATCTACTTGAGCTTGGATGTTCTTTTTGTTGAACCTACTGTAAATACCTATTGAATGGCCAATCATATCTTTATCCTATGTTGTATGTTTTGTCTTTGTCTTCAATATATATATGCATCTATTTAAAGCAATTCCTGTTTTCAGTCTCTCACTCCACTCCTAGAGTCGAACCATTAATCTTTTGATCTAGCCCAGTTTTGGTGTTTACCACTTAGTACCAGCACTGTACTTAAATAATTGTGACACCCCGGTTACAAAAACCCAAACTTATTGAAGCCCAGACTGAACTGAATAATAACTGCTAGCTAAATAAATAACAAAAGTCATGTTCTGCAGATGTGTAATAAGGTTCACTAAATGAACCTTATTATCAGACAAAACAACACATCTGTGCCACGTGCTGGAGCTGCCTTCGGAGTTCAGAGCGGCCAACACACAAAAACTCTTAAAGTCTGCATCATGATCATAGACTGGAGGAAAAATATGGTCCATAGTCTACTAGGGCTGCACGATATTGAAAATTTCTGCGATATGCGATATGGGCTCTGAGATTGCGATATTCGATATTTTTGCGATATTTATTTTTCAATTAAGAATTTCTCTGTACATTTATTTATTAAGTCGTTATTACACTATTAAAACGATGTGCGTATAAACCGCACACGTTCTGTGGCTTAGTAATTGCTTAATCATTTTATTAACTTATTTTTATTGAGGCGCGGTCATGTTTTAGGACGATTTTTACACGGCTTAGTTGCTGGTTGCTCTGAAAATTTGGCAACCGCAGTCGGTACCCCTACACACGTTATACCTTTATCACAACTAGTTTTTGTGCCTTTTCAATCTTGTTTTAAACCAACACAAATCACAAGAGTTGTTCTTAAGAGAAGACGAGAACGGAGTCAAACCACTCGGCGCTAAAAACGGATCAATAATGCATAAAAATAAAAAAAAAATTATTGCACATCCTTGCGATATGGATATTGCACGTGTCAATATTGCGATATCGATATTTTTTCGATATATTGTGCAGCCCTATAGTCTACAAACCTTATGTTCAACAGTGAGCCGTCCACCCATCTCCAAACTCCCTCCTGCTCCTGGTCACTCAGTCCAATCCATTTGGCTCCACGAAATGTTGTTGCTGCAAACAACTTTGGAAACAAAAGCATCAGTTAATCAGAAGCTGTAGTAGTTTAGTGTTGGTCCATAGCTCCAGACCTGCTCCTGGGCATTGTTGATGATGATGAGATCAGCTCCTCTCTGCTGACAGTACTTCCTGCTCTCATACCAGCTCTGCTCTGTGTCAGAGCCCAGGTACATGCTGCCTCTGAAATACTTCCAGCCGGATATTGTGTAGATATCTGGAAACAATTAATTATTATGGAAACACAAACTGAGACAAAAAATTAGTATTTAAACCTGTAATGTGATCTTCTCTCAGAAACCTTTGCTAGTATTTACATGCAGAATTCATTTTCCTGTATTGATTTAGAACAGTATTCTTAGCCTGAGGACTACAGAGACTTAGTCTGGTTTCTTGAAGCACATGCTATGAAGAAACCACTTAGTCCCTTTTGCTCACATTATAAAATTTACCTCTACTCTGCATAAATAGGATTTATCTTGTTCTGCATCATTTGGTCTGGTGGGGGAAGCCGGAGATGCTAGCCAAATAAACAAACTAGTCTGTTTGGGCACTAAAAGTTGAAACATTGATTCAGTTTCGATAGGGCCCCACACTGTTTCTCCTCAACCAAATCACGTGTCTGTACCACGCCAACAAAGTCCTGGTTTAAGATCTTAACAGCTTGTTCATTTTTAAAACATTACCATTACAACACCACCACTAGTCTACACAAATACTCCACCTTTAACTGTAACTGTAAGACTTCTACTCACATAGGGCCCACAGTTTTAGCTTCATTTTGTCTCTTTCCTTAGTGATGTTGAAGTTTTCTGGTAAGACAAGAAACATGGTTAATGGTGATAAATCTTAGTTTGAAGAGTTTCTATGCAAACTTTCCACCTGCTCACAAAACAAACAAAAGGCTCTGTTCTTTTTAATGAGATGCTGAATATCATCTTTAGTTTTAGGATCTTTTTACAGACGTGTTTGACATCACCAAAACTGTTCTTTTTTAATAAGAACAAACTCTAACACAAGTCAGGAGGACTTAGATTAGACCTAGATTTGTATTACTTATATATTTCATTCTTTTCTTTTCTGATATTCTTGAGTTGTTGTAGGGTATTTATTTTTGCAAATTATTGTATTTCAGAAAAATACTGGAAACATAAAGAGTGACGTCAAAAACAGAGCTGGTGAGTGCTACGTGGGACTGTGCAAGTATTAAAAAAAGGGACCGCCTTAAACGTGGTCGGAATAGGCCTGTGTCTATTCCTGCATTTTTCTCTTACACGTCTGACTAAAATGGGTAAAAATTCAAACTAAAACTGTTTCTGATCCTTTGGAGCACAAGCCAATGGCTGAAGTCTTTTTAAAACTGTATCCCTGTAGTTTTATTTTCGGAGACTAACAGACTCTGATCAGAAGAGAGAATTTTCTCCAAACAAAAGAAAAACAGAATATAGAGGGATTTTTTGTTTATCAACACGGGCGATGCGCGCGCACCCCGCCTGTAGAAAGAGCCTCCGCACATACACACAATAGTGGAAACATGTCTAAAAAGCTCCGTTGTCAGCCAACATCAAGAGTTTATCACTTTGCGAAAACAAAAGGCATGCTGCTAAGCTAACATTTATGGATGAACTTTGATCCTACGACCCTTAGAAGTTACTTTAAGGTAAGTGAGAAAAACGGCGAGAAAAACGCTGACTCAAGCTTTAGGGACAGACGTCTATCAGACCGGTTCATACCTGATGAAAGCAGCTAGCTGTCGTCCCGTTTCGTTGTTTAATTCGAACAAGTTTCCCAATGTAAACAAATGGGGAGGCGCGCTTTTTGCAGGACGCAAGTGCAGTAGGGCGGAGAGTGACGTCGACCCAAAATCCCTCTATAATTTAAGGATTGGTAAAGCTGCTGTTGACAGCTGAGACCTGAATGACATTTGGCATATTTGGGGTTTTGACCGTTCCTCCTCACAAGCTGAAGGTAATTGAGGCCAAGATGAGTATTAGGACCTAAAATTTGTCAAAAAAATTAGGTGAAGCCAATACAAAATCCTATAAAAAAACATTTTACATTTTGGAAATAAACAATTTGTCAGTTTGATTGGTCCCAGAGGCTGGGTTCACTCTAAATAGGAGGGACACAATGATTTTTTTTTCTTTAACATTTCCAGATGCTTCATAGTTTGTTTTTTATGGATATTGAACATAAAGGAATTTTTCAAGAAAAATTTAAACGGCCCTTTGAAGGGACGCCGGAATGAGAAGGGGTTTTAAAAGACTTTTAATTAGTGACGGGCCAATACGAATGTTTTGAGCCGATACCGATAACCAATATGTGGTCCCCTGCTGTGACCGATTACCGATATTTATATTTCAAAGCAGAGCTATGTAACATTTTGACTTTGTTAAATGTCTTTGTCAGTATATGCTCTCTGCTGCCTCCTGCTGGAAAACCTACACTTTTCTGTCATTTCTGTCAACAACGTATCTGAGAAACACTGGCTCTTATAGTTTGACCGTGTGAAATATTTAATGTACTTTTCTTTGCATTAACTGTAAAATAATTTTATATATTAAATAAATAAATAATATTGAATAATCTAAATAAATAAATACATCAAGCTGAGACTGGGATATGTGCACAGTGACACTGGAAAACCTCGTCCGTTTTTCGATCATGTTACAATACAGATATCGCAAAAATCCAGAATATCGGTCGATATAGATACTGATCCCGATATGTCGCCATTCCGTACTTTTAATTCATCAGAGTGCCTCAAGCAAGAAAATTTAAAATGTCTCCCTGTGGCAGAACTATTCAACTTGGACTGTTTAGAGACCAACAGAAAGGTGAGTCTCTGTTGGAGGGTATGAAAAGGAAACTGAAGAGCTCTAGTTTTAGTGTTTGTATTTGTAAAGGCCCTCGAGTTTGGAATGAGCTGGACAGAAACGTTTCACCATCTTTATTTATTTTCAAAAGAAAACTGAAATCTTATTTGTTGGGGAAGTACAGTGAATCTTAAGCCCCGTTCAGCTGACGGCTCTTATTTGACCCGGGCTTTTTATTAGGTCCCATAAGCCTGGGGTTCCCAAAGTGTTTAGACCGGGACTCCCAAAATAACCATGTAATGAACTTGTGACCCCCACAGTTTATAAAACTGATAAAATACCAAGTTATAATTGTAAAATTCCATCTTAAAATCATCTTGCGATACTCAAATTTTCCTTCGCGACCCCCTCTTTGGGAACCACTGCCACTTGTGTGTATTTGGATGTGTACAATTACATTTAATGTTGGGTTAACTAACTTTTTTACTTTGTGCATTCCACTAAAAAGTCTCTGATAAATGCTGCACTTTCTGAAAAAAATGAGACCACTGTGTACTGTGTGAATGAAAAAAGAAAGATGTTTAGTTCTCATCAGGAGCCGAATGCTGCGCTCTGATTGGCTGTGCTTGGGTGGTCCTTTCCAGTTTCACTTTGCTGTTGTAAGAAGTGTGTTTTAAGTCATAACGGCAACCAAAAATGAATACACGTTAATTTGATGAAAATAAATCAGGGCCCTTTTTATAAACAACAAACAGATTCAGATATGTCCCTTTTACAAAATGTTTTTTTGCTTAAATACGACCATAAGTGTTTTATTGTATGTTTGTATGTTTTCTGTAGTTTTGTAATACATCTGACTCTCTAATTGATTGATTGATTGATTGATTGATGTGCCCAACTTTGCACGGCTTTTCACAAAATATCTGGATTTGTATCAATAAAGGTGAAACAACTACTTTTAAAATATAAGACTTAACCAACATTTCTCTGTCACATTGCCATTCTAAAACTGAACTTCATTTCTGATGTTTGGAAGATGAGTAACGAGAAGCAGGGCCTAATCTAAGTGATGTCATCGGTTTCAACCTCTGCTCTACTTCCTGTTCTATTCATCATGCTGTATTTTCAGACTTGTTCTTGATTCATATAAAACTACCTTTTATATTTATGACCCATTTTCATTCACTAAATTTCAGTTAAAATGATAAAAACATAGAAAGCTGTCAGCACTTTAGAATTGCTCAAAGTCTTCAGATGATTTTCACTTTCTTATTTTATACAAATGAAAAAACTAAATGTGGTGTTTTTGGTTTAGTGTTTCACTTTTATTCTCTCTACTCATTCTGCATTTTTTTATTTATCTGACAGGGACAGTATAAATAGACAGCAATCAATGTCTTTGTTCAAAGCTACTGTTCTCGGCTTCTTTACAGCCCTCGTCCCTGGTTAGGCTTTTAAGGTTAGTATTCACAAACAGCCAGTGCTGGAAAAAGTAATTAGTTACTCATTACTTGTTTAAAATGTAATTAGTTACAATACTTTCTTCCCAAGAAAATACCTTAGTTACATTACTTTGGGATTACTTTCTGTGTAATTTTGCAAACACTGATAAAAAAATGGAATTTATAACTTTATTATTGGCATTTAAACAATGGTAAACAACAAAAGAGTAGCTTAAATAGGCTCAAATTCTGTAAAAAACAAAACAAAAAAACTAAATTTAAAATGATTCTGAGGCCTGTTCCAGATGTTGATCTGTGTCTGTTTTATCTCACTCAAAAAGTCACTTTTGTAGGTTTTATTTTACTTGAAAGTAACTAAGAATATGTTGTTAGTAAGTGTAATTAAATACAAGTAGTTTCACTTTAAATCAGTTACACTACTAGTTATGTATTCTAATTACAGTAACTAAGTTACACCCAACACTGCAAATTAGTAGTAATTAGTAAAAAACATGAAGATGACATCCCAGTTTAGTGTTCACTCAGTTGCCTTTCCTTAAGCCAGCATTTGAGCTTTGTGGAGAAAAGTCTGAGTTCTGATGGTGACTAAATACAAAGAGTTCCATAAATGTGAAGCTTTGACTGAGAACTCTGACTGACCCAGAGCCTTTTCACTCTGCAGTTTCCACTGGTCCAGCTCCAGTTCTAACACCTTCATTATTTTGTATCAGGCCACACATTACATGAGGAGCGAGGGGAGTAGAACACTTAAAAACTGCTTTTCAAATGGACAAACTGATGAAATGTTCAAACATCATAATTTTATATTTTTGGATAAAATGGCAGTGATGCCATTTTATTGTTTTTTGATCAAATGCTTTTAGTGACTCTTTCTACAGCGACACTAATGGCTTTAGGACAGTCTTGACCCCAGACAATGGCATATTACGACACATAACCCCGGTCTCACACTGGATCCAGTCCGTACTCCGGTCCAGCGTACAGAGGCTCTCTGTTTCTTGAAAAGTAATGAGAGGCTCTCACACCGCGATCCGTCCGGTCCGGCGAGCCGCACGGCTCTGCTCCGTACGTCCGAATAGTTTCCGTTTCATTTAAATTTTTCCGGACTGCCGGAGCGCTCCGGAGCCCTTTTTGGGAAAGTTGTGAAAACAAGACACGACAAACAGGAAACCAAGCGCTCGCGGGTGAAGAGAAAACATTACGTTTCTGCTACTACAACAAATACGTCAAAATGCTCGACATATACGCGACTATTGAACACACAGGAGGTATATAAACATCCCATTATGCGTCGAAAAATCCAACAGAAAATGAAGTGATGTGATATAAGCCCAAAACTCGGCGCAAGTGTTCCTTGTTTACATATCCATGTGCCAGAGATCACGTAAACTCTCCGAAACTCCCAAGTTGAGTGTCAATCCTCGTGAACTCGTGGTCTCGCGAGGCCAGCAGAGTCCGTACATACGCATGCATATTCTGGAGGCAGACGGATCCGGATCTGGACTGGAGGCAGTGTGAGCCCGGTGTAAGACAGAATCATAGCAGATATACTTGTGCACGCTAATATCATAATCACATCAGGACTGACATAAATTAAAATCAAACTTACGCTTCCTTAAGAATTCCTTCTCTTCTGTGACATTTTTAAAGCTTGAGTCAAAGCCTGAAGATGATATTATTTATTATTTAATCATTAATATTCATACTATTAGCAGATCTTACCGATGCGAAGGTAAATGTTGACAGCCTGTACGACACAAACAAGTCCAAAGCAGAAGACGACCAGTGCAACACACAGTCCTTCAGAAACACATGAGCACTTTAGTTTCCTCTGTTTGTTCTATTCTTAATGTTTGGAGTAAATGTTCTTACTTGTGCGAGCGCTGATGTTCCTTCTGCTCCTGACCACCTGCTCCTCCATCATGTCCTCACTGCAGCTCCTCACACAACAGCTCAGCAACATTTACACTTCTTCTTAAGACACGACTCACTATAATCTGGGTTGTTTATCTCAGGAAGCAGCGCAGCACAGGAAACGTTCAAAAGAAAATAAGGTGGGCCCAGGATGCATGCAAAACTATTTCCACTTTCATCAGATTAACGCGTCTGTAAAGTGCGTAAGACAGGATGGCTCATACTTTCCAGTAACACAGAGTGAACATGGTTATATTTAGGATATTACTCAATAGTTTGGTTATCTCCTCGATCTAATGTCTTGGCGTCAGCGTGAGGAGATGTTTTTGTGTGTTTGTTGTGGTGTTTGTTTTGATCCCAGTTCATTTAGTAAACCTACATTTCTGCAGATCACGACAGTGGAGCAGTGCAAGACGTTCACAGGAAAATATGTTCAAGGTGTTTTCCTATCAACTGTATTTTGTTATTTGGTTTAATCAGGAAGAAGCCAGGCTTAATGTCTTTATTAATAATACTGTATTATTGTCAAAAATAAATTCACTCTTAAGTAACATTGGGCCTCATTCGTGACAACGTTCTTAAGAACAAACTTGTTCTTAAGAACTTCTTACGAACGTTTTTGGCATTCACAAAATCTGTCCTTAACGGAAAATGTTGGTCTGTAAGAACAAATCCTAAGAACACTGAGGAGCACTCGTAAGAACAAAAAATCAGCTGTTTCAGATTTTTATTTCTTATATAGTTCAGTCAAAAATTGTAATTCCTACATGATTGTAGGTTATGTATTTTTGCTAATTATTGTAGATAAAATCATTTTAGAAACAAAAAAATTCAGTTATGCAAAAAAAAATGACTCCTTTA
This sequence comes from Mugilogobius chulae, assembly GCA_038363315.1. Classification (NCBI taxonomy): domain Eukaryota; kingdom Metazoa; phylum Chordata; class Actinopteri; order Gobiiformes; family Gobiidae; genus Mugilogobius; species Mugilogobius chulae. The sequence goes on along the minus strand of CM076411.1, from coordinate 13,413,928 downwards.
ATAAACCTGCAGCAGCCTGTCCCAGCCTCAGAGCCTCTGTGTTCTGACCCCCACAGGACTCAGGACCCTGTGTCCCCCAGGACCAGAGTCTCTGTGATCTGACCCCCCCTCCCACACGCTCGTTCTACCGCGACGTTAAATGCGATATAAACGGCAAAAGCCCAGCGTTATTTCAATACATTTGTGACTTGAACATGTTTCCTCTGAGTGTGTTCATGTGAGGTTGGACATTTTTAAAAGACGCTGAAGTATTAACTCAGCGAGGTGAGGAGACGCGCTGCTGCAGCTTCTTCTTCAATTCCGCTGCTCCAAGTCTTGTCGGTGACGCGTTGCGGCCGGCCCAGATTTGCCATATAAGGAAGTATACATTATTCATTTTTATGTAAATAATCGTTCGTAGCTGGAGTTTGGTGAATTTGGCGTAAAGGCTGTTAGGAAGGAATTTGACTCGTTACAAACTCGTCGTGAATCACACGTAGAGTTTTCACAGCAGCTTCTTAAAGTGGAAGTAACGCACAGATTTTACGAAGACTTTCATGAATGAGGCCCATTGCCTTATGTCGGCCAAAAGTTAAAAGAAAATGATCCAATCTGTGTGACATGAGACTGTCTCCTACACTGTGTTGTAGCTGCAGCAGTGGTGTCGTCTGATTTACATCGTTTTCAGTAAATATTCAAAAGCGGATCATGAAGACTAAAAATAATAATTGATTTTTTTTGTAATCGAAATACTTGATTTCGTCGAATTGTTTTAGTCCTAATTTGAATATGTTCACATCCATTGCTTTACATTTGACATCACACACGCAGTGATAAAGTCAATAAAAGTGAGTAACCAGGGTGTAAGTCATTTGCTGTATTCTAATCTAGTGAATCTCAACAGTACATTTGATTGGTGGGCCACTATTAATAAAAATCAGAAATCATCCTGGAGCCACATGAAGTCATCTGGAGGACCGCTTATGGCCCACAGGCTGCTAGTTTGAGAGCAATGACTAGAGAGAGCGTAGTCATGGTAACCTATGGCAACAAATGTCCAGTTCTGGCAGCCATCTTGTGTGGGGAAACACATGCAAACTAATGGGAGTATACTCTTAAATACTTTGATAATTGAACCTTTGTGTGTTTGTTCATTTAGTTATGCCTCTGTTCAATCAAACTAATGTGAAAAAATCTTGAAATAATACTTTTACTTTTAGTTATTAAAATCTTCTTTTATAGTAACAGCACAATGAAACCATCACAATAATTATGAACGTTATAGCATAATTACACAAAAGTGCTTTAACTGTGCATCAAATCCTGCCCCGTGCAGTGTTTTAAGGCTGAATATTTATATAAAAAAATGACACAGACAGAAAGCAGTCCTCTGTATTATTTGAACCAGAAATATATAAATATATTCTCAATTACCCTTCAATATATGAAATATCTGTCCTTGTTTTTACATTGTTTTCAATTAGAATTCTGCTGCCTCTCCCCTCGCAGGATGGCTGCCGCAGCCGCCACGGCAACAAGCCCCATGCTATCTCTAGTCATTATTTTAACTCATTGTTTGAGAGCCCCCATCTAAATGGACAATGTCGCCTGAAAGAGGGCCTCCTACTGTTTGTTTCTGTGGAAAGCTAATCATTGTGTATCAGGGTGGACTGGTGAGTATGAGCTCATGATAACGGACAGCCCCATGTTACAACCATCTGTACACAATTGTTAGAAGCTGAAAACATCCCAGTTTTTGCATGACCTGAGGCCTGTACTGCGAACGTCGCTGAACTAATCCTGGATAAGTTTCTCTTACCCAGGTTGACTAACCCAGATATGAGTCTCTGGATAAACTGTCCAACGAAATGAGTTCACAACTGGATTTGTTAACCCTGGATTTTCTCAATGAAGCCGTGCGCGTTCACGGAGCAGAGGCGGGGTTAACACAAACTGACCAATCAGAACACCCGAGCTGCGGACTTCAAACGTGAGGAAACGTCAATCATGAAGTGAAATATACGAGTATTAAAATCTGAGAAGGAAACACGCTGCAGCTTCAAATGAAGTCTGCGCTTAATCAGCCAATCACAGACACAGAAGTTACGCTGCAGAGTTCATTTAAATGTCCTGCATCGATATAACTAAAGCACAAATGTGCAGACATGACGAAACATTTAATAGATCGACCGTTTAGTCTGAATGAGCTGTGTCCTTTATCTGAGTCAAAGTGATGTGTAATTTATTAATCATCCCACAAATTAAACGTGATTTTTCAGTCACTGTTAAGATCTCATCCTGCTCTTAATAAATAGGTTATGTGCCGGGCCTGTGCGCATCGCATCGATATAAAAGAAAACGCCGTAACGTTCACATTTCCTCATTTCTTCGCTGCTCTCTCTCATCTCTCTCTCTCCCCCTCTTCACATACGGCTTAATTCTCGTCTCTGATTGGCCAGCGCCTCGTCTTTTTAACTTATTCGGGAACTTATCCTGGTCCGGAGCAGGTTATGAGTTTGCCGCATGTTGCCATAGAGACCTACCCCGATAGGACGTGATCCAGTTTCGTAGGACCAGACCAGGTTTAACCCAGAACTGACCTCGCTAAACCCCAAATCTAGCTTCTTAGTACAGGGCTCTGCAGACTCACTGAACATGTGACCCACTGAACATGTTTGGGATGTGTTTACCACAGCGTGTTCCAGTCGCAGCTGTGGGGGATAGAACACCCACAGGTCTGTGACCTCGTGAATTCAACACCCGCACTTTATCTTTCACTAAATGTTCTAAAACAAAAGTTGATGTAATATCTTGCACAGCAAACTTAATACGCTGTTTTGAGATAGTTCGCTCTCTTCTCTGTCCCTCTGTTACGGTACAGTGTGTGTGTTTATATCTCCGGAAAGTTAAAATCATGGTCCGCTTTTACAAAATGTGATGCCTTTCTTCTTTAGTCACTTGAAAAAACTAGGCTAAGTGAACTCTCTTCTTTAGCTCTGTACCGGAGACACCTTTAAATGAGTGTAATGTTCCTGTTTTTGTGACAGACGGTTGTGGTGATTCCATCCTCATGTGTCGCTCTCTCTGTTGTCATTTTGTGAGTAGGAAAGAGTTGATCTTTTCACCGTCAGACAAAGTAAACAGCAGCGTGTTACTACAATATTCTTGTCGACGTAAGCTTTTTGTTTTACTCAAAGTAGCCCAGGAAGGAATTAGCTTTTAGTTTTACTTTTTAATGAAATAATTCACAATTGCAATTAGACATTACAGTATGTGCCATTGCCCCATTCTGGAAAAAAGCAGTCTTTAAACAGCAAAGGTATTGTTTAATATAATGAAAATACGGTAAATTACCAAGAAATTCATAAACAATGACAATATAAACATATCGTTTGTAACTGTAAAGCATCTTCTACAGTAGAGCAATATTGTTAAAAAACACATGCGAGAAATTCTGACTTACAGGCAGCTATTTTCATATGATTTACAGTTGATATTATTGGTCTTACATAGGAGGATAAAACACTTTGATTTTAGGAACATGTGCTCTTGCACTGGGCTCACGTGAGTCAACAGGTTTCTCTGGAATGAAAAATGTGCCAACACCAAAATTAAAAATACTTTTTCACATATGTTCCCATGCTTTTCTGTGCAGTTTAGGCTACTCCACTTTGGCGATTTGATTTGACCGCAGTCTTCACCGTCACGTCTGTTGTTGGACTTTGTATTCTCCCAAGAGCTGAAACAAAAACAACTTGTTTTAAAGTTTATGTTCATTCATGCTGACAGCCCTGTCCCGAGCCTGGACACAAAGCAGCTCTTCACCCTCCCACACAGGATCGCTCTACAACATATCCATCTGTTTCCATACTTTTAGATTTGAATTGCTCTACAAAATGTCCAAACCAGTGCTGAACCAGAATTGAACAAAGACTAGACCAATACTAAAAGTACAAAGTCTGAACCAAGAGTATCTGGCATTAGGCTGCTTGTGGGTTAAATCTAAAGCAAAGTGACACCAAAACTGAAAAGAGACCAATTAAAGTGGAAGGTACACACAAAAACAAACCAAGGTATATTTGGAATATTTGAAAGAAGGGTTGAGAGCCAGATCAGATTTTTGAAGAGCCAATTTGCCTCAATGGACTTAAGTTGAATAGGCCTGGGCTACACCTATTGGACTTCACTTGCTCTGCACCCGACCTCGCAGTGAGCGTGTGGTGTCGGGGCCAGGGGCGAGTCTAGACCCTTTTTAGGGGTGCTCAAGCACCCCATAAATTTTTAAAAGCACCCCTAAAATTCATCTCTTTTTTTTTTTTAATTATTAATTTAAATTTTTTTGCTTTCCATATTTCATGCCCATGCCCATGATAGTATTTTCTTAAGCCCTCACAATATTACACCCCCTATGTGTTTTGGCCAAGTGGTTTGATCCGCTCTTAGCCCGTGTCTCAGCAGCACTTTTGGTAGAGGTGTGGAGGGGTTACGTGGATGCTGCAGTCCGGAGGAGTGTGGTGCCAGTGCAGTCCCAGGTCTTAGCCAGGTATTTGTGTCACGCTTGTTGCAAAGTAAATGCACATTTGAACGTTGTTCTGACTGTCGAGATTCACGCTGTCAATCACTAAAATGAAAGCGCTGGACAAACTGTGTTCCACGTTTGTAAATTCATCTTTTTGTGGGGACAGTTAAGCTTTCTTGAATAATTTCGATGTCATAATAGAGTGCTTCATGTGTCAAGCTCGACACCACTTTTTATTTGATGAAAATGGTCTAATATCCGCGGAGAAACGTGCAGAAACTCCTGAAAAAGACGTTTTAGCGATGTGAACCGGTGCCGCGTGTAACCGGCGACATGCACGCGGGGCTCCATCAGTATCTAATCGTCATCAATATAAAGTTGTGTTCAGATGTCCTGACAAAGGTTTAGGCATGTTTGTGAAACAGACTGAAGGTTCATGTGTGAAGAGCACAAGAGGAGACACACAGACCAGACTGGAACATGAACCTTTGGAAACATAAGACTTGTATTGGATGTGACTATATAACCTCTTCGTTAGTAAGGACCACACCAAAACAGAGATAGTTATACGTTGTTTATTGAATAGATGTAGATGTTGAAGTTCCATGGAATCAGATGAGCGATGACCAGGCAAGGAGACTCAGTGTGGGGGTCCTGTCTCAGCAATCTGCCCGGCCGATTCAAGACCCCCCACCCCTTCCTAAATGGGTGCTAGAAGGAATGTTGTGAAAAAGTGGAGGGCGGGTGGGTCGAGAGCACAGAGTTGAACTGAGATGAGGCGCATGGTCAAACTGAGACGCAAGCATGAGCTGGGATATGAAGGTTTCCGGTGACGTGGGGGTGTGGTTGGAGTGCGATGGGGGCGTGGTCCCACTCACAAATCTTAATTAACCAAGTAAATAACGCTTAAGTGAACTAGAATACAGTAAATTACCTGCAATTTGGCCAAAAGCCCCCAGGGCGGACAGGTTGACCCTGGTTACACACTTATTTACTTTTTTTCATAGGATAAATGCAATATAAAGTAATCTTTGTGAATATACTGGAGAGAGGCAGAGAGAGAGAGAGAGAGGGAGAAGAAGAAGAAAGAGAGAGAGAGAGAGAGAGAGAGAGGAAGGAGTAATTCACAGTATCTGTGCACTGAATAATATTTCAGCAAAGGTTTGCAATTATTTGAAACTTTTTTCTGTGATATTAGTGCAACTTAACTTAGGAGGGACTAAATTAGAGTCTATGCTCAGAGCAGGGCCAAACACACAAAAATCACACAAAATATGTGCACTATCATGTGTTCCTTTGCCATAATTAATCCACAGAGAGGAAAAATAAGAGTGTGGCGCGTTTGTATAGGCAAAAAGGTACAAAGTTTTCCGCGCGCTCTGCGCGCATATCCCTTTGGTACTAAGCACCCCTAAACTTGGATGTCTAGAATCGCCCCTGGTCGGGGCCATTGTTTCCAACTGCGTGTGTCTGGCGCGGTGCGAGAAAAGCTTTGACCGCTGCACACAAACACAAGCGGAGAGGCGCAAACGCGGAAATGTACCGACACCGGCACCACGATCAAAGCAGGGTAAGGTTTGTTAAGGACAAATTACATTAAGCACAAAGGCAGAGATGATTGTACCAGATTATAGCTTAGAGCAATTTCCATCTGTAGTCCTGGGGAGGAGAGAGGGGAAGCACATTGAACGTGTTTTTAGTTGTAGGAGGAAACCGGAGTACCCGGAGGAAACCTACGCAGACACGGGGAGAACAAGCAAAGTCCACATAGAAAGGCCCAGGGCGACCCGGGAGTCGAACCCAGGACCTTCTTGCTATGAGGCCAGAGCGCTAACCGCTGCTCCACCGTGTCGCCCATAAACAGCAGACAAGGTGCGTGAAAGGGACAGATTTTATGAAACGCCCTAGAATTGCATCACACCCCCAATTTGAGAAGTGCTGCTTTAATGCAATAAGGTGCCAGTTACAATTTCATTCATGTAATGATCTACAAACCTTGTGTTCAACAGTGAGCCGTCCACCCATCTCCAGACTCCCTCCTCCTCCAGGTCACTCAGTCCGATCCACACGTTCAGTCCAAATACTTTATTTGCAAATTCCTTTGGAAACAAAAGCAGCAGTTAAACAGAAGCTGTAGTAGTTTAGTGTTGGTCCATAGCTCCAGACCTGCTCCTGGACATTGTTGATGATGATGAGATCAGCTCCTCTCTGCTGACAGTACTTCCTGCTCTCCTGCCAGCTCTGCTTTGTTTTGGAGCCCAGGTACATGTTCCCACCAAAATACATCCAGCCTGAAGATGTGTAGTTATCTGGAAACACAGAATAATGTAACTTTAAGCTGTGTCACGAAGTTAGTTTAGAAATCTCTCTGATGTATCTCTCCTTTAGACATTGCTAGTATTTTTGTCACACTTTTCATCATTGTGTCAAGTCACATATAATATTTGGCACATATTATTTTTAAAAAGAGGTTGATTCTGCGATCTAAAGAAACAGAAAAAATCTCAGATTATTCCTAATTGTGACTCATCAAGGGATAAAAATAGAAGTAGTTAATGCATTTAGATACTAGTTGACAGCCTTCACAATAAAGATCACAGTGAAAAATCCATTAAAGTTGGGGTAAGTAAAAGGTACTAGTTAGTTGTAAATGAGTAAACTGTGTTTTCCACAAAAACGTATAGGATAAATGCAGACCTCTGAGTACTGTCTGAATCGAATAAAAGAAAGAAATAACTTTAGTTCTCATCAGGAGTCAAATGCAGCTGTGGTTAATAATTGTACTCACACAGGTTCCACAGTTGGAGCATCAGGTAGTCTCTTTCATCAGTGACGTGGAGGTTTTCTGGTGACACAATAAACACTGTTAACGCCGGTTTAACATTGAACATGATCCCACAGTCTCATAGATTCACTTTAATAGGATATATTTAACTGTCCATCATTCTGACTCGAACCCTCACTGTTAAAGAAAATGGCAGATTATTAGTAGATTTTTGCCACTTCCTTCCAGTAGAAAGGTCAAGTAAAAAAAGAAAAAAGTCTGTACTATGAGAATAAACCTAGCAACATTTACTCTGAAAATAATACAAAAAATAATAATAATAATAATAAATGCATAAAATTACCCTCATACTCAATCGTGTAACTCAGTATTTTTACTCAGTTTTAATAGTTTTCGTGAGTATCTGTACTTACATTTTTAAAAACAGGTGAGTTACTTTACAAGCTCATAAACAGTTTTTTTGTTCCTTTTTAAACCCTCCAGAGCTGCTGCTGTTGTGTATCAGAGCTTTGTGAACAAATGAACAACTTGGTTTGGCCAAAGATTTAAATATTTCTAACAATTACATATTTATCACTTGATAAAAGTCACAATAATTATAAATAATTCACTGTAAAACCCAACTCATGCTCCAACACGAGAAAACCAACTTTGTGCACAGCAAAAAATGCATATTTTTTTTTTTTTTTTTTTTTTTTTTTTAAGATTTTTTTTTGATGGACCTAGATTATATTGACTTTTAGCAGAGTTGTTTTTTGTAACTGTACTTTTACTTGAGGAGTGAACTTCAGTACTTTTGCCATCTCTGTTTATAACGACATTTCATTTACAGACATTTCTCATTTGCATTAAATTTTAAATAATACATTTAGAGACATGTTTAAGCAAAATTCTATTGATCCTGCAAAAAGATAACTTCTACTTATCTTCATTGTGACCTACGTTTCTTTAAGAAGTCCTTCTCTTCTGTTACACTTGAGTCATAACCTGCAGATGATATTACAGTATTTATCATTTCATCATTAATATTCATACTATCAGCAGATCTTACCCATGCGAAGGTAAATGTTGACAGCCTGTACGACACAAACAAGTCCAAAGCAGAAGACGACCAGTGCAACACACAATCCTTCAGAAACACATGAGCACTTTAGTTTCCTCTGTTTGTTCTATTCTTAATGTTTGGAGTAAATGTTCTTACTTGTGCGAGCGCTGATGTTCCTTCTGCTCCTGACCACCTGCTCCTCCATCATGTCCTCACTGCAGCTCCTCACACAACAGCTCAGCAACATTTACACTTCTTCTTAAGACATGACTGATTAGAATCTGGGTTGTTTATCTCAGGAAGCAGCACAGCACAGGAAACGTTCAAACGTGCATGAAAACTAGAAAGAATTATCTTCTCTCTCATAAGATGTCCAAAAGTGTCCAAATAGTTTCCACCAAAAGCCACACTTTGATGCATGCACAGGTTAAACTTGTTTGTATTTCACACACTTCTGACGAGCCACAGCATTAATAAAGGTACTAATAAACAACGTTTGCTTTCTTATCTAAATAAACTGAAATATTTTCACGTCTTTCATGACCCACCGATAACCTGACGTACTGGGAAACTATAGTGTGTGGTCTCAACCTGAGGAGAACACGAGTGCTCTGTGTTTATTCACACACACGTGAGTGAAAAAAAATATTCTTTCTAGTTCCTGTATTTGTTTCCTTCCTAATAACATAAAGAACTGTTCACCCCTGTGAGTCGATTCTTGTCATTCATGCTTAAGAGTCGTTCAAAAGAGTTACTAGAATTCACAAGAATTGAGTGCATTTTGGAGAACAAAACTATATTAGACGTAGAGCTAATAATGTAGACATAGTCTAAATATGCTTGAGTCAGAGACCAAACACTTAAAAAAGTGGTCTTGACAGCGGTCTTAAACCCAGACTGGCCTCATGTACTACTACACTAATATGTGCCCTTTAAAAGGTTCTTTTTTGAGTGAGAATGGTAATGGTGCGTTTACACTTGGAGCATCACATTTGCAGCAGTCGCCCAGCAAAGTTGGTCGTGTGTGGTCGCCTGTTCTGAGAAGCGACCAACTGCCAGCGTTCAAGAGTTAACCATTTATTAACTTTTCTCATTATTGATAAATGTGATTATTGTTGTTATTAATATTGATCTGTTTTATCAAACTATTTATGTACATAATGTCCTTTATATTACTGTTGCTTAATGTAATATTTAAATGTAATTGCTTGACTGTTTTGTAAATTTCCAAGACATCATGCACCATCAGGTGACTCTGTGCCTGCCCACTTGGGACATGTGATTGGAGTTTAAATTTGCTCTGGGACAGTCATCTCGAGTTTGCCCTGATAAAGGCCGAAGGGCGTTTTTTTATTCTTTTTTGCCATGATGTAATAAAGGCTTTTATCTTTCTTAATTTTTTGAGTGCCTCAGTATTCACAAGTCTACATTTGAGAGTCCCTGCACTGAAGAGCACCAAAAAGACTTAAATCCAAGTAGCACTCTAGCTTTCAAAAATTAACCATTTATGTAACTACATTATCTGTGACACTGTCTGATGGAGTTGAGTTCTGCCAAACGGTCGTATCGACTGTGATGTGGACAGGAACAGGCTTTTACAACTGAAACAAAAGTAACTCTAGTAGAAACACACAGGCTTTGTAGTTTTTATAACCCTTGCTTTCATTACAAATACATGATATTATCATTTGAAAATATAAATCAAACACCATTTCTTAACTCAATTTGTTAGTACAAGTGCAGAGATGAAAAAAACAATGCACCCCCTGTGGGGATCGAACTCCTTAACCTTAACCCTGCCCTACACTGAGTGTTAGTTCAGTGCGGGGCAAGAAAGTGCTTAAAACCAATGTGCCCTTGTACACAGACCTTGGAGCATTGTGAGCGCATGTTTGAGAATTACGCAAGTGCGGACAGAATCTATTGAGTCTATTTTTGTTTGATGCGACTTCACACGACTTGAATGGAACTGGCCTCGCAGTCAGTGTACGGGAGGCATGCTCTCTACAGACTGATCTAAACCTCCAGACAGTTCCATGACTTTTCAGTCACACTCCTGTGCCTAGTTCAGTTGTGTCAACCCCTTCTTTGTTGTGGGGATGGGTTTGTTTGTGATATTTTATAGAAAATGGCCACATCAATCGCAAAACTCATAGAATTACATTATTAAAGGTGTCCCACACCAAGCTGAGGATCGCCCGTCTGAACCGTCTTGGCAACTTTTGTCGACAGTCGTGTGTTTGGGGTGAATGAAGGAGCACGGAGCAGGTTTTTTGAAGACTTGCTTGAAGAGTCTGCATTGCCAGCGGTCGCCAGTTGCCGCATAAGCAGCTGTTTGATTGGCTCTTGGCTACTAGCAAACCAACTCAAAACTGAAAATGACGCTTACGAAAGAACAGTATTTAAGCGAGCATGGATTTTTGTAATATGCTCTGGTTCAAACGGGACGTAAGCACAGAGAAGAATGGCTACTATTTGTTCCGAGGAAATTAAAGATGGAGAAATTGCATTAACCGCAATGTTAAGTCTGAACTGTGGCGAGAAATAGAAGTTGAGTTTTCTCCGTGAGGTAAGATTAGAAACACTTGTCTTTCTGTCAGAGTTTGACAAATACTCTCGCTCAATTTCCATGCTCACTCAGCATTAGTTTGGCGACTGGTGGATGTTTGGGTCATGTTTGTGTGAATGTTTTTTACAAAGGTGCGCCCCAAAGAGACTTGTACAGACTAGGGATGTTCATGGTTAACCGATTAACCAGTTATCTGTGACTAATGCCTTGTTCGAGTGAGACGTCTTTAACCGGTTAACTGACAATTGCTCCAGCAGATGGCGCCAACTGCCCTGAACAGCTCTGGCGTTTGCCAGAGAAGGAAAAAAGATCGCTAAAACTACAAAAACACTGTTTATCTCAGAAGGACTGAGCAAACTTGCATGACACTGCAGTGTTTATGAACTAATATCAACCATGCATGGATTAATTAACTTGGATTTTATGTTGATGAAGAAAACAGACTGGGCTAGCTTGCCTGTGAAACTATCGATGTTTTTACTTGTTCAAGACAAGCTAAGGTAAGCAGCTAACGTTAGCATCAACTTTAAAACATGACTCCTTATAGACCCGTTCAGAGCCTACGTCATTTTGGGGGCGGAGCCGCACGGGTGCCCTCCGCAGAGTTTCCCCATAAGTTTCTATACAAAACGAGTCAGCTGTACTAACGATATTAAACGGTTAGAAAACTTAACAATGACTTCAAACGAAGCTCTGACCATTCCTAATGTGTTCCTTGGGTTTGCACCAGTGACACATTTTATAACTCGTGATTTTTTCGAGCTAACTAGCTAGCCGCTAAAATCTATAGAAAAAATGAGTTATCACTGTCAAAACAAATACATCGCCTCAGAGTCATGTAAGTATATCCTTGGAGTCTTTTATACAATAATCTTCTGTAGAAATCAGCACAAAATAATGCCACAGGTGCAGTTTACTGTGAGTCTAATTCTCCACTGATAATTGATACATAATTAACACAACTTGCACAAGAATCTTAAGCAATGTCATGTTAACTCACCTCCTGTGCTTTTCTGCAAATTACGTCGTCAAACTCATCAAGGGATTTGTAGCTTAAAGCTTTTCTCTTCTGCACATGAGTTTTTTCCATCAAATATAAGTACATATCAGGCCACTGAATGTCGGGACACTTACTAACGTCATGCTAACATTCAGTAGATAACTGTACATGGATCTGGAGTCGCTTGCTGTTCGTTAAATTGAGTTTTTAAAGAGAGTTTTGCGATTTTTTAATGAAAATGCAGCTGCGTAGCTTGAAAAGCCTGAGACTGGGCACCACTCAGGGCACCAGTTAGAGCAAGCAGCCATCTTTGTTTACTAACAGTAAATGGGTCTATTTGAGAGTAGTTTTATATAATACATAGTGCAAAAGTGCATTAAAACCGTGTTTATAGAGGCTTCTATTCAGCCGTGTTGTGCCCAGTTTAAAGGCCTGTCGCTGACTCGCTGCTCTAAATTCACTCTCGTAGCTGCTGTGTCTAATTATAACACGTCCAGTGAAAATAACAGCAATAAAAAAGTACCGCGTTAACGTGTTGGGTTAACCGATTATTGACTGCGAAGAGCTCCAACTAACCGGTTAAAGAAATTTTTGAAAACGTGCATCCCTAGTACAGACACTGCATTGCTCCTCTCTACCAACAGTGACTGGGGGTTGTGTTGGTGTGACAGACCCTTTAAGGACACTGTCAGCGAAGAAGGACAGAAGGATTTCCAGGATTAAACTTTCGAAATAGAAGTTTTTGTCTTTCCTTTGTGGAGCCACAGCGTAAAGTCACAGTCACACATATTCCATGGTCTTTATGTTTCTGCAGTTTTTTATTAATAACATATTAACTCAGAAGCCTGATCATGTTGAGTCACTGGTCACTCACTCTCTTCTTCGACGCTCGTTTGCTTTGTCTGCGCCGCTTCTTCTTGCTGATTTTGCGTTGCCCATGTGATTCACGCTGCAGCAATTTTCCCGCCCGTCAACATAAGTTTTGTATTGAAACCGTTAGTGTGGTCGCGTTATGTGTGAACGCACCATAAGGGACTCTGTTTGTACTGTATTGTTGTATACTGTTTGTTCTAATTGGAACAAAAAGGAAACAAAAAACAAAAGAATCTGATGACCACCAAACATGAACTTTCACATGCTGTTGCTGCTGCTGATGATGATGATGGCAGCAAACAAATGACTTAAGTTTTGAATTGTGTTCACTGTTACAAAGGAGCGTTTGTTAAGTAATAACAGTATTTATGATTTGGACATACAAACATTTCAAAGATTCAAACATTGCAATCCAGAAACAAACACATTTTTGCTTTTTTTCTTATTTCAAAGATTTCTGTGATTAGTATCTAAACTCTAACAAGGATTTGTTTTACAGAACTGAAAGAAACCAATAGACAATGTGGTTTTAATAGACCCATGATTTTATTACACAAAAATAACACTCAGAAGGCTGATATTTTAGATGATTTTTTTTTTGTGTAAGCTCAATAGAGACTTTGGTGTAGTCACTTCCATAAATTGTGTTTTTGAACCAGAACAAAATCCATATCTGCATTTATGTTGTGTCCAGTAAGTCATGTGAGCAAAACCCAACATTAGAATATTTAAATGATACAAAGCAGAGCTACTCAAAATAAGACTTGAAATAACAAATACGTTTGTGTCCTCAAACATTGTGGCACAACTAAAGGCAGGATTAATTATTATTGCATATATACATATTATTGACAGAAACAAAGCAGAAACAAATGCATAGCTTTAGCAAGCCTGTTGGAAAAGCTAGTCATCATCATCATCCTCATCATCTTCTTGGGGTCTGGAAATCACTGGCCCTGAAAATGCGTCTACGTCATAATTAAAAATGTTGTTTTCACAGATGCATTTGAAATTCGCAGCGCAGTTGTTGTCATTCCAGTTTTCCCATGCGCTTACAAAATGGAACTGACCACAGTGTTCACCTTCATCATGATTATTAGGCTCGCCAGGAAACCAGAAGCTGAAATATAAACAAATATTGTTATACTGACAATCATTTGAGCTTAGATAATAAAAAACCTTTTAGTTCATCCATGTTCAGGCACTTAACCTGAGTTTGGACACTTTAAAAGCTGATGTTTAGCCTTCTCCATGAAAACTTGAGTATCAGCTCAGAGCCCTCGCGCCAACAGCAGCCGCAGCACAGATTAAACTTTCCCAGAGGAATAAAGACTGACTTTTAGTCACATGTAGCACTTGTCTCACACAAGATGATATTAATTGTATAGCACTAGATATAAAGCTGTATGTAGATATACAATGCTATGACACAGTAATAGTGTTGTAATAAGGTTGTAATAGGCAAGTGATCAGAAGGCTAGTGTTCGGCTCTAGGAGGGAGTGACAGGAGACGTGAATTTGCTTTTGGATTGATACCATATATTATAGAAAAAATAGTAAAGGACATACAAACATATCACAAAGACTTTTCGATACAAATGGCCATTTGATATATACAAAAAAAAGAAATCACAAGCGCTTAGTCAGTTCATAAATATTCAGTTCAATGTATCAAGAGTCCAGCAATCGTTAATTCCACTTAGCAACCGCAAAATAATTCAACTCAACCCGCCCAAAGTTCATTTAAACCCACGTTTGGGTTTCCCAGGAATCCCCAGGGAAAGGTAATGCTCAACAGTTCGTGAGAAGTAGTTCTTTGGTTCAGTGGGCAAAGTGCATACAAGTGAGGGGAGAGTGTTTTTGTGGGCTGCGAGGAGCCCCCTACCGTCCTGGCGGGGCAGATGTGGCTCTGTGATACTCTCTGTGATCTGGGCTCTGTAGGCTCGAGGCCTGCTCCACTAGCTCGCCATCAACACGGAAACCTGGCCGATTTCCGCTAATTACGCCTCACAAACCAGCTCAATCGGCGCGAATTGGGCACAATAGGAGGCTCCTCAGCCACGACTCTCAACCGGCTTTCCCCACTGGTGCTTGTAATCAACTAATCCCACCGGCATAATAAAGGGACGCGATTATGATTGGTCGATTGAGTCACATGATCAATTGATGCTAAAAAGATTTGGAGACGGCGCCAATACATGTAAAGGAGAGCTAATAGAGAGAAGGGCAGGCAAGGACAGGTTTTGTCAACTGGGTTACACACAGATACAGTATATGGCAATAACTTGGCTTGGGCAAAACCAAGTGTTGATTTAGTGGAAACTGTAAATGCGAGGAACGTTGTGCTTCAGGTGAAACACACAGGTCATATTATGATTGTTGAATGGACACACAAATTATTGCAGATGCTTTAGGAGTCTTTTCAAAACCTATTAATGCAGAGTTTAGTCATTTTTATGTGAATCTTGTAGTTATGCCCTGAGGCTGATGTGAAACCTCGATGTCAAGAAAAAAAGAAAATAAATGGATTATACTCTAGGGCCAACTCATTGTGGGGAAAAAAAATCTAAATTGGCAAAATAGTGCCCCCTACAAAATCAAATAAAATGTATATGCGGCATTAAAATTTTAGTTTTTAAAAAATAAATGAAATTTGACACAAACTTCCTTTGGGCCCTGTCAATCCCTAAAGCCAACGGGAAGCCTGTCAGATTTTCAACCATGTTGCTATGGCAAAGCGCGTAGGGGCCCAAATCATTTTTAATTTTTTTTTTTTGTTTTGTTTTGTTTTTTTGTACAAAATGCTAAATTTGTTTACATTGCATCGTAGTTCTTCTCCTAACGCCTTTGGCCCACAGAGTTGAACTACAGAAGTAGGGCATCAAAAGTTTTATTTTATTTTATATGTTGTACAGTTTATGTGTGGTGAAGCTGCAGATTATTGCTTTAAGGCAAAAGAGCCCATTGTATTCTAATGAGGTTATTTACCAAATGTGTCCATTTCATAACATTGTGTTAGTTTAATGCCAGATTTGGCCCAGTGAATCTTCAGGTCCCTCCAAACAAGTAAGGCCAATGGTCCTATGTCATATTTTACATCCTTTTAACGTAAGCGCTGCCCATCTTCTCTGCCCTGTGGAGTGACAAGTCTCTTTTGAAGCACAAAGGCAGTAGAACAGCAGACCGAGAGTGCATCAGCGCCATCCTTTGGTAGTTAATGGGAAGAGTTAGAAGCACAGCCTGTTGGATGCCACTTGAAGCTTTAATTGTAAATTAATTTTTGTTGAATTCACCAGTGACCAAATGAACTGATACTACGTATCTACCAACCTTGTGTTCAACAGTGAGTCGTCCACCCATCTCCAGACTCCCTCCTGCTCCAGGTCACTCAGTCCAATCCACTTTCCCTGTCCAAATGTGTCTGTTGCAAATTTCTTTGGAAACAAAAGCGACAGTTAAACAGAAGCTGTAGTAGTTTAGTGTTGGTCCATAGCTCCAGACCTGCTCCTGGACATTGTTGATGATGATGAGATCAGCTCCTCTCTGCTGACAGTACTTCCTGCTCTCGTCCCAGTTCTGATTTGTGCTGGAGTTGTGGTACATACTGCCTTTGAAATACACCCAGCCTGAAGTGGTGTAGTTATCTGGAAACAATCATTATTATTGATTACATAGAAACACTTAAGAGTTAAGACAAAAAGTTAGTTTTTTCTGTAACGATATCTTAATTCATGCAAACCTTTGTTAGTATTTGCAAATAGGATTTTTTTTTTCCTTTTTGCACAGTTTTAGAGCAGTTTTCCACAAAAATCATAAGATCTTTTCACACATGAAAATCCAGAGGTCCTGGTTAATCAGACAAACCACTCAGTCCCTTTTGCTCACGCTCTTGTTTGTCTCTACTCTATTTGACGTGTGTTGCATCTTTTGGGTTGGTGGGGGAAATTCTGAGTTCAAGCCGCAGGTGGGGAAAACTAACCTGGCTCACTCCAGATGGATATGTGTTGAACTCCTATCTGAGTTCTCACTAGATCCATCTGGGACTTGACTCACTGAAAGCGTTTGAGAAAAAGTGGGGCGTTTAGTGAAATAGTTGGAGCTGATTGGGTGTGGGGCCTACCTTATTTGAGCTAGCCAATCACAGCAACAACTCGTAATGGTGTATCCAATGTCCGCGTGAGATGGAACAAGTACATGTCACACATACTGCTCTTCTTTCAAAAAGAAATTACTCCGTATTTCTGCTGAAACCACATCAAAAGCAGCAGAAACACAAACATCCACGGAAGCCGCCGTCTTTGTTTAGCTTGAATCAGACTCGGCTGCGGCACCGAGGAGCTAACGGCCCGTGTTAGCCCACGCTGCTGTAATGTGATTGGGCTGGTCATCGCTGGTTCGGACTCTCAAACCAATCGAGCCTGACGAAGGCCAGATGGTTTATCTTGTGTTTGTGAATTTACAAATACCGCGAGATAAACCATCTGGCTGGCCAGGTTAGGGGAAAACATGAAAAATGTGAAAAAAAATGTATTCTGTCATTTATTGGTCAGTTTAGCTAGCAAGCTATTTGTAACGTCAGACACGTCAGTCTTTCAGCCTCGGTCCATTAACAACAGTTTCTCTGACTCAACAGGAACTGTATGTTTTGGGGACTAGGTTCTTGCTACTTCAATGTGTGCAAGCTTAAGGCGGGCAGACACTGTGCGATTTTTGACCCATTTTGGGATGATTTTTCACTCGTGCGACAATTTTGGGAGTCAACCCGAGTTTCAGCTCAGTCGTGTGTCGTGCACTGAGTAGTGTTCATGGGGTAAGGAGCAGCGATTAACACCTCACGACCAGCTTCCGATCAAAAATCGTAGGATCGAAAGAAAATCTAACTTGTTTGAAATCCAGTTCACTCCTCATAGGAACATCGCACTGTAGAAGCTGTCCTCCACCCTTTAATGTTGAGCTTCTGGATACAAGAGTCTAATGCGCTCTGGGTCGACCATGGAAGTATAATTAGAAGTGGAAGATGAGTCCAAGATGGCGGCCCATTATTTTCAATGGCTTCTGCTGATGCCGAAAAAGTTTTTTTCTTCCGCGCTCTTTCCTGAATACGGGCTAGCGCCTCCCTCTGTCGTGACATCAGAACAGTGACGGCGTGATCAGTTCTGACCAATCAGAGCGATGGTGGACTCAGAGGCTCCGTGTTTTTTGGCCTTATAGTTGTGGTTTTGAGCTGGCAGACTGTAATAAACCTCTCCATAACACTACGCACTTTATCGGGACGTCCTGCACAAGGATGTGCAGAGTTGCACGGACAGAAGCCTCTGCACATGATTATGGATTGTAGATTTACACTTCGAAGACTTTGTTATTGATGACCATGGATTTTCGTGAACATTGTCATGTGAAGGCTCCGTGGGAACGACGAGAATCAAGAGAAAAAGGTGAGCCGTGTTGTCTCTTGCTTTAAAAACAACAGTCTGTTTTATTAAAGAGACCAATCGTTTCACGTTGTATGATGCATGAAGGTTACAGTCGTAACTGAGAAATTTCATGTGTGAAATGTGGATATGTATAAACCAGTAGGATAATGCATTTTAATGAACAATATTCAGAATAGATTGATAAAGTTAAACATCATTTCACCCCAGTAAAAGTCCAGACCACATTCACAACATTCTCTTTCAAACTAAAACATAGGCCTGCATAAAGACAGTGTTTAAGACTCCTAAACTCCTAGCGCCTAAATATCTACATTTGTAAAAGAGGGCCTGAGCAGCAGCGTGAGGCTGCAGTGAAACTGAGAAGGCTGCTCTAAAAGCGGACTAGGACGCACTGTGTGCGCGGTGAATAAGCAGTCAGAGATTTTAACATTCTGACAGTTTGTTGTAGGGAACTTTAAGATTGTTTCCTCTGAAACGTGAAGGCGCACAAGAATGTGCCGGGGATTGTTGGGTGTAAAAACTGCGGCGCTAAAAGAAGTATGGTTTAGGATTTTGTTTGAATAATTCAAACATCATCCTTTCAATCTATCCATTTACTTATTTATTTAGTTATGGATCGATTTCCTGCGTTTAACTTCAGCACCATGGACAGAAGCCGGGACAAGGGCCTTAGAAGCAGAGTTTGACAAAACGGAAATGTAAGAATAAACAGAAAGAAGAAACGCGCTGTTTTTTATACTTAGTGTCATGTTTGGATCAGTAAACAGTCATGAGAAAGTGCTATGTATATGTTTTTTTAAATAATGATTTAATTCAAACACCCACAAAAGTTTGTCGGAGAAGTGGCATTTCTGAAAAAGTAGAAAACACCACTACATTGACAACAAAAAGTTAGGTGTCGGAGTACCGGGATGTGTGAAAAAATATGCTAATGCCGCAGCATCGACAAGTAGGCATCAATGTTGACATTGGGGGATGTCTGAAGAGAGGGGTGTAGCCACTGCACACATGGGAGTGCTTAGAGATGTTCACAATCATCAAACTCAATGGAGCACCAGAGGAGGCCATTGCTACTTTTTAAACAAGGTAAATCACAACTACTGACACTCACTCACTGCCAATAGATCACAACACGCCTAACGTTACTAAGAACGATGTAGGGAAACATTTTATGACTGTGAAAAACGAATGCTTGGAACTTAATACATTTGATAATTCTGATCTGAAACATTAGAAATACAGATGCAAGCATTACACTCAGTTACAACATACAATAAAGACACAGTACACGTGGTCACATGGTGGGATTTTTTTGTTTGGACTTGGGTCGATGTATATAAAGAGGAAGAGTTCGCAGACGTAAGAAGGAGAAGGGAGGGGTGGGGGAGGAGTGTATGGTGCAATTTAGCATCTGAAGTTATGTCTGCAAAGTGTGAGCCACAGACTAAAGATGTTTGGAGTGAGTCTCTGAGGCTTGGAGCTGTGGAATGTGCAGGATAAGATAGACCACTAGTGCCAGCTGTCCTCTTTGGAGGAGGAGAGGGGGGTAGTGGGCTACAAATTATTATAATCCATTTTGGCTGATCAAAGTTCATTTATCTCAGATCACAGTCAATCATCAGTCCTATGAAATAGACCCAGATAGCAGATGACACTAACCCTAACCCAGCCTGGCTAAATATTTGGTACAAACATTTTCATATCCTAGATGTACATATTCTTTTTTTTTTTTTTTTTTTGAGGTAAAATGAAAAGTAAATCTGTGATTTTCAAATAACAGATGTTGTTGGCTAAATTAAAATAAATAAACTACAAACCTCTGCTTTTCCAATGAGAACTTAACACTAAAGTAGTTTATTTTAGTTTAGTTTCAGACAGTACAGAGCACTCTGATTTTATCTGAAAGTGCTGCGTTTGTAATGTACTTTTAATAGAAAAAAAATAAGTTTACTGATTTGAAAAAAACAAACTAACAAACAAAAAATAATAATAATGAAAAAAATAAAAGTCCTCCAGCTCTCTCCACAGCAGCTGTAGGTAATAATACTCACACAGGTTCCACAGTTGGAGCATCAGGTAGTCTCTTTCATCAGTGACGTGGAGGTTTTCTGGTGACACAATAAACACTGTTAACACTGGTTTAACATTTAACATGATCCCACAGTCTCATGGATTCACTTTAAAAACACATATTGAACTGTCCATAAACCCATCAACCATCATCCTGACTCTAGCCCTCACTCACAAAACTGTTGCCCTGCTTTACATGCACTTACAGTGGAACAAAACCGATCAGAGACCGTAGATCATTAGTAGATTTATGCCTCTCGACTTCCTTCGAGTTGAAGGGTCAAGTAAAAAAAACAAACAACTTGGGCTATGAGAATAACCTTGCAACATTTATTCTAAAAATAAATCTTAATAATAAAAATTTAAAAAATAATTTACATTACATAATTTACAATTTTGCATTAAACTTCAAATAATATGCCCAGCAAAATTCTGTTGACTTAGAAAATGTCTGTTTTTTTATCGGTATCATCCAGTCCTTATGGCTGACAAAGAAACACTCACACATACAGTAACAGTCTGTATGTGTGGACTGACCAAAACTAAATCCTGCAAAAAGATCATTTCTTATCTTCATTGTGACCTACGTTTCTTTAAGAAATCCATCTCTTCTGTTACACTTGAGTCATAACCTGCAGATGATAATATTATTTATTATGTCATCATTAATGTTCATACTATTAGCAGATCTTACCAATGCGAAGGTAAATGTTGACAGCCTGTACGACACAAACAAGTCCAAAGCAGAAGACGATCAGTGCAACACACAATCCTTCAGAAACACATGAGCACTTTAGTTTCCTCTGTTTGTTCTATTCTTAATGTTTGGAGTAAATGTTCTTACTTGTGCGAGCGCTGATGTTCCTTCTGCTCCTGACCACCTGCTCCTCCATCATGTCCTCACTGCAGCTCCTCACACAACAACTCAGCAACATTTACACTTCTTCTTAAGACACGACTGATTAGAATCTGGGTGGTTTATCTCAGGAAGCAGCACAGCACAGGAAACGTTCAAAAAAAGACACAAGATGATCCTCAACATGCATCAAAACTAGAAATATCATCTCTAGTTTTGATGCATGGACATCTCACAAGATGTCCAAAAGTGTCCAAATAGTGTCCACCAAAAGCCACACTTTGATGCATGCACAGGTTAAGTTCATCAGTAAACTTGTTTTCATTTCACACAGTTTAGACGAGCCACAGCTTTAATAAAGGTACTAATGCACAATGTTTGCGTTCTTATCTAAATGAACTGAAATAATTCATTTTCAACATCAGTCACATGTTTTGCTCACTTACCTAATTAATTTGGAGCCTTCTAATAGCTGTCCCGCCAGATGGATTCTCTTGCAATATTTGTGAATTCACAAACTCGAGATAAACCAAATGGCCAGAAATCATCCTGGGGGCCACATCAAACCATCTGAAGGGTTGCTTTTGGCCCCCGGACCAAAATCCCTGATCTAAATGAATTACTTTTGCCTGAAAGATGACCTCCGACTGTTTTGTTTCCACAGACAGCTGCTCAATGTGCATCAGTTGCAGCTGTGGGGGATAGAACTCTCACAAGTCTGTGACCTCGTGAATTCAACACCCACACGACATCTTTCACTAAATGTTCTAAAACAACAAAAGTTGCTTATACCCCAGGAGTTTAAACCAAAATGCGATACCTGTCCTCTCTAGTCATTTGAAAAAAATAGGCTAATTGAACTCTCTTACTGGCGAATGCATCTGTCCCACTGTACCAGAGACACCTTTAAAGCTGGCCACACACTACACAACTTTCCAGTTGTGATTAATTAGAATGCGAGTTTTGCCCACACACTACAAGACTGGACTGAGAGTGATTGTAGAACGTTTGAGACCACACACTACATGACTGAGACCACAAACTACACAACTGAGACTGGCAACTGAAAACAGGATTACTCCATCAGCAGAACAATAATGCACAAAACAACAATGCAACACAGTTTATAAAAGAGTTGAGTTTAGTGCTTCAATTTATTTTTATTAGATTTTTTATTAACTTTTTTTTTTTTTGGTCTTTGATTAATAATTTCTACAACAAGACAGAAAAAAAAGTTTTGTTTTAGTTTTTATTATTATTTATTTATTTTGCCATAAGCAAACACTTTTCATTGGTTAAACAGGTCATGTGCCCCTCCAAGTCCGGAAGGGATGCTGAAATAACCATAACACCTGTACAAACAGCGCTAGTTAGCTAGCTCTCTTAAAATGACACTAGAAATGGCGACAGAGGTGACGAAGTTGGATATTTTTCCCCTTTGGATTTTACGTGGATGCGTTACTTTTATGAACTTGTGTTGTTTGGAGTGAGGAGGACGTCCGCAGAGCCTCGTGGAGAGAAGGAGAGGAGAGAGAGGAGGTGAGTGCGCTGATACATGTGTCTATGGTGCGCTGCTGTTGTTTTGGTCATCAGAGGTGTAATCGTGTGTGCATTTTGAACACGGTCCATTTGATACGTAGGTAGAATTTCACTTTGTGCCTTGCTGTTACCGCTGTTTTTGCGCTTGTTCCGTCAGAAAAGACCTAAACAGAAAGTTTAATCTCAGAAGCTGTTTACACCGCCTCCTCGGCTCTTTTCATTAGCGCTGGGCTCCGTGTTTGCCCTGCGGAGCGTCAGAAACCGTGAACAGCACAGGAGCGAGGCAAAAATCGGGCTTATAATTCCAACATGTTTAAAAACCTGCGACTGGAGTGTAGTCTAGTCTAGACCTGCCACAAACTACACGATTGGAACGTGAGTCCAGTCGCTGACACTCACACACTACACGAGTGACAACTGCGACTATCTTCAACTAGCTTCAACTAATCTCGACTAGACGTGACTAAGTACGACTGAAATTAACATGGGAAAATGAGCAAACAGTCGTGTAGTGTGTGGGCAGCTTAAGAGTGTCCACCTATCATCTCGCCAGTCCCAGCCCCGGCTCCACTCGGCTCTCTCAGCTCGCGGCGCTCCTCCCCTGACTTCTCTCCTCCGAGGCCCGAGTCTCCTCCGGTCGTCCGCCCTGGAGGCAAGAGGGCGCGAAAATCCACCATTCCCCCTGAACTATTAGGTGTGTTCAAGATGGTAAAGACGGTGCAGTCAGCTCGAGCCGGTAAGCGGGGTTGGGGGCTATGTCAGGGCTACGTAGGCCCCGGTAATCTCGAGAGATCAATCCGGCTCAAGTCGACTTGACAAATCATCGAGGCGAGGAGAAAGCAACTGCTCCTGGCTTCACCGCCTCGATGACTACAAAATCAAGATGCATGATGGGAAATGTAGTGCGGTGACTAACCGCTGATTGGCTTTGATCAAACGTGACGCTCTGCAGTTCCTCCTCCACTGTCGTTATCGTATTTGTGGACTTTTATATCATCACGTGTTTAACAAGAGTCAGAAAAGACCCAGACTGTTGTACATTACACACAGCATCATTAATACATGATCCTGATGAGCTGAAAGTCACTTTTACAAAGGCAAATCTAAAGTGTGTAAACTTTATCATGAGCTCTTTATTCTTTGCTCTGGTGATGTGTGAGTGAGTCTGTGATGTGTGAGGGAAACAGAATTGCATTTACAACGTTGTAGGTAGTTTTATTCAGTGCAACTCTTCAAACAAACGCGAGAGCTCCGTGAGTCTGTGAGATCTGAGGCTGCCTCTCTGCTCTCGGGCTCAACATGTGTCCAAGTTGAATCTCCTCCTCTTTGCATCAGCCGCCTGCTCTCGTCTGCAATCCAGGCAGAGATTTTCGCATCTTGAACACACCTAATCTCTTCTTCTGTGGCAGGTATTGTGTTAAGGTGAAGGTAGGGCTGGACAAATTTGACCAAAAAAAAAAAAAATCGATTTTCAATTTGATTTTTTCAAACCCTCATTAGAATGTTAGGGTAGCTAGCTTTTTTTAATTAATAATTTTCTCATATTTCCCTTTGATGTAAAAAAAAAATAAAAAGAAAGTAAAAGTCTACACTGCTAATACCACAAATCTTCTACATAGAAAAAAGAAATTGTCATGTCAAAGCGCTTTTATAGAGTATGTTTTAAAAAGCAATGCATCAATATAAATGATATTTTCAATATAAAATTTACTGTAAACAGTGCATAACTTTAATAACAATTATAGTAATTAGAAATGTCTAACTTCAACTTAATCTGTAGGTCATTGAAATGTATGTCCCATAGACATGAAAAGATCAATGCAGTTCTAAAATGCAGATATGTGAGCCTGTAACTTATTCGCAAAATACAATCAATGTAATGTGAAAAAGGTCTACATTGAACTTGACAAATTCAAAAACTTTTTCATTGCAAGAAAATTACCACTCAAAAAAAATGTTGCCAAAAAGCTTGTGGAGAAATACCAACTTACCAACACAACTCAAGACAAACTCAGAGACTTGGAAGAGGAAAACAAAAGATTCAAAAATGAAAATCAAAGGTTAAAAAGCATGTTACTCAGAGGTAATCTTCCAGCCTGTTACCACTATGTAATATATATATATGTAGTTAAGCCAATATTCATACATTGTGTCAGATATTGCTGTATGTTTTTTTTTTTTGTCTCTCTCAGAAATGCCAGAAACGATAGGACAAGTCAAAACCGCTCTAAATTCACGTGGATCCTCATCCTCCATCAGCTCTGACGTTGAAGCAGTGCAGGTTTCACCTCAGATGTCATCGTCTCCATGTGTTCCAAAGGCTTCTCCCACTGCAGCTCAGGCCCATGCCAAACCATCAGCAGACCAGGTAGTGCAAGGTGTACAAGTTTATGCAGTCAAAGCTGACACTGCTACATTTCTTTGTCTTTGCTCATTTTTAATAAAGCATTCATACTGTACATTCTTTGTTTTTATTATTTTTTTACAGATAGAAATTTCTCCTGGGTCAGATGTGTATCTTGTTGACAAAATAGCGTGGGCTGTGGCTCAAAATGCCAGCTCTGCATCATGCTTTGTTAGAACACTCCTCACAGCTGTATTTCCCATGGAAATCAAGAGACTGCTCCAAACCAACTCGACAAGCTTTAGATAAAACTAAGGTTGATGCAATTTATAGTACGTTTTCATACTTACATTTACTTTTTTAATATACAGTGTGTGCCGAATTATTAGGTACCTTCACATTTTTGGGTTTTCACCCTTATGTTGTCACTTTTTTACCTTTTGAATAGTCGAGGGTGTTTCTGGATGAGATTTAACCTTGTTGACTGTAAGAACTGAGCATTTGATACAACTTACTAGTATTTGAACAACAATTTTCATTTTTGTCTGAGCAGAATTATTAGTACTGATGACTGAACATCAAAGATGAGCAGAAAAAAGACTTAACTTTGGCTGAAAATGATAAAATAGGTAAAGCTCATAGTTAAAAGATTGAAATTTAGGAGAAATTACAAAAGATTTGAACTTAAAGTGAAGGATTGTAAAGTGTTTTGTAAACAGTTCCTAAGAAAGATGAAAAAAAAGATTTGAAGAGAAAAAATGGAAGCTGAGTGAGAATGATCAAAGCAGAATAAAGAGAAAAGTCAAGAGAAAGTCAGATGTGTCTCATAGAACTAAATACAATGCACTTTGTCAAGTTTTTAAGGTGAAAAGAACAAACTTCACTCCTCTGAAAAAGGAAAACATAGAAAAAACATCTGAAATGGGACAAGTCGTCCATGATGACAGACTTCAGATGAGAGCTCAGATGATCCAGATGGTCAGATGTTTGGGCTGGAGGCTGGACGTCCCATAGCCAGGACGCTGTGAGCAGGTTCAGAAGGCAGCAGCAAAGTGATAAAGAATCATGAACGAGAATTATCAACAGTAAGATCATTTCAGAGGAGAGCAGGCTGTGAACTTTACTGTGAAGTTCCTTGAGATCAGCTTTAGAAAACTGTGCTACAAGAAGAAAAGTGAAGCTGATTTTATGTAGAACAACTCTCCTTCACAAGCCTCTCTACACAACTGCATGACCTGCACAGAAGGTAAAGATGATGTGTTGGGCATCAAACCAGCCAAATTTAGACTCAAATAAGATTCTAGATTATGTTTTTCTGTGTTTTTCCTTTTTCAGAAGGGGCCAAGTTTGTTCTTTTCACCTTAGAAACGTGCAAAAGGGCATTGTATTTAGTTCTATGAGACACATCTGTCTTTCTCTTGACTTCTCTCTTTATTCTGCTTTGATCATTCTCACTCAACTTCAATCTTTTCACTTCCAGCTCCTTTTTTTCACCTCTCTTATGAATGGTTAACAACCCTCCTTACAATCCTCCAGTTTTGGCTCAAATCTTTTACAATTTCTCTTAAACTTTGTTATTTAACTATCAGCTTACCTATTTTATCATTTTCAGCCAAAGTTAAGTCTTTATTAAGTCATCAGTACTAATAATTCTGCTCAGTCAAAAATGAAAATTGTTGTTCAAATACTAGTAAGTTGTATCAAATGCTCAGTTCTTACAGTCAAAAAATGTTAAATTGTATCCAGAAACACCCTCGACTATCCAAAAGGTTAAAAAGTGACAACATAAAGCTGAAAACCCAAAAATGTGAAGGTACCTAATAATTCTACACACACTGTACATTCAATCATTCTGTAATGAAGGGATTTACTTTTTATTATTATATTTCATATACTTCTATTACATGTTTCACTTTTTGCATCTTATTCTTACTTATCTTAATATAGGTGAATGTATTGGCTGTGTGTGTGCAACATGTGTGCTTTGAGTCCAGGAACGGCCTTCAGCTGTTGTTCGCAAATCAACTGGGAGATGCAACCCCCCTCACCATTTGACCAAAGTAGAAGGCAGGACAGAAACTAGGGACCAAACCAGGACTACTAGGAGAACAAGGACATGACCAAATAAGGCAATATAAGTTGTGGGGGTTTACGAGTGGGAGTGCTCTTGATATAGGCTGGGATGAGACTCTACTCGTGGGACCCACAGCTGTGAGGGTTAGATGACTTTGTATTAGAGAAATAAATCTTTTCAGATTGAATTTATCGAATCTTTGTCATCTATTTGCTCTAACTTGGTACGTGTTATTAGTGGTAGAGTAGATATTGTTATTTATGTGTTTCCTCCTACAGTTTTGAATATGTACAAGAGTTTACAAGTAAATGAGGATAAAAGACAGACACAAGTTTACTTAACAATAGTTTAGTTTTACGTGAACTCTTCAGTAACACATTTCTTTCCCTGCATATTTTTTCAGGAGCAACACTTGAAAAATGGCCACACATTGTACCATCGCAGATTGGCACAGTCATCAATGCAAAAAGGCAAAAGCAAGCAGAAAAATGTGGAGGCAGAGACACTGATGCTGTTTGATGACACTCAGGAGTCATTTTATTTTATTATTATTCATTTCATTATTCATATGATTTTTATTTTTCATTACTTCAGTACACTGTTCTGTTTGTGCTTTCAAAAAGTTCTAACTATCAAAATAAATTTTATTGTGTTTTTTATAAAGACATAATATATGTGGACTTATATGTTTGAATATAGAAATATTGTAAGAATCATTAGACCAAAATTATATGAAGAAGCAGAAAAGTATCATATGGTAACCTATCAAAAACATAGTAAAATCATTCTAAATCCATATATGTAAACTGTAGGATATGAAAGTGATTTTCTATAAAAAAAAAAACAAAAAAACTGATATATTCATATATGGTGTATGTGTTATTTCACTTAAAATACTTAAAAGAAGAATATAATGTCAAATACGTATGTATAACTTATATACTATACTGTACTATACTAGACTATTTACATAATAGTTTGTAAATCCTCTATAAAATTTTGATGTTCCTTTTTATATGAACGTGGCCATAATCGGTCTAATCATTTCTAAAGGTGCTTTCAGACCGGAGGCGTATTCGAAATTAGTCGCGGTTCTCGCGCGACTAACTTGCAACTTTCAAACTGCGGCGTGTTCATGCAGCCACGGCATCTGTGAATCTCTATTTTAGAACACAGTTCAAGTCTGATGTTAAGTGGTCGAGTGGATAACGCATCAGACTCTGGTGTGAAGAGCCCGCAGGTGCGTGAGTTCGACCCCAGGCAACAAAACAGTTGATGAAGACATTTGTGTCTGTAGCAGATATGCAAATCTTGAACTTTAAGAATCCTTCTTTCTGTACAAACTCATTGTATTATCGTTTTAAAATACAAAACAAACACCATGCCTTTGTTTAATATATGCATAAGTGCAGAAAGAAAGAACAAAAAATTTTACTCATGTGGGAATTGAACTCGAGTCTCTTGTGTCCTAACCCTGCGTTTTACACATGCGCCACTATGACTCACTGTGTAAAGCTATTAAAATAACAGTATATAAATCCGGTTCAGTCGAATCAGCAGTTTATTTTTGTCTCGGACATTGTGTTTATTTTGCTGTGAAAATAAAGTTTATTTGGCCAAAAGAGCCGCTTGTTTTTGCCAGAATCGAGGAGTTTATGAATTATAAACACTGACAGCACAGGATGTACAAACGAGAGGAATCCCTGGACTAAAGTTTCTAAATACGATCTTTTTTTTTTCTTTTGTGGAGCCACAGGGTAAGTCCCAGTTACACATGTTATGTTTTTTTTTTTATGTTTGTGCAGCTTTTGGTAAGAATAAGTTAATGACTGAGAAGCCTGATCATGGTAAAGTAGTACTGGTCGTTTTGAACATGGCCCGTGTAGATGGGAGGTGATGAGTAATGAAATTTCGCCTGAATTCTCATTCATGTGCATGTGTCTGTCAGCGGAGGAGCGCCCTCATGTGCCGTCAATCAGAGCAACGAAATGAGCGATGTGAATGGAGAGCACAGGGCTTATTTGACATAGTTAAGAGAGGTGTATGGGGCTGATACCAAGAGGATTAGTTCTCTTGTCATGTCTGCACGGGCCTTCCAGCTGTAGTACTGGACGTTAACACTGTCACTTTGCTCTTCATATTCATATGTTGATCGCGCTTATTAGACGCCCGTCTGCCCTTAAACGCTTGCGCCGGTCGTAGTAGACGCTCCGCGCCGCTCTGGTCGTGCGAAATCGCGCCTATACATAGACATAGCATTGAAAGTGTTCGCGTGGTCGCGTTTGGTCTGAAAGCACCTTAAGACATATATTGGTCTTACAAGGATATCAGTATACATTTTATGTAAGGAAAGTCTATTGCTTGCAATACATAAACCATGTAATCTTTTTTCATATGGGAAGCAACAATAATAAATGCATCCACTGACATTAAACATATTATTAACCCTTATTCACCCTTGGAAACATTTGGTCACATTTGGTGTTATTATAATTTTGTTATAAAATTGTTATTATTTTTTTTTTACTGTATCCATATTTCCTGAAAGAGTTGAAGCCGCATTAAACACAGACTCGTATCTTTCTTAGTGATGGGACGATTCTTCAATGATGACGTTTGAATTCAATGTGTCGCTCCATAACTCCCTGTTGTCATTTTAGTGCGGGTAGAAAAGATCTTATCAGTCAGACAAAGTAAACAGCAGCTTGTTAATGCAGTATTCTTATCGACGTCAGCACAGGAATGACAAAAATATGCTTTTGGCTTTACTCTTTAAAAAATAATTCACAATTGCAATTAGACTATACAGTATACTGTATGTGCAGTCGCTTTATATTGAATTGACTTTGGTTTGAAAAATCTAGTTTTGAGGCCTGTTTTTCATATTTTGAGAAAAAAAGCACAGTATTTAAGCAGTAAATGTATTTTTTAATATAATGAAAATGCAGTTATTTATAAAAAAAAATCATCAACGGTGACAATAGAAACATATCGTTTGTAGCTGTAAAGCAATTATTGTTGTTACAGTAAACAGTTAAAAAAGCACATGCTAGAAATTCTGATTTACAGACAGCTATTTTCATATGATTTACAGTTTATATGCTGTTCCTGGTCTTACATAGGAGAAATACACCCCATCCTAAGTGTAGGAGTCAAACACCTCTTCCTGCGTCTCTCTGATTTGAAAATTGTGCCATCATCCAAATTAAAACTGGTTCTTGCACTAGGCTCAGGTAAGTCAATAGGTTTCTCTGGTTTTGAAGTTGTGCTATCGTCCAAATTAAAATTGTTTTTTGCACTGGGCTCATGTAAGTCAACAGGTTTCTCTGGTTTTGAAGTTGAGTCATCATCCAAATTAAAATTTTTTTTGCTCTGGGCACATATAAGTAAACAGGTCTCTCTGGTTTGAAAAATGCGCCATCACCCAATTTAAAACGGATCTTTAAACTGGAGTCATGTAAGTCAACAGGTTTCTCTGGTTTTGAAGTTGTGCTATCGTCCAAATTAAAATTGTTTTTTGCACTAGGCTCATGTAAATCAACAGGTTTCTCTGGTTTTGAAATTGTGCTATCATCCAAATTAAACTGGTTCTTGCACTAGGCGCAGGTAAGTCAACAGGTTTCTCTGGTTTTGAAATTGTGTCATCATCCAAATTAAAACTGTTTTTTACACTAGGCTCAGGTAAGTCAACAGGTTTCTCTGGTTTTGAAGTTGAGTCATCATCCAAATTAAAACTGTTTTTTGCACTAGGCTCAGGTAAGTCAACATGTTTCTCTGGTTTTGAAGTTGAGTCATCATCCAAATTAAAACTGTTTTTGCTCTGGGCACATATAAGTAAACAGGTCTCTCTGGTTTGAAAAATGCGCCATCACCCAATTTAAAACGGATCTTTAAACTGGAGTCATGTAAGTCAACAGGTTTCTCTGGTTTTGAAGTTGTGCTATCGTCCAAATTAAAATTGTTTTTTGCACTAGGCTCATGTAAATCAACAGGTTTCTCTGGTTTTGAAATTGTGCTATCATCCAAATTAAAACTGGTTCTTGCACTAGGCGCAGGTAAGTCAACAGGTTTCTCTGGTTTTGAAATTGTGTCATCATCCAAATTAAAACTGTTTTTTACACTAGGCTCAGGTAAGTCAACAGGTTTCTCTGGTTTTGAAGTTGAGTCATCATCCAAATTAAAACTGTTTTTTGCACTAGGCTCAGGTAAGTCAACATGTTTCTCTGGTTTTGAAGTTGAGTCATCATCCAAATTAAAACTGTTTTTTGCTCTGGGCACATATAAGTAAACAGGTCTCTCTGGTTTGAAAAATGCGCCATCACCCAATTTAAAACGGATCTTTAAACTGGAGTCATGTAAGTCAACAGGTTTCTCTGGTTTTGAAGTTGTGCTATCGTCCAAATTAAAATTGTTTTTTGCACTGGGCTCATGTAAGTCAATAGTTTTCTTTGGTTTTGAAGTTGTGCCATCATCCAAATTAAAACTGTTTTTTACACTAGGCTCAGGTAAGTCAACAGGTTTCTCTGGTATTGAAGTTGTGCCATCATCCAAATTAAAACTGTTTTTTGCACTAGGCTCAGGTAAGTCAACAGGTTTCTCTGGTTTTGAAGTTGAGTCATCATCCAA
The DNA here is from genome assembly GCA_038363315.1 of Mugilogobius chulae. Taxonomy (NCBI): domain Eukaryota; kingdom Metazoa; phylum Chordata; class Actinopteri; order Gobiiformes; family Gobiidae; genus Mugilogobius; species Mugilogobius chulae. The sequence continues at coordinate 13,382,214 of CM076411.1, read as the reverse complement.
ATTAAAACTGTTTTTTGCACTAGGCTCAGGTAAGTCAACATGTTTCTCTGGTTTTGAAGTTGAGTCATCATCCAAATTAAAACTGTTTTTTGCTCTGGGCACATATAAGTAAACAGGTCTCTCTGGTTTGAAAAATGCGCCATCACCCAATTTAAAACGGATCTTTAAACTGGAGTCATGTAAGTCAACAGCTTTCTCTGGTTTTGAAGTTGTGCTATCGTCCAAATTAAAATTGTTTTTTGCACTGGGCTCATGTAAGTCAACAGGTTTCTCTGGTTTTGAAGTTGTGCCATCATCCAAATTAAAACTGTTTTTTGCACTAGGCTCAGGTAAGTCAACAGGTTTCTCTGGTTTTGAAATTGTGTCATCATCCAAATTAAAACTGTTTTTTACACTAGGCTCAGGTAAGTCAACAGGTTTCTCTGGTTTTGAAGTTGAGTCATCATCCAAATTAAAACTGGTTCTTGCACTAGGCTCAGGTAAGTCAACAGGTTTCTCTGGTTTTGAAGTTGTGTCATCATCCAAATTAAAACTGTTTTTTGCACTGGGCTCACTTAAGTCAAAAGGCTTCTCTGGTATGAAAAATGTGCCAACATCAAAATTAAAAACATTTTTTTCACATATGCTTCCACGCTTTTCTGCACAGTTTTGGCTAATCCACTTTGGCGATGACGTATAAAATTGTATTTGACCGCAGTCTTCACCGTCATGTCTGTTGTTGGATTTTGTATTCTCCCAAGAGCTGAAACAAAAACAAATTGTCATTCATGTTTAGGTGTTGTAATTCATGCTGACACCCCTATCCTAAGCCTGGACACAGAGCAGCACTTCACCCTCCCACACATAGACATCTAAGGAATAGACACCGCATCACCGCTAAAATCTATGGACGCTGACAAGAAATGCGGCGGCCATGTTGTCGCGGTCACCCGTTGTCTTGAGCGTAATGTATTTCAATGGCGCTATGAAGGAAGGTTCTGCGTATTTATTCAACCACAACTCTGTGAATTAAAATGGATTTTCACAGGGATTTTTTGTTGCACATGTCACACATGTAGCTAATATGGGACATATAATTCGTGTGCAACAAAAAAATCTGTTTTGACTTCACAGAGTTATAATTGATAAAACGCACAGAACTTACACAGCGTCAATCAAATACATTGCACTAAGTAGAGCAGGTGACTGTGCCAAGGTGGCCGCCATATTTCTCGCGCTCAGGCAGACAAAGCGGCGTCTACTCCTTATGTGTTTACGCTCCCACACACGTCTTTTGGACTACGCCCTCCAGCACACACCCTTTGGACTTCACCCTCTTGCACACGCCTTTTGGACTACGCCCTCCCGCACACGCCCTTTGGACTACACCCTCCTGCACACGCCTTTTGGACTACGCCCTCCCACACACGCCCTTTGGACTCCACCCTCCTGCACACGCCCTTTGGACTTCACCCTCCTGCACACACCCTTTGGACTTCACCCTCCCGCACACGCCCTTTGAACTACGCTCTCCCACACACGCCCTTTAGACTTCGCCCTCCCGCACACGCCCTTTGGACTTCGCTCTCCCACACACGCCCTTTAAACTACGCTCTCCCACACACGCCCTTTGAACTACGGTCTCCCACACACGCCCTTTGGACTTCGCCCTCCCACACACGCCCTTTGGACTTGGCCCTCCCACACACGCCCTTTGGACTACGCCCTCCCGCACACGCCCTTTGGATTTCGCTCTCCCGCACACGCCCTTTGGACTTGGCCCTCCCACACAGGCCCTTTGGACTACGCCCTCCCACACACGCCCTTTGGACTACGCCCTCCCGCACACTCCCTTTGGATTTCGCTCTCCCGCACACGCCCTTTGGACTTGGCTCTCCCACACAGGCCCTTTGGACTACGCCCTCCCACACACGCCCTTTGGACTACGCCCTCCCGCACACGCCCTTTGGACCATGCCCTCCCGCACACCTCCTTTCTATTTCACCCTCCCACATTGGCTCCACAAGAGCAAAACAACAAATTTTACCCGAGGACCAGATTTTTCAGAGCGCCATGGTCACTGGGTCGATAAGTTCCACAGCACGAAACCAATGTAGCAAATATTTTAGGATTGTACAAAATATACATCTGTTTCCATACTTTTAGTCAATACTCCTACAGCCTCTGTTTGATTTGAATTGCTCTACAAAATGTCCAAGCCAGTTCTGAACCAGAATTAAACAAAAACTAGCCTGGTACTAAAAGTACCAAGTCTGAAACAAGAGTAACTGGCATCAGGCTGCTTGTGGGCTAAGTCTAAAGTAAAGTTACATCAAAACTAACAAGGGACCAATTCAGGTATATGGAACACTATCAAAATTAAGCCTGCCAAAAAAAGAAATATAGGTATATTTGGATTGTTTGAAAGAAGGGTTGAGGGCCAGATCAGGATTAAGAAAATTTGCTGTAAAACTGGTCTTGAACCATAACCCAATCAACACATTCACTTCCACAAAGGGTTTTAATGCAATAATAATACCAATTTCATTCACAAAATGATCTACAAACCTTGTGTTCAACAGTGAGTCATCCACCCATCTCCAGACTCCCTCCTCCTCCAGGTCACTCAGTCCGATCCACTTGCCCTGTCCAAATATGTTTGTTGCAAATTCCTTTGGAAACAAAGCGACAGTTAAACAGAAGCTGTCGTAGTTTAGTGTTGGTCCATAGCTCCAGACCTGCTCCTGAACATTGTTGATGATGATGAGATCAGCTCCTCTCTGCTGACAGTACTTCCTGCTCTCCTGCCAGCTCCGCTTTGTGTCGGAGCCCAGGTACATGTTCCCACCAAAATACAGCCAGCCTGAAGATGAGTAGTTATCTGGAAACAGAATAGTGCAACTTCAAGCTGTGTCAGGAAGTTAGTTTAGAAATCTCTCTGCTGTATCTCTCTCTTACACAAACTTTTGACATTGCTAGTACTGACGTGCAGTTTTTCATAATTGTGTCAAGTCTTTGGCACATATTATTTTTAAAAAGAGGTTGATTTCTATTCACCATATTCTGCCCTGTCTACTTTTCATGGCAGCACACTTCCTGTTTAGGTTGTTTAAGTAGTATGTTATCTACTTAAACTTCCTGTTTAAGTAGATAACTTGTTAGCTTACCTGTTTTGCTAGGAACGCTCCAGTAGATATAACAACTGGATTCTAAGACGATCCTGAAGGTTTACCTCAAGGCTCTGTTCTGGGGCCACTCCTGATTTCTATTTATGTTAATGAGGTCGGTCTTATTGATACCAGTGGTCACTTTTGTGCTGGTGATTTTGGATTGTTTTGCTAAAACCCTTGATGCCAGGATTGTTACATAAGATAAGATAAGATAAGATAAGATAAACTTTATTGTCCCACTAGGGGGAAAATTAGTCTTGGGCACGTAGTGCTAGTGCAATAAACAATAAAAACAATACAATACAATACAATAAAACATCCATAATGTTCACAGCCAATACAATTGAGAAGAATAGACATACCAAAAAAAAAATATAGATAAAAAAAAAAAAAAACAAAAAAAAAAACAAAACTTAATATTATTTAGTAGATTTTGCTACGAAGTACACTTTACTTGCAAATACAAACATAATTCTGCAATCTACAAAGACAGAGTCATTCTCAGATTATACCTCCAATTGTGACTTATCAAGAGATGAAAATAGAAGTAGTTAATGCATTTAAATACTTTAATAAGATGACAGTCTTCACATTAAAGATCTCGTTGAACAATTCATTAAGAAGTTAAGACTGGAAATCTCCTTATCTTTTAGAAACAAATTATGTTTCTCTTTAAAAGCAAAAAAAAAAAAAAAAAAAGAAAGAAAGAAAGAAAAGAAACTTGAGATCTTAGACACAACCCAGGTTCTAGAATTGCTGTACTCTGTTTCCTAAGCCTCTCTGTGATTTATTACAAACTGTAAACCTTGGACACACCACTGTAATAATCCTGCATTGGACTTATCCAGCACTTTTCAAGACAAACAAAGACACTTCACATTATTATTCATTCACTCCACACACATTCACACTCACACCAGATTCAGACTAAATAAGGGAGTTTGGTTGGTTGTTACATTTTTTTTTACTTTTGTTTGAATCATTCAAAAACATCAAACCTTACATTTACCATTTTAACTCAAGAGAAAAGTTCAAAGGCTACTATTGAGTTTATTGATCATTAACCCCAAGTCTGAGTTGGTTGTCACAATGTCATGTCCATGTGTGACAGACACAAACGTGACTCATCTTTGGTTACATTTGTAGATGTTTGATTTCATTTTGATTCAAGAATGTTTTACATTTTCTGAATCAGAGACAGGGGTGCACGGTAGCAGAGTGGTTAGAGCTCTGGCTTCCCAATAAGGAGGTCGTGGGTTCGACTCCCGGGTCGGACCATATCAACATCTCACGATCTCTCTGGGTGGAGTTTGCATGTTCTCCCCGTGTCACTGTGGGTTTTCTCCGGTTTCCTCCCACCTCCAAAGACATGTATGTTTAGGTTAATTGGGCATCACTGTAAATTTCCCTTAGTGAGTGAATGAGAGAGTGAATGATTGTCTGTCTAACCCTGCGATGAGTTGGCCACTGTCCAGGGTGTTACCCGCCTAAGGCCCAAAGTCACTGGGATAGGCTCCAGTCACCCGCGACCCCTAACGGGATTAAGCGGTAGAAAATGAATGAATGAATGAATGAATGAATCAGAGACATTTAATTACAAGAAAATAGGCAAGTGGCGTTTTTGCCAAGATTCTATTAATATTGTAAAACATTCTTCATGTGTTTTAATGATCAATAACCTTTGAAGAGAAAAAGCTCCATGACAATAATGTTATTATTTTCTTACTTGATACTCTCTTTTCCTACTTTGAACTGGAATGTTTAAAATAGAATATTTTTAAGAAAATCTGGTTTATGTAAAAGTGTAACAACCAACCCCTGTGTACGTCATCCCAGATATTCTACATGTGACAACCAACCCAGTATAAACAACTGTTACAGCAGCAGATTCAGTGGAAGTGTCACCAGGCCAAAAGAGAGATCGAAAAAAGAGCTCATCTGATTGGACCAAGATTTATTAAATCATTCCGGCGTCCCTTCAAAGGATGTCCCACTTTTTCTTTAAAAATTCCATTTTGATCAGTGTCTCAAAAAAACATACTATGAAGCACCTGGAAATGTTAAATATAAAAATCCCTTTGTATCCCTTTTATTTAGAGCAAAACCAGCCTCTGGGATGATCCAGACTCAGATTTCAGCTATAAACCTCCAAATAAAAAAAGTCCAAAAAAATTTGAACATTTTAATAGGACTTCTGTATTGGCCCCCGCCTAAAATTTTTTGAGTAATTTTGGGTCCATAAAACTCATTTTTACCTCAATTACCTTGAGCTTTTACAGAGGAATGGTCAAAACCCAAAATAGTCCAAATCTAGAATCACTTATGTCTCAGCTCAACACCAGCTTTAAAGTCAAAACTACAGGAGTGCAGCTTTACAAAGACCCAAGCCGTTTGCTTCTGCTCCAAAGGTTCAGAAACTATTTCAGTTTAAAATTTAGACGATTTTTGTCAGATGTGTGAGGGAAAACAGGCTGGAATGAGAAGGGGTAATACATTTTAATAATACATTTTAATTAGTGCTGTCAAGTGATTCAAAAATTGATGAGATGAATTAATTATGATCTGAAATTAATTAATCTTATTAATCAGTTTTTAATTTCACCTAAAAATTATGAGGAAAAACACTCAACTTAAATGTTTTTGTTTTGTTTTTATCCAATTTAACTGATTACATTATTGTTGCAGATGGAAATATTAAGATATTGTAAAAAATGAAGACTTTAGGAAGTGTGTTGTTGCGAAGTTGTCAAGTTGAACAATCCTTATGTCACTTTGTAACTCACATATGGAAACAATGAAGTTAAAGATTTCAAAATAGATTAATGTGATTAAAAAAAATGTACTCGATTAATATGTCTGTAATTAATTAATCTCAATTAATGCATTAATTTGACACCCCAAATTTTAATTTTGATCAACTTCATGTGGGGGTTTGTGTGTATATATATATATATATATATATATATATATATATATATATATATATATATATATATATATTATATATATATATTAGGGATGGGACGAGACCGAATTTTCACAAGACCACGAGTCGTGGGTCCACGAGATCGAGACGAGACAAGATTTTTAAATATTTTGCATTAACTGTTTCAATTTAGAATTTAAATAAGGCAAATTACAAAATTTGATTTATATTATTTATTATTGTTAGTTTATATTATATTATTTTAGTTTAGCTTTGCCTTTCATTAAGTGTATCACCTTGGATTTTTATTATTTCAACGATATAAGTTTTGACTGAAATTAATCCGCTCCCCTTGTGTAGCTCAGACTCCGCCCCCTTCCCCTTCCTTCACAGCGCTGCCGCTGCTGACAGCCCAGACCGTCAGTGGCCCAGACACACACAGAGATGGGAGACTTTCGTACTTTTTTACCTTTATTGATGATATAGGCCAAAATATCTCTGTGTGGATCTATTTTAAACAATGTTTAAGTGTGAAAAACACTGTGCTGTTCCCGCGATGTCCGCGCGTATATTGACGATTATGTATTTTTCGCGCTAACTTGTACAATGTTTAGGACTAATTATCTCTGTCAATATTGGTCCTATCTTTACGAAATAAAAACTGAGACAGAGTTTAGACAGTTTTCTGTCAGAATAAGTCCGTTACAAGTGACCATGGAAAAGTCTCACGAGACAGTTCAGTACGTGTGCGCACAGTATCGTGACAGTTTGATCTCGCGAGATCTCGCGGCACGAGCTCTCGTCCCATCCCTAATATATATATATTATATATATATATATATATATATATATATATATATATATATATATATATATATATGGGATTGGACGATTCACTTAAGTCACGATTCGATTCAGTTTTCGATTTTGCAGGCACGATTTTCGATTTTGTTAGTTTATCTATATTAACTTTTTTTTTTTTATCTTAAGACACAAAATACACCATAATACATGATATTTAAAACAAAGCCACTGTTGGTAGAGCTTGGAACTATGGAAGTTTTTTGGTGCCAATATTCAAAATGAGAATTCAATGTACAATTTAGAATTGCAATTTTTAAAATGAGAATTCCTTTGGCAATAACTGTGTGCAATCTTCATTTCTAATGTGCTTGTTAAAATTGCAATTGGCAAATTGTATTTTAAATAAGAAATTGACAATCCATTTTGTGAATTAAATTCTCACTTTGACAATAGAAATTGCCACTTTTCAACTTACTTTTCAAATTAAACCACATTCGATTGCATTGCACATTTATATGGTGTTTTAGAGACAATATTCATTTTGAAATGTCAATGTTCAATTTAGATTTGCAATTTCAAAATGACTATGTATTTGCAATTTTAATATGTATTATTAAAAAAAGCATTTGGCAATTATTACTTTAATTTAAAATTTGACAATCCATTTTGCAAATTGAAATTGCAATTTGACAAATGAATTCTCACTTTGACAGTTGCATTTGCCACTTTTCAACTTACGTTTTAAATTAAACAACATCAGATTGCATTGCACATTTATATGGTGTTTTACAGACAATATTCAATTTGAAATGTCAATGTTCAATTTAGATTTGTATCTCAAAAATGAGTATGTAATCTGCAATGTTAATATGTATTTTAAAAAAAAGCATTTGGCAATATTACTTTAATTTAAAATTTGACAATCCATTTTGCAAATTGAAATTGCAATTTGACAAATGAATTCTCACTTTGACAGTTGCATTTGCCACTTTTTAACTTACGTTTTAAATTAAACAACATTAGATTGCATTGCACATTTATATGGTGTTTTAGAGATAATATTCAATTTGAAATGTGCTTGTTAAAATTGCAATTGGCAAATTCTATTTTAAATAACAAATTGACAATCCATTTTGTGAATTAAATTCTCACTTTGACAGTTGCATTGCCACTTTTCAACTTACGTTTCAAATTAAACCACATTCGATTGCATTGCACATTTATATGGTGTTTAAGAGACAATATTCAATTTGAAATGTCAATGTTCAATTTAGATTTGCAATTTAAAAATGACTATGTATTTGCAATGTTAATATTTATTTTTAAAAAAAGCATTTGGCAATTATTACTTTAATTTAAAATTTGACAATCCATTTTGCAAATTGAAATTGCAATTTGACAAATGAATTCTCACTTTGACAATAGAAATTGCCACTTTTCAACTTACGTTTTAAATTAAACAACATTATATTGCATTGCACATTTATATGGTGTTTTAGGGACAATATTTAATTTGAAATGTCAATATTCAATTTAGATTGCATTTTTAAAATGACTATGTAATTTGCAATTTTAATATGTATTTTTAAAAAAAGCATTTGGCAATTATAACTTTAATTTAAAATTTGACAATCCATTTTGCAAATTTACATTTCACTTTGCCATCTGACTTTACAAGTGGTTTTGTCAGTTTGCAAGACGAGTTTGTATTGCATTGCATGTTGTGAAACAGCACCACCTGTGGACTGCAATTGCATAACAACGTGCTTTGTCAGTGCCAATATTCAAAGTGGATATGCAAACTGTCAGCTGCCCATCAAGGCGGGACACAGACGTCCCTCGGCCAATCAGAAGCTCCAACACAACAGACACACAGGCTCAAGGCTGTGCTTCCTACTTTAGCAAAGTTTTCTTGTGGGAGTCGGACCATCTCAAAATGAACAGTGGATAGTTACACCTTCTGTTTTGGTAAGTGTATACTCGTCTTTCTGCAGTGTGTAACAATTACATACACAACATTAAGCCTTAGCAGTAGCAGAGCAAAGTTGGTGCTAGCTAGCGAGGCTAACGTTGTTAGCATAGACGCCAGTAGTACAGAAAGGATGGCACAACACATACTGAAAGTATTTTATCTGTTCACAGGTTAAGTATTAAAGTAAACACAATTTAGAGTAATGTGTGAATGCTAGTGAGACAGCTAAGGCTGTTTTTATTCACTACATTGTTATTTCTGGTTGTCAGTGTATTTGGAGACTTGTTGCAAAGCTAATTGTTTTTAGCTAGCAGAGGCAGGTTTACCAGCAGGGAGTATTATTGCTAACTCTAAATATGTCAATATATTACAAAAATACAGATTTCTGACACTATGTTTATGTATATAGTATTTTATATTGCACTTTTGTTGACTTTAGTGAGTCACACTGGTCTCTCAGATGCAACAGTTCTACAGGAGTTCACATTATTTCACAATAAATTCAGCTTTCACAAAAATAAATCACATAACTGCCACATTATGTATGAAAACACTTCTAAATGTCGTCATAGTTGTAGACATGGGTCCAGTCTGCTGTAATGTTTCTCATGTTATAATTCTGTTCTTTCTCAGAGGAAAAACTGCTGAATGTACACATTTTTTTCCAGGTTCTTGAAATACGCACACCAGTGAAAAGTTTCATCATTTGTGTGAGTATACACTTTACAGCACACAAGAATCATGCACATCAGGATTATACTGTTTGGAGCTCTTTCTTGGACCAATGCAAACTATAAGTTAAACTGTCCTGCAGTTCTCTGGTGCCACCATTGAGTTCTGGCCGTGATTCTGTCACCTTGTTATTTCTACATACATGTTTGTTGTCTCCATCAGGTTGCACCATGCACATGCAGCCTATGTGTTCTCTATTTGATTCATATGTGCTCATTGGTATTCACAGATTTCATCAGAAGTGGATTGGACTCAAAATGGTGTATGACAACTGTTGTAAATATGCAGGTTCAACGTGCCGGCCAGCCAATTGTACCTGTAGAGGCTAAACAGGTTTTTGTAACTGAACTATTCAGGTATTCAACAACAAACAACCAATATGTATAATAGTAATGCAAGATGCACAGGTTATCACAATAAAACATTTATTTACATCACAAAACACAATCACAAACAATGTAATACACTGCACCATGTATATAATACATGTCATTAAGTCATTTAATCTTATTATTTACCATTTATTCTGACGATTGTTTTGTAAACATGACGTCTCTACAATCTAGACCAATCCAAAGTGCTCCTCACTCACCTGGGCCTCACTAACTTGCTCCTGTCTGCCCTGTTCTGGACTTAACAGTATGTACCTCCAGTTTGTTTGTTCATTAAGTCTGTGTAGACAGTATGTGATGACTCTGGTTCCTTTTTCCTTTTAACAGATGAACATGCTAAAAATCTGGCTAAAGATTAATATGGTCACAAGTCAGATCAAATAATGCAGCTGCAACAGTAAGAAAACACCAGTCATTAAACGAATAAATGCTGAAGAAATGAGGAGACATGTTCACAGACTGCTCTTGATTCTTTTCTTCTCCTCCTGACAGCAGATTCATCGGGGATGTCCTGGTCCAAAGAACCTGAAGACCTTTGAGGAGAAAAGGAGCAAAAGTAAGGATTGAGCTGTGTTACAGTGTGTTACTTTCCTCTAGCGTAAGCCCTGGTCTACACCTGTGGACATGGAGCACACACCCTGAATAGCTCAACTAACGACTCTTGTGCCCTAAGCAGGAGGTGGTGACTGATTGGACAACTAAGGCCTTTGAAATCAGCAGAATAGACAGATGACCTCTCTCTTACTGCAGACACCAGGCCTTCAGATATCTGCTCACGCCAACCCAGCAGCGGAGCCAGAGGGGTAGCCAGGGTGGCCAGTGCTACCCCTAGGATTGCCTTGGCCACCCCCGTGGCCACCCCTCTAAAGAAGGCAACGTGAATATATTTTTATTGTAAGAGTTTCGTGAACTTTAGCGCTGAAAACTTTCATTTCCCAGCGCCTGTGAACGCACCCTGAAGCAACGTCAGCGCGTACAGCGGCACTGCAAGCTTTCTTTTCATTTCATTTGCTGAAGAGACACGTGAGGCTTGTTTGTGATATGGTTCGAAACGGGAGCGCATGTACAGTAGGCCACCTGCAGCTGGCGAGATGGACGTTTGGGCGGTAAGACCAGGACTGAGCAGAGCTGCCAAACTGTCTGGAGCAGAGCGGATCGGTGCGCGCAGAGTTGGGATGTGTGTGCGGGAGACGAGAGAAGGAGAGGGCACGAGGAGGTTGAGAGTTCTGTCTCATCAGCATTACACCCAACAACAATGTAAGTACAACAGACGCGGCTAAAACACTTGTTCAACAAACTTTCTGAATGACTGCGATGGGAGTGACCGTGAAGCGCGGGTCACTCACAGGTTCTGCTGCCGAACGGGTTGTTCTGAGCATCGGAGGCTCGTGTTTTGCACGAAAGTGCAGAGTGTGTTGTTCGTACCTGGACCGGTGTTCTGTCGGGGCTGGACACACAAACAGGACTTTGGTGCAGGGGCAGAAGAGTCACATCACAGCTTCAGTTTGCGAGAGCGCCTGTCTTTAGTTTCTCCCATGCAGTAATAATAGTCCATGAGCGTAAATGCCCTGTCTCCAGTTTGAAAAAGCCTCACACGCTTTCATTGTTTACAAAGTTAAGTCTCCGCTAAGTTCACTGTACACATCCTGCTGCTGCTCTGACAAAATAAAAGCTGTGTAATTCACAGCAGCAGAGAGACACTTATTGTGAAAGAGCACGACAACAACAGTCTTCCTCTGTCCAAACGACACGAGATTCAGCAGCGGAGGAGCTGACAGACGATGTGAATTACGGCAATATATATTAAAAAAAACAATAGTCAAATCTCTAAGCAGCAGATGTAAGTTAACCTAGTTTCATTTATAAATTCCCATAATAATGTTAAGCATTCTATTTATGAATAGGCCAAAAATTAGAATCAGAAAATCTTAGTAGTGAACAATAATGATAACATTAACAATTACAATATTGTGCTACAATATTAATAAAAGACCCACTCGACCTACCTGGTAAAATATTTAATGAATAAATAAATAAGCCAATACATAGTGATAAAAAGCAGGCAAAAATATGTGCAAGAATACAATAAATAGGCTCAAACACAAAAAAGATGCACTGTGTAACTTTTTTATTAAAAAAATGAACTTTAACAAATGCCTATCATTGTTTAATAGTCACTAAATGAATAATAATATAAAAAAAAACTCAGTGTTATTGTTTTCATATTAAGTTTACTTGTATTGCCACAAAATGATTATTTGGCCTGTAGGAGCCTCTTTTTGTATGTTTCATAGAAAAAGATGTTCTACAGAAAAATGTTTTGTCCTAGAATATGATTTCCAAGGAAAGATGTCCAATGAAACAATGCATATTGCATTATTTCCTTTTTACAGCAAAACTGTAATATGAAACAATATGGTCTGCTGTATGTGTCCCCCTTTCACAAAACATTGAGATGCCCATGTTAAACAGATTAAACTGGCTGTAATCTGGCTTTCTTCTTTATAAAGACAGTATGAAGAGAAAGTCATGTTGCGTGTGAAAACAATATTTGGAAGTCATTATTGTGGACCCCTTTGAAAAATCCTTGCCACCCCCTGGCCACCCCTTGCTTAAAAGTCTGGCTCCGCCACTGCGCCAACCATGCTAACCCATCAGCATCTTGTTTAACTACCACAACATCCTCCTAACACCTGCACCTCAGCACACAGATAACAGAAACATACACTGTTTTAAAATAAAATTAAGAAGCTCCACTGTGGGCTTAAATGGTCTCTGCTGTGTCCTGTCCATTTTTTGTTGCAGCTCACAGAATCAGGGTTGTAATACTGTGTTACTATGAAAAGTAATCCATAAATATATAACACAGATAATGTTATGTCAGTCTGCCTAACTTGATGTTAGAGATGCATGACATGGATTTTTTTTTTAATAGTAGGCAAGATCTAAGAGCATCTGTAGAGAGAAGACTGTAGGTCAGGAGATAAGTTAAAGATCACCTGTTCAGAGAACATTGTACTTTTTTACACAAGCTTTGTCTCCTTCCTAATCCTTACTTACAGCAAAGATACAATGAGGAGCATACGCCACACAGATAGTAGTGGTACAACTGAACATGATACTGGTTGAGTTGATCTGTGCTGCTGTGCTATCGGTGCAATGACACTGTACATCTGTCAGACCTATAAAAGAAAGAACACAGACAAAAGTCAATGTATAAATGTATGTAAAGGAGGAAGCAACAAAATCTTGTTTGTCTTGTTCTTGCTGAGATGACAGCTCTTTTGATTTACATAAAGACAGATTTGAAAAGTTGTTGCATACAAATGTTAACAGACATGATTATACAGTAATGCACAATCTGTACTTTGTACTTTGCTCTCCATAATTAGGCTTGGTAATGTGACATCATACAGCATCAGAATGTTCAGTTGGTCCCATGTTAAACCAATGGAGATTTTAAATTGTTAAATACCAAAAATAGCTTTAATTAAATCATATTCTGACACTACAGAGTGATACATAAATTTACCAGTACTGACTCAGCAGTTTATTGGGCTGTTCCACGGCTGTTTAGTTTACTTTTTTAATCGTTTTGTCTGATGTATTCCTATGGAATTGCCATTATTTCCATGGTAACCACAGATTCTTCCCGAGCCCTATTGACCCTATTTTGTCCCGCCCACTTGGCTTGGAAATGCACTTCCTGTTTAGCTCTGTTAAGGTAGCTAACGTGTTTGTTTGTCTGTCTTGTGGGGCAATTTTAATTAAATATAATGATAGTTAAAATAAACCCATCGACTGAAATCTACAGGCTAAATGCAGCTAAACAGGAAGTGCATGTCCTAGAAAAGTAGGCGGGACAAAATAGGGTCAATATGATTATCTGCCTCTGTGATGCTACATAGAGTTTATGTTGCAGATACAGTAGTTTTATCATTTATTTATCCATCTGTTGCACACTTAAATGATGAGTCAAGTGTGGCTTTAGTTGGTTTTATTTCAGTGGACACACAAAATACTTTCAGTGTGCTTGTGCCATTTTTTCTGTACTAATGATTGAACAGAACTGTTATTTCCCTATAAAAATGTGCGCAAATAATAAAATATAATAAAATACTATATACATAAACATAACGTGTCAGAGATCTGTATTTTAATAATATATTGACATATTTAGAGTTAGCAATAGTACTCCCTGCTGGTAAACCTGCCTCTGCTAGCTAAAAACAATTAGCTTTGCAACAAGTCTCCAAATACACTGACAACCAGAAATAACAATGTAGTGAATAAAAACAGCCTTAGCTGTCTCACTAGCATTCACACATTACTCTAAATTGTGTTTACTTTAATACTTAACCTGTGAACAGATAAAATACTTTCAGTATGTGTTGTGCCATCCTTTCTGTACTACTGGAGTCTATGCTAACAACGTTAGCCTCGCTAGCTAGCACCAACTTTGCTCTGCTACTGCTAAGGCTTAATGTTGTGTATGTAATTGTTACACACTGCAGAAAGACGAGTATACACTTACCAAAACAGAAGGTGTAACTATCCACTGTTCATTTTGAGATGGTCCGACTCCCACAAGAAAACTTTGCTAAAGTAGGAAGCACAGCCTTGAGCCTGTGTGTCTGTTGTGTTGGAGCTTCCTGATTGGCCGAGGGACGTCTGTGTCCCGCCTTGATGGGCAGCTGACAGTTTGCATATCCACTTTGAATATTGGCACTGACAAAGCACGTTGTTATGCAATTGCAATCCACAGGTGGTGCTGTTTCACAACATGCAATGCAATACAAACTCGTCTTGCAAACTGACAAAACCACTTGTCAAAGTCAGATGGTAAAGTGAAATGTAAATTTGCAAAATGGATTGTCAAATTTTAAATTAAAGTTATAATTGCCAAATGCTTTTTTTAAAAATACATATTAAAATAGCAAATTACATAGTCGTTTTAAAAATGCAAATCTAAATTGAATATTGACATTTCAAATTAAATATTGTCCCTAAAACACCATATAAATGTGCAATGTAATCTAATGTTGTTTAATTTAAAACGTAAGTTGAAAAGTGGCAATTTCTATTGTCAAAGTGAGAATTCATTTGTCAAATTGCAATTTCAATTTGCAAAATGGATTGTCAAATTTTAAATTAAAGTAATAATTGCCAAATGCTTTTTTTAAAAATAAATATTAACATTGCAAATACATAGCCATTTTTAAATTGCAAATCTAAATTGAACATTGACATTTCAAATTGAATATTGTCTGTAAAACACCATATAAATGTGCAATGCAATCTGATGTTGTTTAATTTAAAACGCAAGTTGAAAAGTGGCAAATGCAACTGTCAAAGTGAGAATTCATTTGTCAAATTGCAATTTCAATTTGCAAAATGGATTGTCAAATTTTAAATTAAAGTAATAATTGCCAAATGCTTTTTTTAATAATACATATTAAAATTGCAAATACATAGTCATTTTGAAATTGCAAATCTAAATTGAACATTGACATTTCAAAATGAATATTGTCTCTAAAACACCATATAAATGTGCAATGCAATCGAATGTGGTTTAATTTGAAAAGTAAGTTGAAAAGTGGCAATTTCTATTGTCAAAGTGAGAATTTAATTCACAAAATGGATTGTCAATTTCTTATTTAAAATACAATTTGCCAATTGCAATTTTAACAAGCACATTAGAAATGAAGATTGCACACAGTTATTGCCAAAGGAATTCTCATTTTAAAAATTGCAATTCTAAATTGTACATTGAATTCTCATTTTGAATATTGGCACCAAAAAACTTCCATATGGAACTAGTGTTTTGTCAACATTAACATCAGCTGTTAACGCAACATAATTATGCACATTCAGTCAGGTCTTGCAAATGTTTAGGCTTTGTTTCTTCAAACGTTGTGACTATTCTTGTATTATTGTGTGTATTATACAAATACAGAGTGTGTATCTAAGTCAGTGGCTGCATGAAAACATTTATCGATTCTGGCCTTTCGATTCGATTTTTGCGTACTTCGATCAATTTTCGATCGATTCTCCATCCCTAGTATATATATATATATATATATATATATATATATATATATATATATATATATATACATATATATATAGTCTATGAGAATTAAGAACTAAAGTGCTTTAGAGATGTCGTCTGGCCACCTTGTCCCTTCTTCGGAGTTCTGTAGCAGTGATTGACAGATTAATTAGGCAACAGATTAACATCTTCGCCGTGTAAAATCCAAAATGGCTGCTCCCAACAAAAAAAATACATATCACATGGAACTGAAAAACATTGCGGATTTCTACAGAATCAATTATCGAAGCAAAAAATGTTTTTAATGTGAGGTGAGTGAAGTTAGATTTTGGTCTAAATGACAGACAGGGCAGTCTGATTTTATCTCAAAGTGCTGCCTTTGCGAAGTACTTTAGATGGAAAAAAAAAAGATTTTTCAATTGAGAGAAGAAAAAAAAAAAAAACTCTCTCTACAGCAGCTGTAATATTTCTACTCACACAGGTTCCACAGTTGTAGCATCAGTTGGTCTCTTTCATCAGTGATGTGGTTGTTTTCTGGTGACACAATAAACATGGTTAATATTGTTTTTTATGCTCTTATTATCCCATGGTTTCACTTTAAAAACATATATTTTATTGTCCTTAAACCCAACATCATCCTGACCCTAACCCTCACTCACTAAAAGTAGCCTATGACCCTGAAAGAAGATCCGTTACCCTGCTCTACGCACTTAAAGCTGAACGAAACAGAGATCATAGATAGTAGATCATTAATCTATATTTGCCTCTCGACTTCCTGTTCCAAATTGCAAGAAAAGCAACTATGAATTATTTTGGAACTTCAATCATAGACACTACTCATTTGCATTAAACTTTCAATAATACATTTAAACCCATGTTTGAGCACATTTCTTTTTAGATTGACTTAATGTCTGGAAATTCTTGTTGAGATATTTAAGAAATCCTTGTCTTCTGCTATATTTTTAAAATCTTTAGTCCAAACCTAAAGATCATTACTGTTTATTGTAGTTGTACATCTTACCAACAACGCGAAGGTAAATGTTGACAGCCTGTACGACACAAACGAGTCCGAAGCAGAAGACGACCAGCGCAACACACAATCCTTCAGAAACACAATAAAACACATGAGAATCTGAACAAGTAAATAAATAAATAAATGTTGTTACTTGTGCGATCGCTGATGTTCCTTCTGTTCCTTCTGCTCCTGACCACCTGCTCCTCCATCATGTCCTCACTGCAGCTCCTCACACAACAGCTCAGCAACATTTACACTTCTTCTTAAGACATGACTGATTAGAATCTGGGTTGTTTATCTCAGGAAGCAGCGCAGCACAGGAAACGTTCAAAACAAGACACAAGTTGATGCCCAACATACATGAAAACTAGAAACAAATATCTTCTCTCATAAGATGTTCACCAAAAGCCACACTTTGATGCATGCACAGGTTAAGTTGATCATTAAACTTGTTTGCATTTCACACAGTTTAGACGAGCCACAGCTTTAATAAAGGTACTAATACACCATGTTTGCTTTCTTATCTAAATGAACCGAAATAATTCATTTTAAACTTCCTACAACAGTCACACGCCCAATCACATTACAGCAGCGTGGTTTTGAGGCCCATTCACATTGCAGGCGGCGGCTCTCATGGATGTTTGTGTTTCTGTTGCGTCTGACTCCGTTTTAGTAGACATACAGTATTTTCTTTTTGACAGAAGAGCAGAGGTGTGTGTGACACTTGTTTTGTCCCACACAGACATTGGACACACCATTAAGATTCGTTGCTGTGATTGGTTAAACACAAATAAGGTCAGCCCCACACCCAATCAGCTCGAAGTATTTCACTAAACGTCCCACCTTTTCCCAAATGCTTTCAGCGAGTCAAGTTCCAGATGGAGACTGTGGAAGAACTAAGATCAGAGTTCAACACAGATCCATCTGAGTGAGCCAGGTTACCAAGTGTCTAACAACAGATGAACTTAGTGATGGGAGTTTTATGATTCGCTTGTCTGCAACGTTTGGGCTACTGGGCCTTCCTCAGGCAAATGGTTTGCTGAGGCTGAGAGGTAAACAGGTAAACAATTACAACCTGTGAGCTAACATAAAAAAAAAAAAAAACATTGAATGTTAGCTGACAGGTTGTAATTGTTTACCTGTTTGTGATATTCTTCACATGTACATTTACTACATATATTTTTATGTATATGTAACAGGTGACTAATAATACTTTATCAAATTCCACCAAACCAGTTGCAAATTATTTATTTTTCTGTTGCTATGGCACTCTTGTTTGAGTATAGTTGTGAGTTTTTCCTGTTGCACTTGAACGCAGCGCACTCACGTCTCCCGACGCACACGGAGACACGCCAGTGCTGCTTTAAGCTATGCAGGAGGTAAGACGCAGAAAACTTTGGGTCTGAATTAAAAACATTTTTCCCGTCTATCTAATGGTTCAAAATCAATATAATTATACATTAAAATGTGTTAGGATGTTTTTCCTTTGACCACCAAGTGTAAAATGTGACCTGTGTGTAATGATTAGTACTTTAATCGGCATTTTACGAGCCAACCCGAGCGGTGTGCAAGCGCTATTCCGACAACCCTCCATTCCGACAGACCTGCATTCCGACAGTGATTCCGACAGACCTCTGTTCCGACAGACCTCCACTCCGACAGCCTTCTGTTCCGACACCTTTTTAGGTCCGCTATTCCGACAGTTTTTTTTTCCGCGCTGTACTATTAAGCAAGTACTAATGCACCAGAAAGCAATAAATTAAAATAAACACATCCATTACGTGCTTTGGGCGCGCGGACTTTACGCATGGCTTTTACGCATGACCTTCACGGCGCCATCAGGATCTGAGGTGCAGTGATGATGAGCAATCGAATTGTAATTTCTGGGGACGTATTGGGGAGACCCACGAAGCTTATTTTGGTCTCTCCAATTTCCTTTTGCACTGGTACAATACACTGGTATTCTCGTTTTTTCGTGGGCTCATGGCGCGCGTTGACGCATGGCTGGAGTGCTCCTACATTCCACCTACATCTCGCAGTGTGGCCACACACGCGCTGCTTATATTTGTCACTTGCATTCGCTCATTTCTCTCTGCTCCGTACTGTGTCCGCACAGTGTCATGCCCCTGTGCCTTTTCACGCAACTCAGAGCGCGTAGGCCAGAGGCTCTGAGCTGAGGCCTGAGCATAATCTGTCCCATCAAACCCCAAATAGAATGCATGTTATATATCACTATATAACGCTGCTGTTCAATCATCTGCAGATTAATAGGCCTAGTAACTTATTTCAATGTTTGCGCGCGTCTGTGTGAGTGCGAGAGAGAGATGTGACAGCCTGCGCGCCAATGAGAAGACCCGAAGCACTTTTAGATTTACGTGACTTTTGAGTTGAATTTCTCCGCAATTCTTTGTTTTTCGTTTACTTTTTATTTTTGGTTCATTTAAAACTGATTTTTAGACACCCTTTGTCCAAATAAATAAATAAAAACATAAATGAAAATTATATAATAAAATATATTAACAACCACAATAAAAAACGATCTCTGATCTCTGATATTTTTGAACTAGGCCTAGGCATATATGCTAATAAATCTGCATAAAAAAAAAATAATAATAATATGCATTAGGTCAAAAATACACACACATATATATATATATATATATATATATATTTTTTTTTTTTTTTTTTGACCAAATACATATAAAAAAAATTTATGCAGATTTATTAGCATACATTTTTTTTTATTAGCATCAGTGGTTACACTAGCCTTAATTTCAATACGTCACCGTGACGGACAAGGTCCCAAAAAATCCGTCATGAGGGATTTTTATCCGTCATAATTTTGCTCAGTAGGTTTATTCCTGTCTATGTTTTTGTAGCTGATTTCTGACACGGAGACTGTACGGGAGCACACGGGTCATGAGACATAAGATACATTACAAAAAATGACTGAACTCTGCATAAATAGTTTCTTAAGATATCATGAACGCATCTGCAAAAATCATTGTGTTAGTTTGACTTTCAACAATCTCAATGTGACTAATGAGGCTCTGCATTTCTTACCTGAAGCACAAAGTTCCACTTCTCTCCACTCTCTGCAAATCCACACTGTATTTTGCCCAAACTCTAGGTGTTATTTCCATTTCTCCTGCATAAAAGCCAGTCTTTTATTCCTCCGGGAAAGTTTCTGATGCCAGCCGTTGTGAGCGTGTCACCAAACACTGCAGGTGTGACTTTCCGCTAAGTTTAAGAATCTGAATAAACATCAGTGTTTGTCTGCCGAGTGATCACGGTCACAAGTACAAATCCTCTTGAAATCAGACCGATAAAACTCTGTCCATCCCGCTGTTTTTGTCGAATGAAGCGTTATCCGTGTGCTCTGTAGCAAACGCGTGTGGTCCGTGCAGCCTCCGGTTTAGGTCACGTATTTGTGGAGGCCACAGCGCCGTGCGCTCTGCAGCCATCAGTCTCACGGCCTCCCCGACAGAACAGCATGCAGCGCGCAAGGATGAGATTGAAAGCAGCATTTTCCCTCGCTGCTTCTTCAGTTTGAGGGAGCGGGAGAGCGCGAGTCCGGTCGGGATCAGGTCACTAAATCAGTAGACAATATATAAAAGATTAGCTCCATATATAAAAGGTCAGCCTTGAAAACTTTCCGTCAAAGCAAAATACAATCGGTAAATGACGGAAAATTGTCAGTTAATGTAACCTCTGATTATGTATATATATATATATATATATATATATATATATATATATATATATATATATATATATATATATATATATATATATATATATATATATATAATATATATATATATATATATATATATATATATATATATATATATATATTTTTTTTTTTTTTATTTATTTATTTTTTAATTTATTTATCTTTTTTTACCTAATAGGCTACATATTATTATTATTATTATTATTTATTTTTTTTTTTTATGCAGATTTATTAGCATATAGGCCAAGGCCTATTTCAAAAATAGGATCAGAGATCGTTTTTTATTGTGGTTGTTTTAAGTGCGCTTCCTTTAGAGGAAGCCCTTTAGACTTGCGGGCCAATCCATTAATTAATTTATCGATGATTTTAGATCTTCTGAGTGTCTGTTTTCCGTTCTCAGGAGAACGCGTAAGTAGCGTGTGTCATGCCAGGTGGGCACGGTAAGGCGCGTGCACCTTACCAAACTGCTCCTGATCAAAGCAGCAGTGGTTCAGCTGAACAGCACCCTGTCGGAAAAGCAGGGTGTCTGAGTAGCGGTGTGTCGGAATAGCAAGGTGTAACCAGACGAGCGTATGTGCAGTTGTACTACAGCTAGCTTAAACTCGCGCCACTCCTCGTGGACCGTTTGTCCTAATTTCTTTTTGTATTTTATTTTCTTGTAAAGGGAGATGTTTGGACCCAGGGTGTGCAGCAGACTCACAGCAGTTTCTTTTTTTGTGATCTCAAACAGGTACGGTGTCCATGTGCGATCTCTGTATTAGTTCGGACCGAGTGTGTGTGTGTGTTAATTCATGTTCTACTATGTTTCTGGGGACATTTATGAATTTTTATTTATGGCATTGTCAAAATTATTTACAATAATTCTCCATGTAATACAGTGACTGTGAATGTTCAATATTGACTTAAATATGTGTGAGTGCTGCTTTAAGCTATGCAGGAGGGAGATGTTTGGACCCGGGTTGTGCAGCAGACTCACAGCAGTTTTTCTTTGTGATCTCAAACAGTAAACTACAATCAACCCCGACCCTGTCTGTGGTCATTCCCTGCACCCAGAACACAACGCAGATCAATCACATGGGTGGACCGGTTACATATACAGGTATATACTGTATATTTTATATAGCAATAGACCCCTTGCATGTTAGTAAACATTGCGTCAAATTCTGGTGGGCGGAGCTTAGCCGGAGGCAGAAAAAGACGTTGCCTCCATCTAAACCAGTGTAAACTAGGATATACAGTATATCGTAACTTTCTCTGTGGGAACTTAGTCCAACTAAATGTGTTGCTTGGAGCTCTGAAAATCTGTTCGCTCTCGTCAAAGACTTTACTAAAGCAAGAACTGAGGGTCTTGGGCATAAAAATTGAGTGATTGACAACAGTACAGTATTTGCTAAAATTCTAAATAAAACAGACCAATTTGTACATGAAACTGCACCTGCACGTCTGGGGAAGGTCAGGCTAACTTTAGACACAAAAGTCCTAGTCACATTTCACAACAAAACAACATTTTAAACACGATAAAACCCCGAACCTTTAATGCATCTTTTTTTGCCTCCAGCTGTGACGTCACTGTGATGTGGCATGAATAGGGTCTATTGTATTTCATAGTGTTTGTAAATGAATGACTCAATGGCTGATGTCTAGGCACTTTATTATGAAAATGCTGTTTGGCGTTATCCATGCCACTCCTACTTAAGGCGTCCTCTCAGCCTCAGCAAACCATTGGTCTGATGAAGGCCCAGTAGCCCAAACGTTGCTTCACCTCCTGTAAATACATTTCACAGAGTGTGGGACTCTTCTTTATTGCATATTTGGACGAGCATTACACACGACACGCCGTTTCCAATGCACCTGCTCCGGCAAAATGATGTACGAAGCATTTACTGAGTTTAATGAGTCGCTTGTCTCAAAGAGTAGTTCAAGAAAACTAGTCTTTTTTTTATTCTCTCTTCTTAACCCGTCAAACACTGAAATCTGATTAAAACAAGTACTTTAAAATGCCTGTAGAGGGATTTTCGGTAGGGCTGCTCGATTATTGGAAAAATAATAATCCCGATTATTTGTGTCATAATTGAAATCACGATTACTCAAACGATTATTCACATTAGAATGTGCTTTTATTTATTTGTATATTTTTTGAACAAAATATACTTGTTTCAAATCACAAAATGATAAAGTGAAAACTAAAACTACTAAGAGGCAACAATAATAAAATGTTGATCATATTAAATAGAAAGTGCACATTTTAAAATTAGATAAAACACAAAACTGCCATTTTAATGTGACATAACTTGGCTCAAACAAAAGTGCAAACTCTAAAATCAAGTACTTATCCTTTTAAAACTAGACAGTAAGCAATATTAAAGTGCAAAAATGAGGTATGAACTGTGAACTGGCACAACATCTTAAGTACCTTACTTAAGTGTAACTCCAAAATATATTGCACTAAACTGAGCATAGCTGCTGTCGACATCACTTTTAAAGGTTTTTGGCTAAAAACACAAGTCTGTTCACATGATCTGGGTTGAGGGATGAGCGCAAACATGTGACAATGTTGCCACTGGTGCTGAAGACTCTTTCTGAGGAGGAACTAGTGGCAGGGATGCAAAGGTATTTCCTTGCAAGGTTAGAGAGTCGAGGGTAATGCTTTTTGAAGTCCTTCCACCACTGTAAAGGGTCTTCTTCTGCATCAAGTGTCTCCATTTGGAGATATGTCTGCAGCTCAGCACCTACAACCTGGTCCTGCTGTATTGCCTCACCCCCTGTTGTGCTTGTGCTGCTCTTGAAAAAGCTGCTCAAGCCCTTTCTTTTCTTTTGAGGTGGTGCATCCTCTGTGGAAGTTGCAGCTGTTGCGATGGTCTCCAAGGCATTCTACAATGAGCAGATAAATAAAACAATAAGAAAGAGCATGTAATGTTTATCCTTACTGTTTATATTTATAACATTTTAAATTGTAAATGTACCATGTTGTCAAGTCTCTTCATTTCAGCTCTCAGGCGGTCTTCAATGGCTCCTCTGTTGACATCACTCACATACTTTAGTTTAAACCTTGGGTCCAGGGCAGAGGCAATGTCCAGAAGTTCTTGCACTTTTGGATCACTATATTTTTCATTTAGGTACTCTAGTATTTTGCTTTTGATGCTTTTGCACAGCTCCAGATCATCTTCTTGAGGAGCAAGAATGGAGTGGTTGAGCAGGTGAAGAGTTGGTTTGACAAATGACACACTGATGTAGGTCTCTCCTGAGAGAGCATCAGTGAACTCTACTAGTGGGCCTAGAGCCTTGTTCACTGCCTCAAGCACATCAATGTCCTGCCATGTTGGAATCAGATGTCTAAGTTTTTTGTCCATTGAGAGGACTTGGGCAATGGCTTTTTGTTGCTCAAGGATGCGCTCTATCATTGCCTGTCTGGATCCCCATCTAGTTGGGCATTCAGTTTTAAGTGAATGCTCAGGCAGGTTGAGCTGCTTTTGTGCTTCTGCCAGATCTCTTTTCTTTTTCCAGCTGTAGGAAAAGCTGGCAACAATCTTTTTACAGACACCAACTGCTCGGCTGACTCGGGGGTCCTTCATTGCATTCTCTGAAATTAGAATACAAAAACAGGTTAGGATTTTATTTAGCAGAAAAAAACAGACTATACGATAAATGCAAATAAACTGTTACAACAAAGATATTTAGAAAGAATACACGTGTTAAAACATATTAACTATTTAATATTCAGTAAAAAAATATCTGATTTTATGCATTATGTGGTACATGCACAAGTGTCAATTTAGTATTGACGATGACAAATATTTCATCATATTACCACTAGGGGGTACTATTTCACCAGTAATGACTTAAGAGTTTCAACGCGCTCCATTTTAAGCAAATGTTTAAATGATTAGACATGAAATCATTATAGTCACCAATAAAACATTAAATAGTGCAATTATAAGGCAAGTCTCTGTGATCACCATCACTACATTTAGCCTAAAGTACTTACCGATGGCTAAGTGAAGTCGGTGCCCAAAACACTGAAGCCGTGTCCACCCATTCAACTCTGCTGCCAGTCGGATGTTGGACGCGTTGTCTGTGGTCATGCAAACAAGCTTCTCCTCCCTTAAAGTCCATGCAGCCATCGCATCTTTGAGGCCGTTAGCGATGTTTTGGCCCGTATGGTCCTCTGGCATGAATGCAGTTTGAAGGCATTTGGCGACAAGGTTGAAATTAACGTCAATGTAATGAACTGTTAGGCTTATATAAGGCTCCATAGTGCGGCTGGACCACAGGTCTGTGGTAACAGCAAAAAAGTCCGCCGCTAGCAGTTCCTCTGACACTTTATCACGACATTTCTCGTAAAGGGCAGGCAGCGCAGATCGTGTGAAATGGTGTCGTGATGGCACACTGTAGCGCTTATCCAATGTGTTCATCATGTGTTTGAAGCCAGAGTTTTCAACCGTATTTATTGAACACATACCTTTGGCTAGGTAATAGGCAATTGACTCCGTTATCTTTTTGTGTCTTTCCGATGTTGTAGGGTAGGGAGTTGCAGCGTAGAGTGTATCTTTGATAGACGCTTGAGTTGCAAAGGATGTAGATGGGGTGGCTCTTTGCTCGTTTTGTTTTTTCACAACCTCGTCGTAAACTACGCGGTGGTTGAACTTTAACCCTTGTGTGGTGTTCGTATTTGTGTTACTCAGCCAGTGTTCATGGGTCTGATGGACCCGCTAGAGTTTTGGCTTGTCAAAACAACACAATCAAGCAATTTTATATGAAAATACTCAACAGATGTTTACTTTGACACAATTACAAGCCAAATTAACTTCAATCATGGTTTATATTTGCCCTTTACCTTTTATAGAACACATTCATGAAAAAATGTGCAACTCGTTTTTTAAGTAAAATGCAACATAAATATGAAAATCTGTTAAAATCAAGTGAAGTGAGTGAAAAATAACCCATTTACAAATGAAGCAAGATGTTTCACAACTACTGATTTTATTCATTTGAACTTCATTAGACATATAACTCATTTAGGTTAGTTTACATAACACAAGTTGTACATATACAGTAACAATATCAGTCTCATCATATCAGCCTCACTGAGCTTTTCCTGTCCAACTTGGATCCACAGACTTCCCAAGGCTTATTTTTGTTTCTGCTGGCCACAACCTAGAATAATGAAAACATCAGAACTGTTACTAACATACATACATTGACACACTGCTACATAAACATACATGACATACTGCTACAGCTTCACACACTTACTTCAGGTTCATCAGATGGTGGTTTTGTAGGTCGAGTGGATGGGGCAAAAGCATTCTCCTCTTGAATTCTCCTCTCAGTGGCTGCAGAAGCTGTTGCACGTGGAACATATTTGTCTTTTGAAGTCGACATGAGGAACTTGAGGAAGCTTCTCTTTAGGGCTGGGCAATTATCGAACAATCGAGAGATCAAGATTGAAATCGAATCATCAATTATACTTTATGTTATGGTTTTTGGAATCAAAAGATCGAAAAACAATCCTTTGGAAGTAAAAATGTGTAGTTTGGAGCAAAAGTCAAAATTTGAAGCAGATTATTGATATATACACTATATTACCAAAAGTATTGGCTCACCTGCCTTTATTCATACTATGAACTGAAGTACATCCCATTCCTAACTTCGTGGCTGAGTTGCAGTTGTTCCCAAACGCTTCCATTTTGTTCTAATAGAGCTGACAGTTGACTGTGGAATATTTAGGAGCGAAGAAATTTGAAATTTGACAAATTTGAATATGACAGTTCCACGCTGGAATTCACTGAGCTCCTGGGAGCGGCCCATTCTTTCACAAATATCTCGTTTCACAGTCTGCAGCCTGAGTGCTTGACTTTATACACCTGTGGCCAGGCCAAGTGATTAGGACACCTGATTCTGATCATTTGAATGGGTGAGCCAATACTTTTGGTAATATAGTGTAGATTAAAAAAAAAAAAAAATCTAATAAATAGGACACACACACAGACGGTTCTTGTTGGTTTTTGCAAGACAGAGGGTAAAATGTGCGGGAAAGTTGGTTGGTTGCAGCTTTGTGTAGGAACAGGAGGGACAGAAAACACTCTCAGTAGCCCCAGAGAGGAGAAAGATAGAGTGAAAGTATGTAGGACCTATACTTTCCACACTTTATTCTCCCTGGGTCCAGTGGACCCGAACACCCTGTATGTAATATAAATGTGTAGGGGGGGTGTACAGTATGCGGTCATTGAAAATGTGTTTAGATTTATGTTCTTCACAGAAAATGAGCCAAAGCCAATGAATTTCAGGTTGAAAAATTAATTTATTGTTTCATTTTTGTATTGATATAAACCGAAAACGGGTCCCACAGACCCGAACACCATACGAGGGTTAAGAAACAATGTGGTTAAAAATATACGAAAGGCCAAAGCAGATTTTTTCTTAACTGTAATCGAGAACGCAAAAGGGGATTCTAAAACAATCTGGAACCAACTGAAAAAACTTGTAGGGCAGGACACTAAATGCAAAAAATATATTGAAATAAAGATAAATGGACAAATTACAAATAAGGCACAGAAAGTTGCAGATGCTTTCAATACTTTTTTCTTTGAATCTGTTTCCACGATTGCCCAGTGTTTTTCATCCAATAATTTGAATGCTTGTCCAATAAATGCAGCAGAGCCCATTTTCAACTTAAGCAGTGTTACAGAATCTGAAGTCTCACAGTCAATAAATTCACTCAAACCTACCAGAACAAAAGACATATTTGGCATAGATACATTCATGCTAAAAGAACTAAGCTCCACTTTAATAATTCCATTGACAACTATTCTCAATTTGTCCATTTCTGAAGCAATATTTCCTACTAAATGGAAGTCATCAGCTGTCATTCCTATCTATAAAAA
Source organism: Mugilogobius chulae (assembly GCA_038363315.1). NCBI lineage: Eukaryota > Metazoa > Chordata > Actinopteri > Gobiiformes > Gobiidae > Mugilogobius > Mugilogobius chulae. Next base: position 13,354,552 of record CM076411.1, on the reverse strand, counting down.
TGGAGATACACTGTCACTTACCAATTACAGGCCCATCAGTATCATTCCTACAGTGTCTAAAGTCGCAGAGAAACTTATTGCCCAACAAATTATCTCACACCTCAACACCACATCATTTTCACTTCATCCCATGCAGTTTGGTTTTAGAGCTCAGCACTCAACAGAGACAGCTAATTGTTTTTTCATAGAAAACATCAAACAGCTGCTGGATAAGGGCGGCGTGGTTGGTGCTGTGTTTCTGGACCTGAAAAAAGCTTTTGACACTGTAAACCATAAAATACTATTGACCAAACTAACCAATTTCAACTTCTCCTCACATGCAATAAAATGGATAGAATCATATTTATCAAATCGATTACAGTCAGTCAGAATGGATAATTACCACTCCCCTCCCCTCCCTCTGTCCACAGGTGTCCCGCAAGGTTCCATTATGGGGCCGTTGCTTTTCTCACTTTACATAAATGACCTCCCTTCAGCCTGTTCCAATGTCTTCATACAGATGTATGCTGACGATACTGTAATTTATGCACATGGTAAAAACTCAACTCAAGTAGCAGATAAACTTACACAATCTATGGCCCATGTCTCAGAATGGTTAAACCAGTCCAACTTAAAACTCAATGTAAATAAAACAGTTGCAATGTTCTTTTCTAAATCCATCATTCCAAATAATCCTACAGATGTTCTTGTTGCAGGACAAAAATTACAAATTGTCTCAGAATTCAAGTATCTTGGTGTTCTTATAGACTCAAAATTAGCTTTTAAATCACAAATCAAAAAAGTTTGTAACCGTGTTAAATTTAATCTGTCTAATTTTCGATTTATTAGGTCACACTTATCACTACAGGCAGCTAAAATGTGCATGCATGCCATGGTCCTGTCACATATAACTTACTGTCTTACATCCTGGTCACAAGCAAACAAAACAACACTAAAACCCTTAGAGTCACTATACAAACAGACAATCAAAGTGCTGGATAAAAACCTTTAAAATATCATCATTGTGCCATTCTACAGAAGCATAAACTGTTAAGCTGGGAGAATCTAATCAAATACTCAAACCTTTGTCTGCTATACAAAATCATTAATGGACAGTCCTCCCCTCCACTCAGTCAGTTTGTAAATACAAAAACCATCTCGCAGAGACTAACACGAGGGTCAGCCCGAGGAGACTGTATAGTTCCTCTGAGGAGAAGTGCTTTTAACCAGAGTGCCTTCTCAGTTAGAGCAGCACAGGAGTGGAACTGTGTCCCTCACAACATCAGAGAACTGACCACATACAATCTGTTTAAAAAACATCTAAAAAACTGGTTCATAACACAACAGACATGTCAGCATTAGTAATCTTAATGTCTTTTGTCTTTGTAAAAATGTTTAATTGTTGTAGTGTAACTGTTGACATTTTATGAGATGTTTGTATATAGCTTATTTTATCTGTACAGTAGTTGTATTTGTATTATTCACTGTATAATATTTTTATTGTTGTTTTAGGGAGACAATTTTACCATCTGTCCAGGGACAACGGATGAAAAATAGCCTTTTGGCTAACTCTGGTGCATTTGCAGCAATGCTATTTAATGTACACTGTCCCTGTCAAATAAACCAATAAATAAATAAACACACATATACTGAGCCTGGACACAAAGAAACTGTTTTACACACTGTCATTAAAAACACACTGTCATTAAAACACACTGTCATTAAAAACACACTGTCATTAAAACACACTGTCATTAAAAACACACTGTCATTAAAAACACACTGTCATTAAAAACACACTGTCATTAAAACACACTGTCATTAAAACACACTGTCATTAAAACACACTGTCATTAAAACACACTGTCATTAAAACACACTGTCATTAAAACACACTGTCATTAAAACACACTGTCATTAAAACACACTGTCATTAAAACACACTGTCATTAAAACACACTGTCATTAAAACACACTGTCATTAAAACACACTGTCATTAAAACACACTGTCATTAAAACACACTGTCATTAAAACACACTGTCATTAAAACACACTGTCATTAAAACACACTGTCATTAAAACACACTGTCATTAAAACACACTGTCATTAAAAACACACTGTCATTAAAACACACTGTCATTAAAACACACTGTCATTAAAACACACTGTCATTAAAACACACTGTCATTAAAAACACTGTCATTAAAACACACTGTCATTAAAACACACTGTCATTAAAACACACTGTCATTAAAACACACTGTCATTAAAAACACACTGTCATTAAAACACACTGTCATTAAAACACACTGTCATTAAAACACACTGTCATTAAAAACACATGTCATTAAAACACACTGTCATTAAAAACACACTGTCATTAAAACACACTGTCATTAAAACACACTGTCATTAAAACACACTGTCATTAAAACACACTGTCATTAAAACACACTGTCATTAAAACACACTGTCATTAAAAACACACTGTCATTAAAACACACTGTCATTAAAACACACTGTCATTAAAACACACTGTCATTAAAACACACTGTCATTAAAACACACTGTCATTAAAACACACTGTCATTAAAAACACACTGTCATTAAAACACACTGTCATTAAAACACACTGTCATTAAAACACACTGTCATTAAAACACACTGTCATTAAAAACTTAAAAACACTGTCATTAAAACACACTGTCATTAAAACTGTCATTAAAACACTGTCATTAAAACACACTGTCATTAAAAAAAAAAACACACTGTCATTAAAACACACTGTCATTAAAAACATTTAAGGTCTACTTTACTTATTGGTTAAACAGATGTGAAAGGGGAAATGTAGCCTAAATCTCTAAAGGAAGAGTCAGCGCTGTGGCCCAGAGTTTATGGAGGGACATATATGGATTTACCACAGTCATACATGCAGGGGTCTGCGGGGTCGGGAGGAAAGGACAGTGGAGTGTGAGCTTGTGTGTGTGACATGCAACGGGTCAGACTGTACATTTTCTATAGAGAGTGAGAAAGCTCTGGTGCATGGATCATTCAGCGTGGAGCGTACATGCACGCTCTGACATGTGCAGACACATGGCTTTAAAAATATGAATACAATGTTAAAAAGCTACATTGTGTAGGTTTCACACACTTGTGAAAATGTTTGATGCATTAGGCCTATTTGTTTTTTGTTGTTAATTTATTGTAAAAATGTGATCTAAAAAATGACTCCACCTCACCACTAGTTAGCGCTCTACAGCTCTGCTTTTATCAGTCTAGTGTCCAACAGAGCTGAAAGTTAGATGTCACAATAGTGACCTCTGACCTGTGTCCTGGGGTCACAAGCACTGATGTACAAAGACTAGCATAGTGCAGAGACTGTTCTCAGATCGTTCTTACAGATACAGATATACTGTCTCCAGATGTTTCTGTCGTTACTCACATGGCCACTTTGTTCTCTCATTAGAACAACAAAGTCTAATGAGATTAGACCCATGTGCCTCTTACAGTCCCAGCCTCCAGGAGCTCACATTCAAGCCCCAACCCCAGCAGTGCCATACTGCACTCAGTCTAACCCATCACCAGGACCTGTTTATCATGGGACTCTACCAGGAGCACCATGCTCCAGGTAACACATTCAGTCCCACAAACTCCTCCACCACAATAAGGTGGCACTTACAGTTTCATTTATCAAACTGGAATTTAAGGACCTTTTTAGCTAATTATGATATATATGCATAATTGTTTCGATAGTTGATACCTGAGCATTTGTCTTGTGTTATAAAAGGCTTTAGACCAGTGGTTCTGGGGGCTGTGATCCTGGGATGATTTTAGGGGAGTTGCCAGATACAAATATTTTTCTATGTTAATGATTTTTTTATTAGTTTGACAATAGGACCTATGCCCTGCAGGACGACAAACGCAGTGGGAAGCACTCATGTCCCAACATTAGACTCCTGAGCCAGCTCATCATTTTGATCAAATAAAAACTGGTATATGGTTAACATTTTAGTTTTTCAAAAATGAACATCTAGTAAAAAAATGTTTTGTGCTCTCAATCAAAAACACCAGTGGGATGTGGTAATGTGGTCATATCTTTTACTGCTTTGCCATGTCAAGGCGTGAAAGCACCCATTTATCGCTGCTTTAGTTAAATTCACCTGTGAATTGCATGAATGAATTAAACAAATGAAATGAAATGTTCTACAAACCTTGTGTTCAACAGTGAACCGTCCACCCATCTCCAGACTCCCTCCTCCTCCAGGTCACTCAGTCCAATCCATATATTGTTTCCAAATGTCTCTGTTGCAAATTTCTATGGAAACAAAAGCAACAGTTAAACAAAAGCATTGTCACTATTAATAATTGTTCTTCTGAGTAAATGATTAGGCTGAACAACAGCCAAATTTGAATGCCCTCCCAACCTCCCAATTCTTTCATGTGGTAGGACAAGCAATAGGTAGTTTCCTTGGGATAGCAACTATGTAGAGACACTTGCATATTGTCCTCCTTCTTTTAATGCACCCACACACACCCATACACACACACACAAAAGAAAAAGAAAAGACACAAATGATAATTAAAGAAGGAGGGAATTCAGAGGGAAGTTCTTGGCCTCGCTTAATATAAGAACTATAATGTGAAACTGAGGACACTGAAAACTACAGATTACAATACCTCAGTTAAATGTGGTAGTTAACAACAGCCATATAAAAGATTAGGCACTCTGTAAAGTACACGCATACACATGCACCCACACCCACACATTTGCACCCACACAAACACACAAGTTATGCTCTACTGTTGTGTTTTATTTGTTTACTGTCATGTATGTCTGTGTTGTTGTTGAGGTTATGGATGGTGATGGCTGTGTATGTATTTGTTATTTGTCACAATAAAGGTAAAAAAAAAAAGTTTAGTGTTGGTCCATAGCTCCAGACCTGCTCCTGGGCATTGTTGATGATGATGAGATCAGCTCCTCTCTGCTGACAGTACTTCCTGCTCCTCTGCCAGTTCTGCTTTGTGTCGGATCTCAGGTACATACTGTCATTGAAATACACCCAGCCTGAAGTGGTGTATTTAACTGGAAACAAACATTATTATTGACCACAAAGAAACACTTACAAACTAAGACTTTATTTTAAACTCTGTAAGGCGTTCTGAATTATTGCAACCCTTTGTTAGTAATTCTTTTACTTTTTGCAAAATGAGAAGGTGAAGCAGAGCAGTTCTGGTCCCAAAATCTCATAAGGTCTTTTTCACACATGAAGAAGAAGAGGAATTCTAAAACGCACAGGGAGCCAGTGGAGAAAGGCTAAAACAGGGTCGATGTGTTCTCTTCTGTTAAAACCAGTGAGAAGCCTAGCTGCTGCATTCTGAACCAGTTGGAGGCGGGAGATGGATTTGGAGTCGAGAGTTGCAGTAATCTAGACATGATAAAATGAGAGCATTGATAACTTTTTGTAGGTCGACATCTTTTTCTCAGATCAGGGTTTCCGCAGGGCCTAAATAAGTCTTAAATCCAAAAAGCCCAATTTAAAGTCTTAAAAGTTCTTAAATTTAATCCAAGCAGGTCTTAAATTGTAAATCAAGTTTCTACTTGACGGCTTTACCTTTGCTGCCGTAACGTGCGCTACTCCTTTCTCTACTCCTCACCGCGTGCACGTCTCTTTGTCTTCGAGTAGATTGTTATGCCCTATGTTGGATTATTTCAGTGATGGATAAATGAAAGTTAAACACAGGGAGCAGCTGTGCCCGTTTGTGGTCAATCAGGTACATGCCACGTCAGCCACCCGGATAAACTTTCCTATGTTGGCTACATCACCTGTACCGCCAGAGTCCATCCACGCCGAGGATGGAAGCCCCCAAGATTGCGAACATTGTGAAGAATCGCTTGGGACCAACCTGAAAAAACTCTGCGCTGAGCTTTCCCAAACTGCGCCTACGTGGGGAGCATATGACGCGCGCTCGTTTTTAGCACTTATGTTACGCCGTAACATACATACAACATTTTAGCACGATATGAAAAAGAGTAAAAATGACACGAGATTTCACAGCGTCAAAATAGGACGAGTTTTGGTTGAAGCCACGTGGGGATGTTTTCTTCAGATGAAACAGGTAAGTTTAGGCTTCAAGTGACTAAAATTGGTAAGATTAGGTTTGGGGCTTGGGGCAGGTTAAGTAGAATCAGGATCTCATTAATATTCATAAATAAGAACACGTCTTAACAACCACCATTGAAATGAACTGGGACTGAGTACCATAATTACACAAAACAGCTGTGAAGTCGTGCTAATCATACCTCATTTACATATTGTGTAATGTCGTGGTAAATGTACGCTTTCTTGTGAGATCAGGCTCCGCGCACACACAGAGGATACAGCCCTGTGCTGCCTGGACCGAGACCACAATGCACGTGTGCACAGAAGCCGAGGGAGGAGCTGACTCTGGCCTCTGCAGTCTATGGGACATGCTCGCTGTACAGGGCAAAGGATCGTACGCAGGATCACACAACCGTGCTGCATTTGGAATGCTTTCTGGACCTTGGCCACACGTAGATTTGGTGAGTTTGTACACACCCACACAGAAACAGCTTAGCCCAGCACTTCTCAAAGCACTATAGCAGATAAAACAGGAGACCAACGAACCACGTAGATACCTAATTGTGATTAATTATTCTGTCGGCATTAACGCAACTCGATGCACGCGATGCATGAATGAAAGTGTCCAGCTCTGCTGCTGCGTCCTTTTCTCTCATAAACAGTCCAGAGGATCTGTTCCACTGTAGTTATCGCAGTGGACACGAGGAAGGTCTGCTGTACTGACAGCGGGACAGAGACGAGTCTGAGCTCTGTGTGAGTTTTTAAATCATCCCAAAAGACCCAGTAAACACAACGATACGGCCCATTAAAGACTTCAAACCGATAACACCTCATTAAATATGCGCACGGAGAGAATCAGCCTCGATCAGCGGCAATGCGCGAACTTTTACACACGTGTTTGTGATGTTTACTTTAAGAACTTTAAAAATTGGATTGTTTCACTTCCCACTGTGTATTTAGTGAGCACTGAGCTGGTTTTAACCAGGACTACCCCAGAACTGGACCAGGTTTTCATCAGGACTGAAAATGTTAGTTACCAGTGAAACTATAGTTCTATGAGTGGCTAAAGCTAAAATCATGAGCTTGGTTTTATAAATTTTTGTTCAGCCTAAACAAAATGAAATAACATTCTGACCCTAAACAATATTAAAACTGAGGAAAACACTGGTAATATTACTATGTAAAACTGAGTTTATTCATTGAATTACAAATTAGACATTTTTAAATATAATTTGGTGTTAAGATTATGCATCTAAACCTAAATACCACAGACAGACATGTTTGTAGTTTTGCAGACGGGGTAGGAGAGTGGATCATTTTTTTCTATTTCAAGGGGGCACGACAAAAAAAGTTTGAGAAGCACTGGTTTAGCCTGTTAAAAGGTGTTTTTTAAGACAAGCTCTGCTATTTCAAGAATGGGGCATATCATATTTTTTAATCCCTTACATTCGTTAAATTCATAAATGAGTGGATTTGCTCTTGAATTTGATCATGATGATGAGTAGGGCTGTGCAATTAATCGAATTTCAATTATGATCATTGCTGTAGTCGTTCACAAGAACTGTGTAATCGAGTATTCGTGATTATTAACGTGACTCAAAAGTGGATTTGTAAGCCTCAGATATTTCCTTGAGTTGTGAAAATAGCTCCCAGACTAATATTTACAATTGTAGAAACATTTACAATTGTCAAATCTCATCCATTTCCTTTGATCTCTTCACTGCATTTAAGTAGAGCGTGCACTCTTTCTAAGCAAATAATGGCTTGAATAATCATGATATTTTAATAGTTGTGATTCATTTCCTTAATGATGTGTCAGAATATAATATCTTCAGGCTTTTATTTTTTCTCACATGCTGCTTTGCACCAGTACATTATCA